>OY978215.1:40264851-40749851 GCA_963854785.1 Vaccinium vitis-idaea
AGGCTTTCGATGAATTCTCTGTCTGCTTTCTGCATATTCAAACAAAAGTTGTCCGATACAATTGGAGTAAATGCTTGGCATATGATTCTCACTACCGAATAAATCTTCACTATAAGAATAGTGAGCAAGACAAAAAATAAAGAAGACCTTTGACATATGAAGGTCTAGACTGGCACCACTTTCCAAGGGGATACTGAATTCTCCAGTCATGGGCTCCAAGGCTTTAGCAACATATGTTCCACCCAACCAGAATGCCTAATAGATAAAAAGTTGTCAGCCGTAAGGACAAGAACTAACAAAAAGACCATTGGAATGGAAAACAAAGCGGATAGGAAGGGTTGCTACTTACAAAATCACTGATTTCCTTTTCAGTCACTTCCATGTCAGCATCAGCACTTAATGGCTCATTCAAGGAGACCACCAAGACTTCATCTTCACCTATGGCAAAATATTTGCAATTAGAATATCTACATGAAACAACTACACAACCTCTCACAAGTGTAAATTGTGCATCAGACCAATATTCAAGAACCTGAGATTTGAATATCAGCTTTCGTTGATTCTATAAGATCCCTGCTCCTAAGGGTAGTACCAAAGAAAGCATTAGCTGACTGCACCATGACTTGAGAACCTGCATGTACAAACACGTTCAATAAAAATTATCAACTTCATTCAGAATGAATAGAACTTGCATATTATGATGCATTTCAGATTCAAGTTCAGGCACCTTCGGCTCCTCTGACATCTAGCATGAAAACAGCACGAGGCCTATGAAATGGATTGGGGATGAGCACCTCATTCAACTGGGAAAAAAAGAAGATAAAAGAAAATAAAATGACTGGCTCGATTAGATTAAAAACAATTCCAGTGGTTAAGATAACAGCAGAAGTTATTGACATATTTCACATCTGTCTTATTACTAATTACTTGTGCCGACCTTTGATGAACTAGCAGCTGAAAGGGTAGAAGGTGGTGCAAAACCAAGCAAGACTGACACGGCAGCACCAACTTCTGGGAGCACCATTGGTTCAGTCTGCATATAAAGAGAGATCAGGCACTGAAATGGTCAACCCACCATACCATTTCATTGAACCAGATTGTATAGAGCAGTTCAACCATCATAGGAGCACAGAAGAAGAAAGAATCCAATATTATAGACTCTTCCTGATAAGTTTTTGTTCATACTCCCTCCGTCCCAATTTGTTTGTTCACTTTTTGAATTTTACATGTTACAATATGTTTGTCCAAATTGAAGTTGACTTATAAAAGTTCATTAATGCACTTTCTCTTTTAAAAAATTATGCACCGGAGAAGGAGCACCCTGTTTTAATGCTAAAAAAGTGAGGAGCATTTTTGGAAAATCAAAGCTCTACAATAGGAATCATTGTGTCCCTTAATAAATTAGAATCCCAAAAATGGACAAACAAATTGGGACAGAGTATTATACTAGGGCACCCTGGGTTCGCTGGAAAAGAATGGCACTGATGACTTCTTAAAGCAAAACGAACACAAAAGGGGCATAGAATCAGTAACAGATTAACTTATGAACACTATAAGCATGTTTTGGAAATCCTCTTGTAGAAAGGATACAATATTCTGTTTGTGTAAAATCTGAATCCACAAAATCTATATCCAAGAATAGAGATACCTTTGCAACAGTAAAATACTACAAACAAACAATAACAGTATCTCCGTTAAAAAAAAAAACAATAACAGTATCCATATGATCCCCAATTGATGACGGTATGGGCGGGGAGGACTAGAAACCGACCAAACTTTTGGCAACATATGCACAAAGTGGCTACTCCTAGAAAGTTTACTACTGAAATAATGGTCCCCATATACATCCGAAATTGAGGAACTCAGTGTTGTCTTGGAACCATGCCCCCAGATGAAAGCCAAGAGACGTCAAAGAAGGCAGGCCTAAAGAACCAATTCAATTTCTATGTAAACTACCTTGCTTCTCACATTATCCAACCTCCTTTTATTTAAACCAAGCGAAGCTGTGTAAAGGACATGCTTTGGACCAAGTACAAAGCAAATCTTTTAGCTTTCTCGTGTTGTTGAATAGCACTATTTCCTTAGCCATCCTGGTGTGGAACGACAAAAAACAAGACTCTAAAACATTACAAAAAATAATAAAACAAGAATTAAAAAAATAATTAGACAAACAATAAAACATTATTCAAAAAATATGACTACTCTTTAAAACAAGAAGTTTTCTTTCCCTGTAATACAAGCGGATATGCTTCTCCTGGGAGATAAACCACCTTCCATGATGTGACACCTTGGCATTGAGTTGCCATTGACTTATAGCCTTTCAATCATAAATATTCCAAAAGAAGAACAGAAAAAGAAAAGAAAAGATGATGATAAAATCTAGAAAAAACTAAAGGAAGGCTGGAAAGAAATAGAAAAGGGCGGGCATAGAGCCAAGGAGGAGCAGCATTACTACTACACTCCAATACATGAACAACGAGGCTTATCACGGCTTAACTAACTTGGAAGGCAGAAGAAAATAATTCTCACCTCAAACAATTAAATTAAGGAGCACTTGAATCACTATTGAGCAAAAAAAAGGTGCACTCTATTCATTTACTTGAATAGCAGTAGAGCAGAATAACCCAAAATTGTTCACATATGTTAGGTGTTTTTCCGGATTAGGCAATCACAAATGGGTTGTAAATCCCAGGGGACCACATGACCACATTTTTCCTGCATCAGTTTGGAACTTCTGTGGTTATAATTACATATCCATATGATATTGTATCCACCAAAATGACCCCTAAGGGTTGGCCCAGTGGTCAAGCCTTGGGACTTGGGGATTTGTTCCCTCATAAGGTCTTAGGTTTAAAACCTCTCAGTTGCTATCACCATCTTTGGGGCTAGTCCACACGGAGCTTTGCTTTGGCTTTAAATGGGACCCCCGCCAGTGGATAACGGTATTGGTCCCTTAGGATTAGTCGAGGTGAGCGCCCGAACACCTAAGTTATCACAAAAAATTATATCCCCAAAAAACATACTCTAATACCAGGGACAGTGAGGTCAACCCCTCATTAGTGTAGAATTATCCTATTAACCAAAAGCACTTAGGTTATCACCAACGGCATAACCAAAATCAAAATGTTTACGAAGTTAGCAATTTCGGCCTAAAAAAAGGCTTACAAAGGAATAACTAAACTTAGCAACCTCTAAACCAATAACCAAAATTGAGCCTTTCAATAACCAAACTTAGCAACATTTGTCTCAATAACCAAAAATAGTGGGTCCTACTAATAAGAGTTACTCCATATGCTTTTTGTTGTTTGAAACTCACTCTCCATAAAGCAAATGCTTTATTGATAGGTGAAACTCACTCTCCACTATGGCAAGTGGTTGTGCATTTAACAATGTTGGTCACTTTATGGATTCTAACAAATGCTATCTACTTTCACTTATTTTACTAGAATGTCCTTCAATGTAAACCATTAGATTGAGAAGGAAAAAATTGACCGTGGATTTGAATTTTCGCCAACTCATTTTGATTATGCCATTGTCGACCTCAACATTACTAAGCTTAACAACCCCTTAAATGGATAATCAAAAGTTGATGTGGCAAATTTTGGCTATCCATTTTTGGTTATGCCATTGGGGATACCCTTATAAGTTAATTTATTGAGCTAATTTGCTCAAAAAAAAAAAAAAAATTCAGTTAATGGTCTTTGGAAGCAATTGTATGTAATCTCTTAGTTAGCTATTCTAGCTTATTTGACCAAGAAAAGTGAGTTATTTAAACTCCCATTTGTTGCTTTTTGGCTTATTTAAAGCTGTAAAAACTACAATAAATTAAAAAAAACACTTGACTCCATGAGTACCTTTATACCATTATAAAGGATAATCTAGACATTCATTTAGTAATACACTATTCCACAACTTATCTAACCAAATAATATAACTATATACAAGCTGATGAAGCAGTTTCCGGCGTAGCTCTACGTATGACCTGCAAAACAGTGAACAACTAAGGACATCGGTGTGGTCTTAGCCAACCAGCCTCCGATGCCTAAGTCAGTCCGTAGATTATGTAAAGTAGATAGTAGCTTGTGAATTCAGCTATCAGAATGACGTACCTCTCTTAGGGTTACACTGGTGTTTTTATAGGCATTGGGAGTGATTGAGTCCTTGTAGGACTTGGAGTCTTTGACTTCCAGCTAACCGTACTTATCCTTATCAGTTCCTTAGTACGCTAGTTCTCTTATCTTGATAAGAGTTTGGCTTTTATCGCATCTTGGTACCGATTGGATAAGCATCTGGCCGAATGAGGCTTATCTTATTAGGTTGAGATAGACTCCATAGAGCCCCCGTCCCCGTTGGGCTCCGTGTGATGAGCTGTTATGCCGAGCTGAGCTAGTCCTTTGGACTGAGCTTATCAGGAAGTGCCGACCTAATGTGGTCATCCTGAGCTCACTGACGCCACTCGTGAATGGCCTAGGACTCAGGATGTTACTCATGGTGCATGTCCTGCCTTGTCGTACCTTGGCCGACCTCTCTGGGTCTGACCCGAGCTGCCCTGGAGGTCAGCTCTTGCTTATCAGTCACAGTTCTCAACTTTTCAAACATCATGTCCGATAAGCAAAACAGGGAAACCTCCAAGGTGTGCAATCCCCCTTTTTACAGAAATGAATAACTGTATCGAAAACCTCTCTAGTAGTGCATCATAGAAGTAAAAAACAAGAGTATGCTGGACAATGCAGCCCATGCGATCCTGCCGTCTCCATTGCTATCTTTTCCAGGCGTCACTCATCAGTAGTCTCTACAGAGTCTATACATGGTACCCCGCCTGAGGTTCTTGATGCTTACTACCGGCTTTGTCCTCATGTTCACCTTCTTCCCCTTCACATTACCAAGAGAAATCAATTGATTCCTGTTTTTCACCTTGTTTGTCTCGCGCATCCTCTTGACAGCTTTGAGTGCATTCTTATAACGGGTTCTGTTCCTCCCTAGGGTTTCTTCCCCGATTACATGCCCACGGTAGGCATTCAGGGTCGCAAATTTAACCATGGGATTCGATAACTCCCTCATCAACGCGTAAAATAAGCGCCCCCCACAACTTGCGGATCCGAATCGGAATACCACGGATACGAGCGGATTTTCGGCCTGTAGCAATAGCGGTTAATGAGGCATACTACTTCGATTGTTGAATCATCACCATAGCGGGCCAAACCTTGACGCGTCACCAAGCCGACATCGCCGTTCACGGCGTTCACGGCCAAATCCAAGTTGACAAGATCCATCATCTTTGAAATTTGGATATTGTGAAGCGTGTCGAGTTTCTTAGCCACTGAGGCTATGTCAACGCCGACGGCGATGAGGTTGGGGTTCTTGAAAAAGGAGCAGAAAGGCTTCGTTTCTCCTCTCAGTTTGTAGATGAGACATTGGCGCCCTACGGCAATTTGGAGAAGGTCGTAGGCAGTGTTCTAAAAGTGGGCCTAGTCGGCGACTCGGGGTCGGGGCCTCACCGACCCGATGTCGGTGTAGTCGTTTCAAAAAGTCACTTAGCAACTTAGTCGGCGACATTATAAGTTCAAAATAAAGAAGCCATTATAAGTTCAAAAAATACCCTTCGACCTCCTCCAAATCGCCGTAGGGCCCCGACCGCGACCTAGTTGGCGACTTTTTGAAACAACTACCTCTACATCGGGTCGGTGAGGCCCCGACCTAGTCGTCGACTAGGCCGACTTTAGAACACTGCCTACGACCTCCTCCAAATCGTCGTAGGGCGCCAATGTCTCATCTACAAACTAAGAGCAGAAACGAAGCCTTTCTGCTCTTTCTTCAAGAACCCCAACCTCATCGCCATCGGCATTGACATAGCCTCAGTGGCTAAGAAACTCGACACGCTTCACAATATCCAGATTTCAAGGATGATGGATCTTGTCAACTTGGATTTGGCCGTGAACGCCGTGAACGGCGATGTCGGCTTGGTGGCGCGTCAAGGTTTGGCCCGCTATGGTGATGATTCAACAATCGAAGTAGTATGCCTCATTAACCGCTATTGCCACAGGCCGAAAATCCGTTCGTATCCGTGGTATTCCGATCCGGATCCGCAAGCTGTGGGGGGCGCTTATTTTATGTTGATGAGGGAGTTATCGAATCCCATGGTTAAATTTGCGACCCTGGATGCCTACCGTGGGCATGTAATCGGGGAAGAAACCCTAGGGAGGAACAGAACCCGTTATAAGAATGCAATCAAAGCTGTCAAGAGGATGCGCGAGATTGAAGAGGCAAACAAGGTGAAAAAGAGGAATCAATTGATTTCTCTTGGTAAGGTGAAGGGGAAGAAGGTGAACATGAGGACATAGCCGGTAGTAAGCATCAAGAACCTCAAACGGGGTACCATGTATAGACTCTGTAGAGACTACTGATGAGTGATGCCTGGAAAAGATAGCAATGGAGACGGCAGGATCACATGGACTGCATTGTCCAGCATACTCTTGTTTTTTACTTCTATGATGCACTACTAGAGAGGTTTTCGATACGGTTATTCATTTCTGTATAAAGGGGGATTGCATACCTTGGAGGTTTCCCTGTTTTGCTTATCGGACATAATGTTTGAAAAGTTGAGAACTGTGACTGATAAGCAAGAGCTGACCTCCAGGGCAGCTCGGGTTAGACCCAGAGAGGTCGGCCAAGGTACGACAAGGCAGGACATGCACCATGAGTAACGTCCTGAGTCCTAGGCCATTCACGAGTGGCGTCAGTGAGCTCGGGATGACCACATTAGGTCGGCACTTCCTGATAAGCTCAGTCCAAGGGACTAGCTCAGCTCAGCATAACAACTCATCACATGGAGCCCAACAGGGACGGGGACTCTAAGGAGTCTATCTAAACGTAATAAGATAAGCCTCATTCGGCTAGATGCTTATCCAATCGGTACCAATATGCGATAAAAGCCAAACTCTTATCAAGATAAGAGACCTAACGTACTAAGGAACTGATAAGCATAAGTACAGTTAACTGGAAGTCAAAGACTCCAAGTCCTACAAGGACTCAATCACTCCCAATGCCTATAAAAGCACCAGCATAACCCTAAGAGAGGTACGTGATTCTGATAGCTGAATTCACAAGCTACTATCTACTTTATATAATCTACGGACTGACTTAGGCATCAGAGGCTGGTTGGCTAAAACCACACCGATGTCCTTAGTTGTTCACTGCTTTGCAGGTCATACGTCGAGCTACGCCGGAAACTGCTTCATCACAAGCTTATAAAGAAACTACATCAACCATGAATATAACTTATGCTAAGTTTTAAGTAAACAATCAAACAAAAAATAATCCAAAAATCCAACTTATAAGTGATAGCATAAATCATTCCTCATCCACACCACATCCCCACGGATACCCGGTGATAAGCACATGCATGTATTGCCTAGCCCATTGCCAAGCTACAAAATCTTGGGCGTCAGCCTGGGCGGAGTAGACAGCGGAGAATATTAAAGCCCAGGCACAATATGCCATGCACAAACAAAGTTTAGACTTTTATTGATAAAGTTTTTCTCTCTCTACAAGTAGCCCTTGGTTTTCGAAGTGAGTAGGGTTTTGACTTTATTTTGAAGTATTCTCCAATGTTGAACACAAATCAAATGAAGAAACCAATGTCCCAGCTAGAATCCTAACCTGTAAGTCTGTAATCTGAAAATTGCAAAATAAACCCACATTATGGAGCGGAAATTGAGACGCAAAAGGTCAAATATCATTTAATATTTTCGAGTTGTATACAAGAAAAGTATGTTACGAGTCAATGGAGCACTTACGTAATTGTAACTATAAGATCTGCAGGGCCGGCCTGGGTCTGGGGCCCACCAAAAATAGTCCATTTTTAGGGCACCAATTAGGTATATATATGTTCATAACAAGTAATAAATATACAATGTTGCACTATAAGAAATAGAGAAGCATTTGGGATAGTGGAAAAGTTTGTGTGTCTCCTAGTAAATGCTAGGGTTCAATTCCCATGAGCCCTTCTTTTCCTTTTCTACCTTCTCTTCCCTTTTCTTTTTTCAGTACCTTTTTTTTTTTTTTCCTTTCCACTACATCCTTATCATTTGTTGACTTTTTTTTAAAAAAATTGCCTGTGTAGTAATTAGGAAAAAAATAAATAAAACACTTCGTGCGTATTCAAAAAATGTTCCCATTGCCCATTTCAATTGATTTTCTAATTCTTGCAATAAGAATAGACAATTATGACCGAAAACTATTTTTTATTAACGTGAAGACACGAATTACAAAAAAGACAAAATATGGAACACAGTATTTATCATTTCAAATAAATATTGGTTCTTTAATTTTTTTTCTCTAGAAAAACATAGGGCCCTGGTTTACATTATCGTTTGGGGCCACGAAAATCTCAGGGCCGGGCCTGAAGATATGCACGAGATACTGGCATATTTTTTCAATTTATAGAGGGAGCACGTGACTTCACATGCCCCTTACTTGATCCCCTGATTATAACATTGTAATACCCATTTCTCATTCTAAGGAATTTCGACCTTGCTATATGTACTTTAATTCAGATTAGTATTCTTATAGAATCACTTAGGGTGTGGTAGGTAACGTTTTCGTTTTTCGTATATATTTTTTTACTTTTTTTTTTCAAAACTAATGAAGAAAACACTTTTGGTAATTTGTCTGGTGATAACACATGGCGTTGCCTTCCTCCGATTCCAAACTATCCTATATCTATCTCCTCATTACCATGCCAGTAAAACAAAT
Source organism: Vaccinium vitis-idaea (assembly GCA_963854785.1). Classification (NCBI taxonomy): domain Eukaryota; kingdom Viridiplantae; phylum Streptophyta; class Magnoliopsida; order Ericales; family Ericaceae; genus Vaccinium; species Vaccinium vitis-idaea. The sequence goes on from OY978215.1 coordinate 40,273,606, forward strand.
CGGGGCCTTCTGGAAAAAAGGTTGTGTTTTTCATGTAAGCTGAACTGATTGATTGAACGACGACTACTTACACAAATTGAAAACAAACTAGTATAAAAGCACACGTGCCCATGTAAATTTCCTCTCTATTAAACTTGCAGCAGATAAGCACACTTAGGGTGCGTTTGGTAACTTTTTTTTGTTTAGTTTATAATTTTACTCCTTTTTTTTTTCTAAGAAAACGCATTTGGTAATTTGTTTGGTGATAACACATGGCATTGCCTTCCTCCGATTCCAAAAGAATCCTATATCTATCTCCTCATTGTTCGGCCAGTAAAACAATCGGGGCCTTATGGAAAAAAGGTTGTGTTTTTCATGTAAGTTGAACTGCTTAATTGAACAGCAAATTGACAACAACAAAAAAAAAACCCTAGTATAAGAGCACACGTGCCCTTGTAAATTTCCTCTCCATTAATCTTGCATCAGATAAACCAGAAGCCAGACCACCAATTTCGTACTCACCCATTACGTCTATACTTTCGCATTTCGTAAAACAATTTAGGGTTTGGGAACGATAAATGAGCAACAAAACTGGTATCACAACTGAATTTGGAAATTGGAGTGTTGAAGTTACCTCAGATACAGCATCTGATGAAGGAGGCCGAAGATATTGATGAATGGGGCTATCGAGGAAGAAAACAGAACCAGAGCCATCGACCTAGGTTTGAACCAAGTAATTCAAAAACACGATTATCAGATCCTCGTCAAAATAAACAAACTAGAGAGATAGATACAGGTATAGATGTGCGTGTAAAGATATGTATATGTAAAGAGAGAGGGAGAGGATGACAAACCGTGAATTGTTGGAAGAAAAGGGATAGAGCGATCAGTAGGAAGAAACTGTGACGAAGATCCATTGGAGAGAGAGGGAGGGAGAAAATCGGAGAAAATTGGAGTTGTGATGAATCTGTACGATGATCTGTGGTTTGGGAAGGGAAAAGAAAAAAGGAAAAAGGAAAAATTACACTGACCTCCCCTGAAGTTTCTCTCTGTTCTGGTTTTTGGAAATAACACTGACCTCCCCTGTCAGGTTTGTCCGGTAACTTCCGTTAACAGAAAATGTTCATCAATGCCTCACTAATCTCTCTCTCTTCCCCGTTGTGGTTGCCGTTTCCGCTGCCGATTCCACTCTCAATACTATTTTTCTCCGTGCCCAAGTGGGCATGTCGGTACATGGACGGATATTGGCCCGCCGTTCACATTCGTGCTCGGTTGGCCTAAAAAACGGGTCACCAATGACGGACATCACAACAACATATTTCTCTCTCTCTCTCTCTCTCTCTCTCTCTCTCTCTCTCTCTAACATACACACCCATCTGAAATCTAACCATTTTTTATTCACCTAAATCAAGTTTTCTTTATTATGAAAAATAATACAAATTTAAGTGGGGGAATCACAAATCTGAATTCCCATTATATATCGCCAACCAAATACATCTTTCAAATCGCAACCAACCACCCCAATCGCAATCATCGGCCCATGATGAATAGCATTGTATTCTCAATATCCTTCAATGATCTTTCATTGTGAGTCCATTCCATACCACACACATGCATTTTTGCAAATGGGTTGCCGAGTACAAATATATGTTCAAGCATATATATATGGATAGTATATATTTGAGAGAAAAAGAGAGAAAGTGTGGTCTCAAATGGTTTGGTGCAAAACACAAGTGTAGTATAAGTTGTAATCGTGTTTGCTATGACTGTACATACTATATACATAAAAAGGAAGCTACTAAAGAAATGTTAACTATTTTTTTGGTGTATGTTATGCTTAATTTTGGTGCATGTTATGCTTGTTTTTGTTATTTACCAAAGAGATGTGCCTTGAAAGTATATAGTAAAAATAGTTTTGGAGGATCATACAAGTTTTTTTTCGTGTCTATTAGCCATCCTCAAAATGAGCCCAATATTAAATAGGTATAAGTACCCTTTGAAATGACATTAAATGTAAATTTTCCACTTCAACTCTCATAATTTTTTTTTTCATTTACACTTATCAATTACAACCCACCCACCTGCCTCTTGAACATCCCATTTGTTTAATGTTTTTTTTTTTTAATTTACTTTTCCTCCCCACCATGGTTGGTGTGGAGTAAAAAGAGAATTCAATTAATGGGTAACATAGTCGTCTACGTAATTTGTCATAGTGGTCTAAAAATAGAAAGGAGGGAAATATTAGAGAGGTTGTAGTTGTTGATCCTCCCATATTTTTTAAAAAAAATAAAATACATTTTTTTTTAGTCTTCAAAATGGAGAAAGAGTGATAGATGGGTTGGTGATGCTCTTAGGCCATCCGTAGTGATAGAGTTAAAAAAGTGTTGTTATATGACACAAAAGTATAAATAATGGGTCCCATTTATGTGTTGTTATGACAAAATGTGTTGTTAAGTTAATGAGTGTCACAATGGTGGTGTTAAAAAATGTGTGTGTGCAGACCCACCCCCTACTTTTTCCTACTTTTTCCCCTCTCTCTCCACTGTGTCAGACCCACCCCCACTTTTCTATCTCTTCCTCTCTCCTCTCTTCTCATTCGGCTGTGGCTACTCTGCATATCACAGTTGACTGCTGCACTAGTTCTCTTCCCCTCTTGACACAACTTAACAACAACTTAACTACACTACTATGGGTCAAAAAAAAGAAAATGTTAGCTAACTGTGGTAATGACTGACTAATTTGTCCATTTAACTCCACCACTACGGATGGCCTTAGGTGGGGCTTGCAGACTTGTTTTGGACCAAATACTAACAACTCCTTTGGCTACTTAGGCGAGAAAAGAAAACGTTGTGCTTTCTTTTACCAATGAGAAAAGAAAAAAAAAAAGGAGTTATACTGTACCTCCCTCGATTTTCACACATATTTATACAACATCTATATTACATTACACAAAGGTTTTTTCAAAATGTCCTACATGGCATTTCCATGTTTCAAAGATCTCTCATTTCTCTCCTATAACAAGGCCCAAATCCTCATTTTATATGGGAATTTCAAATTTCAAAAAATACTCAAATTTCAAAATTTTAAAAATACTCTTTTTTCTCCTAACAATATCTCGTACACATAATCTAAATTTTCAAATGATTTGGATTACTGGTTTGAAATTCATAAAGAAAAAAAATAAGAAAGATTCTTTTAGTGATCCTCAAAATTATATAATTTTTGTTCTACATAAACTGCTGGCTTTTATTACATCTTCCCTCCTGCAAAGGCTGTCAAATATTCCATTTTGGGATATCTCATAAAGTTTGTGCATTTTTAAAAGTTTCCAAAATAAGTGGGAGGTGCGACCTTAGATTATATCGTAGATGGTGTCGCCCCAAGCGTAGGGCTAGGTATCGCGTAGCATAATAACCGGTAAGACCGGGTCGAATCCACATGGACCAAATGCACCTTGCATGATGGTTGACTTGCGAATGAAGTTTTTAGCCTTAAAGCGGCAAATTGGTTTTTGTAGTTTGTTTGGTGGAATTCTCTCGAGTATCTCTAATGCGATTGAAAATAAAGTTTTGAACTATAAATTAAAAGCGGCAAGGTCTAGAGGTTCATACCACCCATGACTAAGGATATTCAATGTCTCTCAACTATAACTCAAGTGAGAGACAAAGTCACTTGCTCTCACTCGGAAGATTTAACAATGAAGATCATTTTGACTCTAGAAAATGGGTTTAACAATGGGATAAGTTCTTTGAGGCATTTTTACAAACAACTTGGAGTGACATAGCTCTAAGCATCATTTGTGGCAAGTAGTCAAGCCCTTGCCTACACAAGATCAAAAAGGTTAACAACTCCTAGTTTTGGTACATAAAACATAACTTACCCAATGAAAACCAATCTTTATCACAAGAATGAGGTTTGTAAATGGAAAGAAACTCTCTTAGACATTTTGTCGAACACCTAAAGTGACATAGCTCAAAGCATTGTGTGTGCCAAGTGATTTGTTTACACCCAATCAAAGAGGTTAACAACTCTAAGTTTAGACCGAAAATAGAGTGATTATTCCATTCACAAACCCACAATAAGCATAAAAACGTGAGAAACCTTTGAAACACCGAAGTCATGGAGTGATATTCACCCCATGACCAAGCCTAAACTACTACTCAAACATGATTAAGCTAAACATTAAAGGCAATATGAAGGAAATACAAAACATGAAGAAAACGTAAATAAACAATAGATTTGTAAAGATTAAGAGTACACTTACAACATCAATGAAGACGAAATCCTTGAATCAAAGAGAAACTACCCTAAAAACTAGAGAGAAGGTGGAGCTAAACTAAGGGGAAGGAAGAGGGAGGTAGAGAGAGAAAGCTTAGGTAGTGATCCCCCTAAAAGACTGAGTTTTGGGCTTATAAAGCCCCAAAAATTCGTCCAAAATAATTACAAAAGTGCCACTAGATATTTTAGATCGGGCAAAAAAAAGTCTGAAAATTTGTTGGGATACCGGTATCTCGTTTTTCAAGCTACCGGTATCTGTCTTCAAAGTGCTTTCTGATTCAGGGATACCGGTATCCCGTTTTTCAAGCTACCGGTATCTCTAGGGTTTTTTCTTCTTTCTTCCTTTGTTCATCTCCCATCCTTTTGGTTGCCCCAAGCCTTATCCGCTGCTTCGTACTTGGCCTTTGGGGCTCGGTGGCGGAGTGTCACGTGGGCTTGGGTACTTGGGGACTTCTTTGGTTGAACCATGGCGTCAAAACTCGCCCTTTTCTCTCGTTCTTCCTGCAAATAACAAAAATATAACCTCGCGCAAAATCAATCGTATAAAGCCACAAAATGCACGTGTGTGTGATCAAAATGAGCGAGATAAGCCCCGCTACTTACAATATTGAGGGCTTATCAGAAGTGTTGATCAAATCCATTCATTCATTGGTTTAGTTGATTTTTGAATAGTAAAAGATTTTCGTTCAAATTTTTTTGCCCTCTTATAATGTAGAAAACGTGAATTGACCAATTAGATGTTACTAACTTTGTTTTTCTTTTTTTCTTTTTAGTTTCACTTAACAATCATGATAGGGGTGGTGGCATAGGATTAACCAGAATACTTGATGATGAGATCAGTGCATGTAGTATTGTATGGTTGGTGGCTTTTGAACTTCGTCAAGTGCCTTCAGGCACGGGCAAGACACTAGTTCTTCCAAGTCCTACCTAGTACCATTACATATTCCTAAATACAATTCCATCAAGTTCCGATCCATGTTCCATAAGAAACCGAATGAAAATAATTAAGTTTGTCACATTCTTCCAAGTCAAAGGATAGTTAAAAGAATAGAGTTACATTTTCCTCGTTGTTGGCTTAGTCGTCGTCGTCGGATCTAGAATGTACCGTGTATATTTATACTTGGGGTCGGGTCGGGTCACCCGAAATTCTAAACCTTCTATCCGAAACCCGACCCGACTATATCGGGTTAATTATTTTTTAACCCGAACCTGAACCGATTACGTTTTAAAACCGCCCGAAACCCGTCGGGTCAGATCGGGTTGGTGGGTCAGACTGCGTTTTGCTCACCCCTAATCCTGACTTCAGCAGTCAGTTTTTGGCCGTGGAATTGGTTTCGGCTAGAGGGAGGTTTCAGATTTGGATAGGAAATTGGCCAGGAAGCCCAACGTGTGTACGGCAGCAATGGAGATTAAAACAGGATCTTTCTATTCTTTTTGTTCCATGGGCAACTAATCATCTTCTTAGGGTGTAGATGAAACTCTAACTGAATTCGTATTTCTATTATCAAAACAATTGTATGACCAGCGTTATTATTTTTCCAACCTTGTATTATGTATTTGTTTTCCGTGATTACAAATATATAGGTCATACAATAGTATTCTTTGTGCATGGCATTGGGAATTGAGATAATCTATACCTAGAGTAGACGAGTCGTACCTAGATTAATTAATTATAGAATCGAAGACGATTCATGTCTATCAAGATAGTTTATGCCTGATTCTCAATTACATGAATCCTCTTAGTGATGTCGCTAGAGCTTGTAGCTTTTAGCGAATCATTGTGGTTTTGATATTTGGCTTTCTTATTGGTATAATTACTTGGCTACAAAGTTAGGGTGGATTCAAAACCCTGAGGCCTTTCCAATCCTTGACCTCACATTTAATTTAGTTTCCAATTACTTAGATTAATTCGATCAGTTTCACAAAACTCCACTCTATTTTCTAATTAAATTAGGAATTGATTTTGAAACTAACGCAACTTAGTCCCTTGATCCCCGTGGTACGATACCTGGACTTAACCACTATTCTATTTGAATTGAGGTTTAGCTCAATTTTTATTAATTATTTTTTGGCGTGAAAAACACCTACCAGTACTTAAGATAATATGGTTAGCTTTATATTCTGTGGTTCATGAGTTGTACACTTCTTATGGTTCTATAGACTTATTCATATTTATGGTCAAGTTATTAAGAACTATATTATTAGCTTTGAATTTTATTTTATTGTTCATGTGGAATACATTTTTTTAAGATTCTATTTGTTATATATATACGTACTACTTTTATTCATTTGTTGCAACTTTTTGAGATCTTTCATTTGTTATGAATTAGTGTGTACGGTACACACTTACATTAATATTCTATACAAGTTACGAATCATCTTGTAGGTTAAACTAATTTTACAAAAATAATAGGTACACACCTACCGATCACACCTCCAATCACGTCCTTTTACATTTATGTGGGTTCCACCTTATGTTTGATGTGTAGGTCCCACATGCATGTGAGTGAGGTGTGGTTGGGAGTATGGTCGGTAGGTGTATACCTAGATCTGGTGATTAATTTGCCTAGTTAAGTGCTATATATGAATCTTTGGCCGATCGAATTTCAATATGTTTGATGACCAAATTAGAGAGGAACAAACAATTCTGGATACACACAAACCTATATGTATGGAGAAGGAAATATCTATATAAATAAGCTCACAAATATAACAAGGGATCGATGATGTATCCTTATTTTTACAGAAGAAGAACGAAACGAGGTGAGAGGCCGGGGGAAGGGGAAAGAGTCGAGTCGATCAGGTTATCGACTCGACTCTCGGGAGAAGCAAAACAAAATCCGGATTTGGCCACTAGCTAGTACCATCTAAGAACCATGATAGATTTTCTAGCTCAGGACAAAAGGATAGATCTCAAAATGCAGGTTACAACTCCCACCCATAGCTTTCCCTCCTTTTTTTCCGTAGAGATATTGCGGAATCAAACCAATAGCATGGTTAATACAGCTCTTACAATTAACACTAGAAAGATCTCTCGTGCACTGAACCAAACCATAGATATTCTCCGAGGTCCCGTTAACTGTCTCCGTCCCCACAGCATACAATATTGGGCTAAGAGAAGCATCTTCCGCCAAAGAAGTGAATAACTCTATGAGAGTTTGATTGAAAGCAACTGGGTCGCTCACATTGTTTGAATTCCACTCAACATTCCACTCCGAGTTATCGATTTGGCCCAAGAAATCGACGTTCGAGTATCTCAATTCACAATAATCGTACCATACCCATGCTTCTTCCTTGAACTGACAAATGTTTTGAATCTCGTTGCTTGCCTCGTCAACACAGGCTTGGCAGGCCGTGGTATTGATGTCACCTCGACAAAGAGCTAGGCCGTAGACCTGGGTCAGGTTCTGGCCCATCGAGCCATTACTAAACCCGGTCAGTGGAGTGTTGGAGTCGAGATAACTCAGGAGGTTGTTCATGTTGGTGTTGTAAGTGCCATTGGGAGTGAAATTTGCAGAGTTCGAGCAGGACCAGGCAATCGGGTTTGTTGCGAAGGCGAGTTGGAGGAGGAGAGAGAATGAGATGAGAGAGAGTGGAAAGAGAAGTGTTGAGGAAGACATGGTTGTGATGAGTTTAGTGACGAGAGAGATGGGTAGGTTCCTTAGCGTATTATGGCCTTTTTATAGATGGAGAATCGTAAGGGTGTGAGAAGCAAGTTCAAATTAAGGGAGTCTTTCCTTTTTCCACCGGAAATTGTAGGGGTGCACAAGAAAACCGATATAACCGCCAAACCGATCCAATTCGGACCAAACCGGTCAATTTGGTTAGGTTCTATGGTTCATTGGTCTGGTTATGGTTCTAAAAATATAAGAATCGGTAATTATGGTTCGGTTACTGGTTCTCAATTTAAGAAACACGGCTAGAACCGAACCGGACCGGATAATATTATATATATAATATTATTTATTATATATACAATAGATATAATATATGATATTAGATATATACATATATATTAAATATATTTGTACATGTACAAAATTATGAATCTTATAAAATCCTATAATTGTTTATTTATTTTATGAGTTGTTTTAGTGCTCTAAATTTTAAGTAATCTTTTTAACTCATGTGTCGCAATAAAGTCTTCCTAAATCGGGTAGAACCGGAACCGAACCAAAACCGGTCCGGTCTCGCGGTTTAGATTTGGACAGGTTCTTCATGTGTACTGGTTAGGTTTTGGTTCTCAATTTTCTAGGACCGGTTGGAATGGTCCGGTTACTGAATTTGTAGAGAACCGGTCCAATCCGGACCGTGTGCACCCCTAGGAAATTGTATGCCAATTACGTAAGATAATGCGAACGGGCGGCAGTACTATTGTTGGGCCGACCAAAATATTGTACGGTAAATTCTTAAAGTTATGTTACGAATCGATTGCCTATTATGAATAAAAAAGTTATGTTTTTTTTGTATAACAGTTACTACGTTTTTTTTTATTTATAAAAGTTACAAGACGCCGCATACCAAAATGTTATAAATCATAGAAAAAAATGTTATGAATCATATTTATGAAAAGTTACGAATTTTTTTTATAAAAGTTATGAGGTACTAAAAAATATTACGACTGCCATAAGGTGCTACAATATAGACTATACAATAAGTGCATATGGTACGTGCACTCCTTTAATGTGTGTATTTTAGGCTTGTAGCCATTCCCATATTCTTTTCTTTGTATTCAGAATAATTTAACTGTTTCTTTCCAAAACTATTAATCATAAAATTAGGCTAGTGTTAATGCCAAAACTGTTTTTGATTGTGTCAAAACTCAAGTGCATGAAATGCTTGTACTCATGTGTAAAGTACAAGTTCTTTATGCATTGGAGTTTTGGCACAATCAAAAACAGTTTTGGCATTATCATTATCCTAAAATTAAACAACTATAAAAAGTCGTTCGAAACTTTCTCCGTTATATTTTTTTTTAGTAGAAAAGATAAGAATTAAACAAGTACAAACATTTGACACAACATTGATCGGAGATCCACGCTATTAATCGGAGCCGTTCAATATGTTTAAAACATGTTTGTAAGAGTACTTGTAAAAAAATCAAATCATTCGGATATTGGTAAGAGCTTGATCGGTATTTGTCCCTAAATTTGACGGGATAAAAACTGAATGAATCGATCAAGCCCTTACCGATATCTGAATGAGTTGATTGTTTACGGTTACTCTTACAAACACATTTTAGACAAATTGAATGGCTCCAATCATTTGCGTGAGACTCCAAAATTGGTGATTTACATTTTTTATGTCAAAAGTAGTGTCAAATATTATGTGAACGGAGACGCTCCCCCAAACACACACACACATATAAAGAGGCCACTCTGCAAGATCTTTAACACGAAGTACATCTGATTAAAAAAGATAAAACATGATTAAAAAAAATTAGATGATAACATAAGATGTTACAGCTGTATAAAAGTTTTGCAGAATTCCAAGATGAATCAAATGCTCACTCTATGTAAATAAATATACATACACACGCATGCATGTTTTTTTTTCCCCTCCAGCGAAAAGCTGTATTATTAGTTATAATTGGTGAGGTATGAATACATAGGAGTACATATACCACTAGGCTATCACTCCACTTTCTACACACGTATGTCAAGAAATAATAACGACACTACAAGAATATCAAGATCTAGTAACGGTTTTTTTAGTAACGGTTGGATAAACCGTTGGTAGACATTGGTTATAGTAACGGTTCTAAAACCGTTACTAGAAACAGGACTTTAGTAACGGTTTTTATTGAACTGTTAGTGTATTACATTAATTCTTCTGCCATTGTAAATGCTTCATTTATTGGAACCTTGGTTTCCATTTTATCTTTTTATGAACCACCATTAAGTAAGTCTACATACCATTCTGCGCCTATATGTCAAGTTTATGCTATTTGGTATTGTACTTTTTAGCCATTTATGAATTTTCTTTGGCTGTAATTGAACTGTTTATGTTACTTCAGATTCTCGATTGTGCATTGGGACATAATGATGCACTATTTAGATGAGCTCAGCTGAAAGCTCTTGTCTCCATCCACAGCCAGGAGGTAAACTTAACCCAATCTGAATTCTTGTACGTGCATAGTTCAATTAATGTCAGTATATTATGCAAAGGTGTGGAAAATGCCAAAACTACCAATTACCAAGTAATGCCACAAATGCTTTTGCCACTTGTTGTGGTAACCTTTGCTACCTATGTTGCTGCTGTTTTTACTATTTTGCTACTACATTTGCTGCTGCTGGTATGCTACTTCTGCCTAAAGTTGCACCTTTCTGGGTTGAGATTCTCTCATGCTTTTTAGGTGTATTCAATCTAAGGCTTTTTAAGGGTACACAACCTCATTGCTATGAAGATCCTCATTTTCTCTTTTTTCTTTTTGTCATTATTGGAGATCTTTTGTTGTTGAAAGATAGTGCAATTTTACGGTATTGCTTTTATATCATTGATCAAACATAGGTAGATTCAAAATTCAAAAGCCAATATAGAAGGTTCTAATATATTCTCTTGTTGTTTTTATTACAGGTTATAAGACAATATAGAGGGTTCATCAGCAATTGCAAGTGAATGTTAATCGGTTCGTGTTAGGTATGTGTTCTCCACATGAAGCAAGGATACTCTAGCACTTTTTCTAGACAATTGCTTTAGACTTGCATTGTTGAAAACTGAATCAAATCTAAGAACTAAGGATACTGACACGAGACATGGATACGGACACAGACACAAAGTGGATACGTGTCCGACCATATCGGAAAACGTGTCCGACTAAAAAAATAATAATAATAAAGCAAGGATACGTGTCCGAATCTAAGAAGCAACACAACACGAACAGTTGTTGAGACTTCCATTAATTTAGATATTTTTCATTGCCTTTTTGATTGCAGGTAGTATGACAATATAGAAGAATCTAGCGACATATATCTATTTTGATGGAGGTCTTTTTTAGAGGGGAGCTTATGATGTTTTTGTGATTTTTGATTTGGACAAGTCTTAGAGAAGGTATACCTCGTGGATGATTTTGTTATGGTAAGTATGAGGGAGATTAGATTGACAAGTTCTTGTGATGATTTTTTGAATTATGGTATCAAGTTTTAGTTTTGAATGAAATTGCAATTCCTCGACTTTTAGCATTATGGACATTTAATAACAGTTTCTTAGGTATATATATGAAAATAAATGGAATATATATGGTTGCTATTTATTTTTTCAAAAAAAAAGGGTCTATAGCAACAGTTTTAAGTGTTGCTATAGCTGCTATTAAAAAAAAAAAACTTGTCTATAGCAACGGTTTCAAGTGTCGCTAAAGTCCAACAATAGTTAGGGGTAGAATTGGGATGTAGCAACGGTTGTAAGTGTTACTAAAGCAACCGTTACTAGAAAGAATGGTGATACCAACAGTTCACAAAAGCGTTACTAAAACCCTACAGTGACATAGATCTTGTAACGCATCCTCAAACTGTTGGTATAGGTTTTTTGGGGCTTTAGTAACAGTTTTAGGCATCTTCTGTGACATTCTCAACCATTGCTAGATCTTGATTTTCTTGTAGTGCGAGGAGACATAAACTTCGGTTATTCTATAAAAAAGACGTAATATTTGGTAGTGCCGGCTGTCTATTATTGCTTGCAACGGTCTTAATTTCATTATTAGTGGTGGAATAAATTTTTGTTGTAAGATATATATGAATACATGGGAGTACATAGTGTCTACCACTGAACTATCACTATTTGCTACACACGTATGTCATTAGTATCTAGAAATAATAAAAGAGGAGACATAATCTTCGGTTATTTGTAAGTGGTGGCTAGCTCATGCGGTAAAACTCTTGAACGTCCCATACTGCATCCTGGGATCGAGTCCCACTCCCTCTCCCCATGTAATGGATTATGAATGATGAGTGACAGGAAAAAAAAATTCATCGGTTATTCTATAAAAAAAGACATAATGTTTGGTCGTGCCGGCTGTCTATTTATGCTTGCAATGGTCTTAATTACATTGTTAGTGATGTAGAATAATTTTTTGTAAAAATAAAAGTGCCAAAATTGTTTGAATAACACTTGTCTTCTTAACACTTTTCTTCCATGAATCCTTCACAACTAATAAAATATAATTATACGTATATTATTCCAAGTGATGCAACAATATTAAATGACTTGCACATGTATTATGATTCATCAAAGTAGTCTTGAATGGTGGTCGAAGGTACTTTATATATCGAGCAGAGATAAAAAAATCAAACAGGGTTGAAACTTAAAGCCTGTTTGGTAACCTCTTTTTTAACTTTTCATTTTTACATTTTTTGCTTTTGGGTATTTGGCTAGAAATTACAAAATGCACTTTGTGAGAATGTGTTTTAGAGCAGGGCGGGAGGAGCATTTTTTTGACGTCTTATTTTTTATTTTTTTTCATTTTGGTTAACGAAAATACCTACAAAATGTATTTTGCACATATCTTCCAAACACTACATCTGTTGCACAATAGATTCTGCATATTTCTCCCAAACACTTTACCATATTCCTAATAGTTGAACATGATGCTATGTAAATCTTTGTTTCATAAGCCACATGATCTTAGTTAAGTGCACGTGACGTGACTTTATTGACTATCTCAATCGGAGAATATCATATGACACGTACCATTCTTCTTCTTTTGTAAAGTTGTGACAAGATATTGAATTTGAAACAACATTACTTATATTAGGATCCTCGAGGTTAATTTTTTTGTGAGGCAAGCAATCTACTTTTGCAGTCCATCGAATAAAAAAAAGTCGATGATTGGATCATGGAAGCCGCCCATGTAATGAATTAATCAAGAAAGCAGTCCATCCAATAAAGAATAGGCAATGAATGAATTTTGTAAGAGTTCAATCCAATAAAGGAAAATCAATGAATGAATGGTGAAAATTTGATTTGGTTTTTTCCTTAAAAAGATAGAAACAATAAGCATCACTAATGACATACTCAAATATGAATACTCAAATGTTGCCACATCACCTTTTGAATATTCATTTAATGGATCTCTAAAATTAGCAATGTAAAACTCTACAATGGTTCATTTTGTCCATAATCAAAAGAAGAGAAAATGTTGGTAGTTTTGAGTATCCAAATTTGATTATTGAGAAAATGTTGGTAGTTTTGAGTATTCAAATACCAAAATTTGAGTATTTATAAAAATTGTTGCTAACTTTGAGTATTTATCCAAAATTGGGAGCCTTTTTTTGAGTATTCAAATGCCAAAATTTGAATATTTTTCTTTTTGACTATGCCATTGAGGATGCTCTAACTATCCTAATATCTTATTTCTGAAGACATCAAACAAAGGTTTTCCTTTGGTGATCAAAGATAAGTGTGTAGTCAGATTTAAGGCCTCATTTGTTTGACCAGAAATAAATGGATGAGATATGAAATCCTTGGAATATTGCTCAATGCTCAGGATATCAATGGATGGAGAAATCCATAGTTTGTGTTTAACGGAAAATAGCCATTGGAAAACACTTTTTTGTTGTTTTTAGCCATTGAAAAATCCATATCCCATCTGAATCACATCCGAAATAAGCATAACAAACATGGGTTAGGTCCCACTCCATCTCACCTCCAAATACCACCAAACAAACAGGGCCTAAGAATACGAGACAAATTAAAAATTTGTTGTATCTCAAAAATATGGAAATTAGCTATGTATGATAGGCAGTCATAACTGATGAGGATACCTAAAAATCGATAGAATTTTCCAATACAGTAGGTATGAATTTTGTTTGATGAACAGATTGGATGTTTTTTTAGTGTTAAAGTTCAGAAGGGAGAGAGCCTCGGCTAATTTTGAGAGGTTGAGAGGTAGAGAGGTAGGTTAAGTATTAGTGAGTAGTAGTAATAGGAGAATCATGTATTTTCTGAGGCCCTCAATGCTTTATTTCTCTTACTGTACTGTTTTCATTTTTTTTTTTATCCTTGTGATAAATGAAAATTTCTGTATCCATTTTGTTCCAAGCCTTGAGAAACAGCTTCAACATCTTCTTCACTGCACTTTTGCATGGAAGGTATGGCCTTCTATTGTCAAATGGTGGCACTTGCAATGGGTATACCCACAATCAACATAAATTCTATCTGTCATATGGTTCTCTCAACCCTTCATTCAAAAATTTGGAGATCAAAGAAATGCTGAAAAACACATGCTTATAAAGTTAACAAAGAAACTTTGGTTCTTTTTGGTACAATTATGTATTGTTCATAAAAAGTTGAATTCTCGAAACAAAAGTAACAATTTGGGACGGAAGGAGTACATCGTTGGGGGCACTATAAAAACAAAAACTCCAGTGATAGCCGACTACTGACAAAATGCCACCGACCCACGACTTGATGGTTTTTGGCGATGTGACATTGGTTTGCGTATTGATTGTTACATCATAAGAAACAAATAAGAGTTTTCAGGTTTTAGAGTATTATTTTGTTCATCCATCTAAGCAGTGGATGAGCATCACTCATTGTCTATACTGGGTGAGGGTGAAAATTACTCACTTTTCAAAAGTTCATGCTAGATTTCTACTTTCGATGATCAGAAACATTGGTGCTTATTTGCCAACAATCCAACCGAGTCATTGTTATTTTCATAAGTATTTGGTCGAATAACATGATTAACATCTATGGTTAAGCCCTTATTATTATTTTCTTAAGTATTTGATCGAAAAACATGTGTCTTATTTTAAATTAGATAGTTTGATTAAACATTTTGTAGACACCCCGATTTTGACCCAAGAAACTTATCAAGCATCCCCGATGATGAAAATGCCTGTTACGAGCACGCGAAGCTTGATTGTGAACTTGGAAACCCCTCCAAAACCTCCTCAAAATTAACCCAAGACTACACCACTTTCTAGTACATTCAAAACCCTCTTTATCGATATATAATATTGTGGACGGCCCACCTGGATTGTTCGAAAAGATTGTGATTGTTAGAGTCGCCACCCGGATTTGAGGTCCGAACCCGAGAAATCGATAAAAAAAGTATGACTCGTTGCCCATTGAAAAAGATTTTACTAGTCCTGGCGGAACCAAAGATTTCTCGGATTCGGGGGCTTGGTTACGAGAGGGGAAGGGTTTTACGGCACCCCTCTCGCCCGGTCCGTGAACCGGTCTCTACTCGATATTTTGTGGGATTTCAAAAATGTTTGAAATTTAATTAATTCACGTAAATGGGGAATCGGGGACGGGAATCACATAACAACAAAGTATACAAGGGATACGAATTTACGGTGAATGCTTGTGCATTTGGTCTACATGAATAATGATAATAATAACAACAATTACTACCCATATCCACAAAAATAAACAACAACAGAAACTATACAATCAATTCCAAGGAAGAATGAACCTTGGATTTATCATACTGCTTGCAATCTGGATCCCAGAATGGGGATTGAGCGCTCAAGGGTGATGACTTGAGCGCGCAACCCTCATTTCTCCCACACATCTTCCTTGCTGGTTTTTCATGTTTGATGGTGATTTAAGACTT
This sequence comes from Vaccinium vitis-idaea, assembly GCA_963854785.1. Taxonomy (NCBI): domain Eukaryota; kingdom Viridiplantae; phylum Streptophyta; class Magnoliopsida; order Ericales; family Ericaceae; genus Vaccinium; species Vaccinium vitis-idaea. Next base: position 40,289,420 of record OY978215.1, read on the forward strand.
TGAACCATTACAGAAACATCACACAAGTATCACCTTGCTTGAGAAATCATCAAAAGATGTTAAAAACATACTTGTTTTCGAACCAGTTTGAGCGCTCAAGGCTCATGGATTGAGCGCTCAAACCAATTTTGGAAGAAAGAGAGGGATTCAGATCACAAACGCCGTACTGACAACTTATACACACCAACAAGGACTTAGACCATAATCCATCATCAGAACCACTGGAAAATTGTAAATAAACCAAGAACAGTTTGAGCGCTCAAAGATCTGACCTTGAGCGCTCAAGCCATAACATGGCTTTCTAATTTTTGACCTTTAAACAGATTTCAATGCCTCCTCAGGATCACCAAAGGCATAGAATGAAGTTTCAAAAGGTCAGGCAGCCACTGTTTTGCAGTTAAATATAAGAAATTTGTAGATTTTGATCTTTGATCACCATAAAAGGTTAATTTACATTCATGCATGTAGTTTTGGTGTAGAAATAAACTGTTTTGAGGGTTACATGAACGCAATTAACTCTTAAATAATGATCAAAACCAAAAGAAAGCCCAGAAATTAGCAAAACAGAAGCTTGTTCAGAATTGGGCTTGAGCGCTCAAGGCTAGAGGCTTGAGCGCTCAAACCTGTTGTAACTGCAGATTTGAAAAAGGTTTTTGAGCAACTTTCAGACCTTTGTGAATTCAATGCAAGTATAGATGACTTGCTTAAACTCACTGGTCTTCCTCAGATGGGCCAAAACAGTGAATACATCACATGTTTTACTACCTTTTGGAAGATGTTTGTGATTTGAACTTGATTCTGGGCTTTGGGATGATGATTGTGGATGTTTTTGGCTTATAATCTGGACGAATTGAACAATGTAGGTGGTTGATCGATGATCAAGGGTCGAATTTCTGGGTTTGATGAGTGGTTTTGTAGGTGGTTTTGATGGTGGAAGAGTGGTTTTGTAGAGAGAGAGAGAGAAGAGTGGTTTTCTGGTGGAATCCGAAGGTGAGGAGTGTGAGTGTTCGTCCTCAAAACCAGGGGTGTTGGATGGTTTTTATAGAGTGAGTGGGAGGGAAGAGAGGAGAGAGAGGAAGTGGGTTTGTGTATTTAGGAGTATTCTTGGTGTATTTTAGGACTTAGTGGAGTGTATTATACATATAGAGATCGTATAAGATCATCCCCAGACGCTCCCATGCAGGAAATCTCATGATGAGATACTCTGCAAGTTGCTGACTGGATCAGAGTTGAGCGCTCAAAGCCGTGGGCTTGAGCGCTCAAGGTGCTTCTCAGGGGTTTGAGCGCTCAAAGCCATGGGTTTGAGCGCTCAAGGCTATGGATGGCAGTTTGCTAGCTTGGGTTGGTTTGGCACATTTTGATTGCTTGGGTGGTGTTTGGTTGGTTTTGATCAAATTCAAGTCATTTTTACAAGTTCCAGGTAATCGGTCCGCTTCATCATCGGGGATGCTCGAGCGTATCTCGGGTTCAAAATTGGGATGTCTACAGTTGCCCCTCTTGGATGAGACTCAATGCCATTGATTTGGTATGAGTAACGTCCAAGATATAGACAGCCCAACTCACTATCCGTAATACATCTCAAGCTGCAAAGGAAAACTTTAAAGATCAATCGGTCGTGCCACTCAGGCTGCCTACGTACCCCATTGTAGGGATCAGACCGGCGTAGTTCCTGGGGGCATATGCAAACAAATGCAACGGGTTCTCCTGTCCCTCAGGACGATTGATTAAAAAGTTTGGTCCCTCAGGACGATTGATTAAAAAGTTTGGTCCCTCAGGACGATTGATTTAAAAAGTTTTGTCCCTCAGGACGATTGATTTAAAAAAGTTTTGTCCCTCAGGACGATTGATATAAAAAGTTTTGTCCCTCAGGACGATTGATATAAAAAGTTTTGTCCCTCAGGACGATTGATATAATGCGAATCGACGAGCCTTCCCGGGTCGTGAAATGCCAAACAATTATGCGAATCAACGAGCCTTCCCGGGTTGTGAAATGCCAAACAAATGAATTATGCAAATCAACGAGCCTTCCCGGGTCGTGAAATGCCAAACAATTGAATTATGATTTTACGTGAATCGTCAAGCCTTCCCGAGTCGAAACACTAAAAGCAAATGATTGTGACTATGATTGTGATTGTGATTGTGATTGCATTGTGATTGTGATTGGATTGTGATTGTGATTGTGATTGTGATTGTGATTGTGATTGTGATTGGATTGTGATTGTGATTGTGATTGTGATTGTGATTGGATTGTGATTGTGATTGTGATTGTGATTGTGATTGTGATTGTGATTGAGTGTAGCTACCCTCTGAACAACGGGGAGGCTAAATTTAATGGGGCTATCCCTTGAGCAACAAGATAACTAATGATAAGATGATTGTCTACTGAGCAACGAGACAATCGAGGAAATGTGATTGCTTACTGAGCAAAGAGGCAATCAATACGCTATTGTACCAAACACATAAATGTGATGGTCTTAGCGGCACAATGGTTCGTCAACAACAAATTCTCAGAACTAATTAAATGCACTAACTGGTTAAACAAATATACTCAAACAACTTGACATGATTGATGTACACAATAAATGATTGATTGATTGAATGCACCAGCTAGACGGCTTTTCAATGATTATCCCAAATGACTTGACCATGCTGGTTTTGAAATTAATTTTGAAAAAGGTGACCATTTCTGGTCTTGAAATTAATTTTGAAAAGGTGACCATTTCTGGTTTTGAAATTAATTTTGAAAAGGTGTCCCTCAGGATGATTGGTTAAAAACTGTCCTTCAGGACGATTGATTGATTTAAAACTTGTCCCTCAGGATGATTGCATGCGACTCGTGCATCGACACTCGACGACAACAACGACAACATTCCTTCTTTTAAAAAAAGTAGGAGGCTCAATGGGTGGCTCTTTTGCTTTACTGTCTTTCCCTTGAGGCCAAGGTTTGGGTTGGAGCTTAGCAAAACTTGGGTTTTGGATTGGTTTGAGGCTTTTAGGCTTCTATGCCCCAGTCCTGGATTTGGGTGTATGCTTCCCCCAGAAATGGCATTAGGCTGACATGCCCCACAGATGATGATCCTCAAATCTGATTTTCTTTCTCGGCTCTGCTGATGGTTTTGACAACCAATTGACCATGTACCCAAACACGGGTTCTTTGATGCATTGAAATTGTTTCCACGAGTCAAGGATAGACAAGATTAAGACTACATGATTGACTGTTTGACAAAGAGGTGGATTTTTACAAGGCCGAGGAATTTGATCGGCCTTTTGGACAAAAGGATGGACATTGATGAGACCGACAAGGCCAAGGAATTTGATCGGCCTTTTTGACAAGGGGGTGGACATTGATGAGACCGACAAGGCCAAGGAATTTGATCGGCCTTTTTGACAAAAGGATGGACATTGATAAGACAGACAAGGCCAAGGAATTTGATCGACCTTTTTGACAAGGGGGTGGATTGTGACAGACAAGGCTTGGGGAATTTGATTGACCAGGTTGACATGACAGATATGAGCAACTATGTGAATGGCTTGATTGGGGTGCCCCGAGTGAGCAAAGGTTGATACGGAAGAACATGTCAACTCGAAGGGTATGGAAGACTATGCTGACCCAAAGTTTCTGAAAGATGGCAACCATGCTTCACCATTGATGTCGAAATTGTCATGATAAAATTAGATTTTGATTTTGTGATTGTTTTACTCCGTCAAGTGATGTTCATTCAAATCTACAATAAAACACAAGATTTCTTGTCGTGAACCCATGCCCCAGATTGCTGATGATGCCTCATTGGTTTTCCTTCAAAGTGCCCAAGTTTAGAGGGCTGCTAATGAAGACTCGTTGATATGCCCCAGTTTGTATTTTTGCTTTGCATGACGCCAGTGTTTGCACAATGCTTTTTTTTTCAAGGGAGATTAGACTGTTCCCTTTTGACTTGAATTCTCACTATCAAGTTGCACTTTCCAATCTGAAAGGACTTTTATCTAGGTTATGATGGGGCCAAGGTTATGGGTTTAACAAAGGAAGGATTATAGGCTCAAAACATCTCATTTTTCCTCGGGGTTATTTGAGCTAGCAGCTATCTTGAACTTTTTGTGCCATTTTTGCTTCTGATGGGTGCTTTCATGTGCTTTTTCTTGCTTTAAATGAGCACTTCCTTTCATTCGTTTCAAATTTCTTCAGTGTTCTTCATCTTGTTGCACCCATGTATTTGACAAGCCTATGAGTTTGGCACTTTCATTGTTATGATACTTTGAATCTTCACACGCTTGTATCTTTGGCCCTTTTATTCTGCTGGCTGTCATGTGTTTGACACTTTCATATTTCTTGTTTCACCCCAGTGTGGGGGATAGCTGCCTAGCTGAGTTCTTTTTCAAGGAAATTGATTCAGGCTCAAAAGGGCTTTGCAATGGATATTTATGTGGGGAATCAAACAAAGAATGTCTTTCTTCATTTTGAATTGTGCAACTTGATGTGGAGAACTCATGCTTGCTCTAACTTTTGCCTAGATCTCATTTTGAAGTTTGATCTAGCGAGCTTTTTGCCTTAACTTTTGCCTAGACCGCCCTTACGGGTTTTCGACCTAGCAGGCTTTTTCTGTGTCAAAGCATTGCTTCTTGATGGCGCTGGGGAATGGTCCATTGAAAATCCTCCTTGTACGGGGCGAGAGTTCAATCCAAATCCATCTCGTGTTTTGAAGTGATTATCATGTTTCTCAAATGATGGTGGAAAACAATTCCAAGTTGAGGTATTATTACAAAAATCCAAGTTTATGATTGACAATTTTAACACAACGGGGGACAACATTGATTTTTGATAGTTATGACCGAACCGCGAAGGGTTGCCTACGTATCCCTTTGCAAGGAATCAGGTCGCGCGTAGTTCAGGACTACAAAGTTGACTCTATTTTTGGTCTTTTTTTTTTTTTTTGACAACAACAATATATTACAGACTTGAACTTGAAAAACTCATAGACACAAGAGCACGACAGACTCGAAGATGAAAACACACAGACAAGGAAAACAAAGACACAAACTAACACGACTTGCAAACTGATTCTTGACTTGACACTTGAATACTTCCAAGACTCGTGGAAGATTGACTTATTACATGGCCATCGATGGTTCATTGATTTGACGAGGTGCTTGGTTTTGCCAGTGGAGCAGAGATGAATCCGTTGTCAATGAGATCTTGTATTTCGTGACGAAGGCGTTGGCATCTCTCGGTAGGGTGACCGGGTATTTGGTGGTAGATGCAGAAGGTATTTGGGTTGTAGGAACGTGGAGGACTTTGTGGAGGTGGGGTTGGTTGAAGTGGTTTAAGAAAACCAGCCATGAGAAGCTCCTTATAGACCGAGGGCAAAGGTGCAGAGAGTTGGGAAAATTTTCTTCGTCGACTTTGAGGGCGGTTGATTTGGGTTGTGACTTCGTTGACTGGTTCAGTTTGGTTGGGATCATTGTTGGTGAAGCTCGAAGGGGCATTTTTAGTGGAAGTGAGGCTGATTTGATTGACACTGAGATCTTGTTTTTGTTGAGGAGTGTTGGATTCTGATGGCAAAAGAGAGATGGTTTTATCGTCAATGAGATCCTGGATCATGTGACAGAGGCGTTGACAATTGTTGGTAGCATGACCGGGCACCTGATGGAAGGCACAGAAGGCATTTGGATTGTGGTAAGCTGGGAGGTTTTGAGGTAAAGGAGTTGGAGAGAGTGGTTTAAGAAGACCGGCCATGAGAAGCTCTTCATAGATCGAGGACAGAGGTGCGGGGAATTGGGAGAATTTTCTTGATTGGTCTTTGGGCCGGTTGATTTGGATTATGGTGGTGGTTGGTTTGGCTTTGCTGATGGTGCTGGTTGAGAAGTTGGGGTTGATATTTGTGGAGCTGGGGGTGGCTTTTGCATTGTTGTTGGTAAATGGTGTTTTGGCTTTCTCGAGGTAGACCTTTTCGCCTTCTGGAGTGAGGTGGTCCTTTTCGACGTCCCAGTGGTGCATCTCCACATCTCTCGTGTCAATGGAATTTCCAAAGCATATGGGTTTGAATCCTTCCATGATAGACTCCTCCAGTTCAGAGATCTTGGCCAAAGCTGCGGCCATTTCTGGGCTTTTTCCAGGTCGTTGGAGGTTCTCTTGGACCCCCGGAAGACAGTCACGGATGTCTTGCACCATGATTATGAGCTGGGTGATTTGATTTCCCAAGTTATTCACAGCCATCTTGAGTCCTTCGATTTCAGCCGGAACATCCATGTCTTGAGGTTTGGGTTGAGTCAACTTCTGTTCGGGAAGTTGTAAGGCTTCTTTCTTGGATCAATGGCTCGGGACTGACAGTAAAGCAAAAAGGTCAAACTCAGATTGTGCCCCTGGTTTTATTGAAGGAAATGTTGTGCATGTGTCGTTGCATCGTGTCATCCTAAGATCTAGACTATCGGTCTCGGTCTCACTTAAGACATTGCACGGATGTTCGAAACAACAACCACGGGTAAGTCGTGACAGGCAGGTTAAATTCCAATCGTCGTGGAATTAGAGCCAATCTCCTTATAGACCATCCGAGACAGAGCAATAAGATTGTTGAAATCCGAATACAAATGCACTTAAGGCTAGCCCGAGACGCGGGGAGCCGTTCGAGCACGGCAAACACTGGAGGTATCTCAAACTCCGTGGATTTAAAGTCTCCTAGACTGACATCTATCCTATAGATTATGCTAAGGTTAGCCTATGGTTAGTCTACCGGTTTCAAATCTCATTTAGAGCCATTGCACAGCAGATTGAATCAACACCACGGGTAAGTCGTTTACTCGGCAGTTACGGCTTTTCAACCTTCAGCCTAAATGTTGAAGCCGCAACCGTTATCCTTTCTTGACCATCCGAGACAAAGCAATGAGGTGTCGCCATCCAGTTACAAATGGGCCCAAGGCTAGTTCGAAACACGGGCTGCCGTTCGGGCACGGCAAACACCGGAGGTATCTCAAACTCCGTGGATTTAAAGTCTCCTAGACTGCATGTACAACCTTAGGGTTAGTCTACCGGATCCGAATCTCACACAGAAGATTTTCCAACACCCCGGGTAGACCATTACTCGGCAGGTTAAATTTCAAACTTGTTGGAATCAGAGCCAATCGCTTTTCTTGATCATCCGAGACAAAGCAATTTGGGTGTTGTAATCTAGATACTAATGACCTTAAGGCTAGTTCAAATCACGGTGGCCGTTCGGGCACGACCAACACCGGAGGTATCTCAAACTTCGTGGATTTTAAGTCTCCTAGACTGCATGTACAACCTTAGGGTTAGTCTACCGGATCCGAATCTCACTTAAGATCATTGCACAAAAGATTTTCCAACACCCCGGGTAGACCATTACTCGGCAGGTTAAATTCCAAACTTGTTGGAATCAGAGCCAATCGCTTTTCTTGATCATCCGAGACAAAGCAATTTGGGTGTTGTAATCCAGATACTAATGACCTTAAGGCTAGTTCAAATCACGGTGGCCGTTCGGGCACGACCAACACCGGAGGTATCTCAAACTCCGTGGATTTTAAGTCTCCTAGACTGAATTCGACAGCTTTGAAAGATTGCCCCAATCCTCAAGTTTTCTTTTAAGTGATAAGTCCTTGATATCGGATGGTCGGATTTGGGAAATTCTGATCCACACGAATTCCGACAATGATCTAAGATCAGATGCCTAAGGGCGATTGACCCTCCTCGGGCCAATGTCCCTTAAACCTGTTTAGATCAGTGTTAGGAATTTGATGATCCAAATTTTCCCACGTCCGGTCATCCTAAAGGTTAACTTGTAAGAACAACGCGCATATGGGATGCACGACTCATCATCGGGCCGAGGCAACCTTCTACTAACTGCCGAAGCACTAAAACTAAACGGGAACTCCATGGATTTAAAGTCTCCTAGACTGAATGCGATAGCTTTGGAAGATTGCCCCAATCCTCAAGTTTTCTTTTAAGTGATAACTCCTTGATATCGGATGGTCGGATTTGGGAAATTCTGATCCACACAAATTCCGACAATGATCTAAGATCAGATGCCTAAGGGCGATTGACCCTCCTCGGGCCAAGGTCCCTTAAACCCGTTTAGATCAGTGTTAGGAGTTTGATGATCCAAATTTTCCCACGTCCGGTCGTCCTAAAGGCTTACTCGTAAGAATAACACGCATATGGGATGCGCGACTCATCATCGGGCCAAGGCAACCTTCTGCTAACTGCCGGAAACCTAACTTATGCTATGCCGACAACATGTAAGACATGAATATGTACGGATCCAAGTGTATGCATGTATGCAGTATAGCATGCTTGGAAAGACGGTAACACATAGCACGTAACAGGATGGAGCACATAATCCTAACATATTGGTTGGTTATCTAACGTGGGGTTCTATGGTTAACTATATGCAAAGGTCGGTTTTGGCCACTGAGGGTACCCCGGACTCAAAATCAAAACCGTCTCCTACCGTTAAAAACGATAGTGACGATGTGATTTATCACGGTCGAGGGCTGCTGGGCATTTCGGGATTCCCTGTCACCGGCAAGCCGGGCAGGATTGCCAAAACACGCTAGCGGGGCTAAGAACCATGCAAGTGCAATGCAAAAATTAAATTTCAAACATTTGAAAAATCCCACAAAATATTTTTCGAATTAAACCCGCTTTGATTAACACATATTTCAATAAAATTACACAAGTGCAACAAAAATTGCACAAGTGTAATTAAATAAAATACATATTAACCAATGTCCCCAGCAGAGTCGCCAGCTTGTGGACGGCCCACCGAGATTGTGCGAAAAAGATTGTGATTGTTAGAGTCGCCACCCGGATTTGAGGTCCGAACCCGAGAAACCGATAAAAAAAGTATGACTCGTTGCCCATTGAAAAAGATTTTACTAGTCCTGGCGGAACCAAAGATTTCTCGGATTCGGGGGCTTGGTTACGAGAGGGGAAGGGTTTTACGGCACCCCTCTCGCCCGGTCCGTGAACCGGTCTCTACTCGATATTTTGTGGGATTTCAAAAATGTTTGAAATTTAATTAATTCACGTAAATGGGGAATCGGGGACGGGAATCACATAACAACAAAGTATACAAGGGATACGAATTTACGGTGAATGCTTGTGCATTTGGTCTACATGAATAATGATAATAATAACAACAATTACTACCCATATCCACAAAAATAAACAACAACAGAAACTATACAATCAATTCCAAGGAAGAATGAACCTTGGATTTATCATACTGCTTGCAATCTGGATCCCAGAATGGGGATTGAGCGCTCAAGGGTGATGACTTGAGCGCGCAACCCTCATTTCTCCCACACATCTTCCTTGCTGGTTTTTCATGTTTGATGGTGATTTAAGACTTTGAACCATTACAGAAACATCACACAAGTATCACCTTGCTTGAGAAATCATCAAAAGATGTTAAAAACATACTTGTTTTCGAACCAGTTTGAGCGCTCAAGGCTCATGGATTGAGCGCTCAAACCAATTTTGGAAGAAAGAGAGGGATTCAGATCACAAACGCCGTACTGACAACTTATACACACCAACAAGGACTTAGACCATAATCCATCATCAGAACCACTGGAAAATTGTAAATAAACCAAGAACAGTTTGAGCGCTCAAAGATCTGACCTTGAGCGCTCAAGCCATAACATGGCTTTCTAATTTTTGACCTTTAAACAGATTTCAATGCCTCCTCAGGATCACCAAAGGCATAGAATGAAGTTTCAAAAGGTCAGGCAGCCACTGTTTTGCAGTTAAATATAAGAAATTTGTAGATTTTGATCTTTGATCACCATAAAAGGTTAATTTACATTCATGCATGTAGTTTTGGTGTAGAAATAAACTGTTTTGAGGGTTACATGAACGCAATTAACTCTTAAATAATGATCAAAACCAAAAGAAAGCCCAGAAATTAGCAAAACAGAAGCTTGTTCAGAATTGGGCTTGAGCGCTCAAGGCTAGAGGCTTGAGCGCTCAAACCTGTTGTAACTGCAGATTTGAAAAAGGTTTTTGAGCAACTTTCAGACCTTTGTGAATTCAATGCAAGTATAGATGACTTGCTTAAACTCACTGGTCTTCCTCAGATGGGCCAAAACAGTGAATACATCACATGTTTTACTACCTTTTGGAAGATGTTTGTGATTTGAACTTGATTCTGGGCTTTGGGATGATGATTGTGGATGTTTTTGGCTTATAATCTGGACGAATTGAACAATGTAGGTGGTTGATCGATGATCAAGGGTCGAATTTCTGGGTTTGATGAGTGGTTTTGTAGGTGGTTTTGATGGTGGAAGAGTGGTTTTGTAGAGAGAGAGAGAGAAGAGTGGTTTTCTGGTGGAATCCGAAGGTGAGGAGTGTGAGTGTTCGTCCTCAAAACCAGGGGTGTTGGATGGTTTTTATAGAGTGAGTGGGAGGGAAGAGAGGAGAGAGAGGAAGTGGGTTTGTGTATTTAGGAGTATTCTTGGTGTATTTTAGGACTTAGTGGAGTGTATTATACATATAGAGATCGTATAAGATCATCCCCAGACGCTCCCATGCAGGAAATCTCATGATGAGATACTCTGCAAGTTGCTGACTGGATCAGAGTTGAGCGCTCAAAGCCGTGGGCTTGAGCGCTCAAGGTGCTTCTCAGGGGTTTGAGCGCTCAAAGCCATGGGTTTGAGCGCTCAAGGCTATGGATGGCAGTTTGCTAGCTTGGGTTGGTTTGGCACATTTTGATTGCTTGGGTGGTGTTTGGTTGGTTTTGATCAAATTCAAGTCATTTTTACAAGTTCCAGGTAATCGGTCCGCTTCATCATCGGGGATGCTCGAGCGTATCTCGGGTTCAAAATTGGGATGTCTACAAATATGTCCCAATCCATTTTGAAATGAGGGAGATGTGTACGTTTTACCAAAACGACTTGTTTTTTCGACCTTCTGAGGGTAAAATGGTCACATATTTTGATGTTCAAATCATCTTGGGTTCAAACCACTTGGGTTAGAAAGTAGACTTGACAAGCTTTCCAACGCTTTAAACCATGTGCAAAACGGAGTTTGGTAGCACCCGGAATGGCCCCGCGAAGTTTGGAATTTTGTGTTGTCTCCAAGTCCAGGCGCTTGGATTGGATGATTCCAGGTGCCCACATTGAATCCAGGCGCCTGGATTTGATCAATATGGGCGCCTGGACTCACTCCAGATACTTGCTGCCCAAGGTCAAGTTAGTGGGGAGGAGCGTCTTGAGGGATTCTTTGGGGATTTTCTGCAGAAAAATAGTGGAGGGAAGATAGAGTGTCATAGTGAACCCCTTGATTGACCCCTAAGCCATCCAATGACCCATTTTGACCCTTTCAAGTCTATATATACCCCCCTCTCTCTTTCATTTGGAGGAGGCTCAGTTCCTCCCTCACTCCCCTACTGTTATGCTGCAGAAATGCACCCAGAAAATACATCCTCAATCCATTCCCCTTTGTTCTACTCATTTCTAGCCTAAAAACCCAACTTCTAGCCCACAAATCCACCCTTTGATCATAAAAAACCCTCACATTTCAACCATCCATCATCAAACTCAACCAAAACCAAGACAATCAGTTTGCCTCTGACCCAGAAGACCTCTTTCAGTTTACATAACCACCAGAAAACATCCAAACCTCCACCAAAAGTTCACTAATCAAGCTTCTCAAGGTAGATTTTCTACCAAAATGCTCAAATAGGCCCTGAGGGGGACTCAACCAAGTTCTTACTGGTCATCTATACTAGTGGAGGACTTGGGAGAGGTCTGGATCATGCTAAGAAAGAAATCTGTTTTTTTGTGCATCAGTATCCAATCCAGGCGCCTGGATTAGCTCTTTCCAGACGCCTGCATTCAATCTAGGCGCCTGGATTCTCCCAATGTAGGCGCCTGGATTCCCTCTCCTTAGTCATGTTAACTACTCTCTTTTGCATTTCAATCAGTTTACGGAAGATCATCTACATGCATTAATGTTAGGATAATCATATCTCAAGTTTTAATCTTCATTATAAGGGGTATTTGAGTGTTTCAAAGGCAAAAACCATGCTTTTCAAGATTTTTATCATGCTATGAAATTGATCTTGAGATTCATTTCATCCACAATGTCATTAAACATCATTTAGAGCGTGTGTGGATAAGCTAGGAGCATTGCACTTGTGGTTTACTGTGGAACCTGGAAGATGGAAGTTGTTGTTTGAGTGGCCATCCAGGCGCCTGGATTGGCTCATTCCAGGCGCCTGCATTCAATCCAAGCGCCTGGATCTGCCTAATCCAAGTGCCCAGATGGTCATCCAGGTGTGGCAGGTTTGATGTTTGTGATCAGTTTCTGGGATACTCTGGGGCAGTTTAAGCATGATTTGATCAAGTTTCAACGTTCTATGCATATAAATCGTCCATACATGACATTTCGTACAAGCATCCACATGCATTTCATAGATCTTTTTGATACACTTTCGTACTTTCACATGAATATGTGTACAAAGTCCATTCAAACAACATTTTCAAAATCTCTTAAGCATTTAGTAGAGACCGGTGGTCATACCGGGGCGTGAGGGGTGCTTTAAATTCCTTCCCCTCGCGTAACCTAGCTCCCGGATCCAAGAAATCTCAATAAACGCAGACCGGTAAAATACTTTCCACATCAAGGGCAAAAGAGTCATTTTTCAATTGGTTTTTCGAGTATGGTCCTCAAACCCGGGTGGCGACTCCATTCAACCAATCAAATCATTTTCCAAATCGCAACCGTTTTCGTGGGCATTTCCCGCAGGGTGTTCACAAGCTGGCGACTCCGCTGGGGAGATGTGATTAATATATATTTTAGTATTATTACACTTACGTGTGATTTTATTAAAATATGTATTAATTATCAAGAGCTAAACTTGAAAAATGTTTAAGGGATTTCAAAAATGTTATTTTTATGGACTTTTGCATTGCACGTGCATGGTTACTAGCCTTCGCTGGCATGTTTCGGCAATCCCGCCCGGCTTGCCGGTGACGGGGAATCCCGAAATGCTCAGCACCCTCCGACTGTGATAAGTCACAATTGTCGGTATTACCATCGCCTTGCGGGATCCTTGGCGGTGGGAGACAGCTTTGGCTTTGAGTCCGAGGTACCCCTCTCAAACCAAAATCAGCCTTTGCATATAGATAACCATAGAACCCCACGTTAGTTAACCAATCCATGTGTTAGGATTTTGTGCTCCATCTTGTTATGTGCTATGTGTTACTGTTTTCCCTAGCATGCCATACTGCATACATACATGCACTTGCATATGCATATGTTCTTGTCTCGCGCATTGTCAGTTTAGCATAAGCTAGGTCCCCGACAGTTAGTAGAAGGTTGTCTTGGCCCGATGATGAGTCGTGCATTTCATATGCGCGTTGTTCTTACGAGTTAGTCTTTAGGACGACCGGACATGGAAAAATTTGAATGGTCAGATTCTTGACAATGATCTAAACGGGTTTAAGGGCCATTAACCCGAGAAGGGACAATCGCTCTTAAATATCCGAATTCAGATTATTGCCAAAATTTGTATAAATCACATTTTCCCAAATCCGCCCGTCCAATGTCAAGGACCTGTTATTTAAAAGAAAACTTGAGGATTGGGGCAACCTTCCAAAGTTGTCGATGTAGTCTAGGAGACTTAAAACCCATGGAGTTTGAGATACCTCCGGTGTTGGTCGTGCCCGAACGGCCACCGTGATTAGAACTAGCCTTGAGGTCGTTTGTATCTGGATTACAACACTCATATTGCTTTGTCTCGGATGGTCAAGAAAAGTGCTACGGCGACAACATTTAGGTTTTAGGTTGAAATGCCGTACCTACCGAGTAATGGCTTACCCGGGGTGTTGGAAAATCTTCTGTGCAATGACCTTAAGTGAGATTTGGATCCGGTAGACTAACTCTAGGTTGTACATGCTAGTCTTGGAGACTTTAAATCCATGGAGTTTGAGATACCTCCAGTGTTTGCCGTGCTCGAACGGTTCCCCGTGTTTCGAGCTAGCCTTTAATGCATTTGCATCCGGATTTCAACAACTTTATTGCTCTGTCTCGGATGGTCTATAAGGAGATTGACTCTGATTCCACGACGATTGGAATTTAACCTGCCTGTCACGACTTACCCGTGGTTGTTATTTCGCACATCCGTGCAATGCCTTAAGTGAGATCGAAACCGGTAGCAGAGTCCTTAGGATAGGATTCAGTCTGGGAGACTTTAAATCCATGGAGTTTGAGATACCTCCAGTGTTTGCCGTGCTCGAACGGCTCCCCGCGTCTCGGGCTAGCCTTAAGTGCATCTGTATCCGGCTTTCAACAACCTTATTGCTCTGTCTCGGATGGTCTATAAGGAGATTGACTCTGATTCCACGACGATTGGAATTTAACCTGTCTGTCACGACTTACCTGTGGTTGTTGTTTTGAACATCCATGCAATGTCTTAAGTGAGACCGAGACCGGTAGTCTAGATCTTAGGACGACACGACAACAATGCATGCACAACATTTCCTTCAATAAAACTAGGGACACAATTTGAATTTGACCCCTTTTGCTTTACTGTCAAGCTCTGAGCCGTTGGTCCTACCTTACAGCTCCCCAAGCGAAAGTTGACTCAACTAAAAAACTCAAAACATGGATGTTCCAGCTGAAATCGAGGGGCTCAAGATGGCTGTGAACAACCTGGGCAATCAAATCACCCAGCTCATGATCATGGTACAAGACATCCGTGACCGTCTCCCACAGATCCAAGAGAATTTCACACGACCTGGAAAAAGCCCGAAAATGGCCGCAGCTTTGGCCAAGATCTCTAAACTAGAGGAAGCTATCGTGGAAGGATTCAAACCCATAGGCTTTGAGAATTTCATTGGCACTAGAGATGTGGAGATGCACCACTGGGACATCGAAATGGACAACCTCACTCCAGAAGGTGAAAGGGTTTACTCCGAGAAGGGCAACACACCATTTACCAACAACAATGCAAACGCCACCCCCAGCTCCATGACTACCCTACAGGATTACCTTGACAAAGCAAACGCCCATGACTTAGGTTTAGAAATATATGCTTATCAACACTTAGGTTTAGAAAAGGCTCAACAATCCAAATTACTACATGTACATATCCTGCTTGTATTTCAATCCGTTTATGTTTATCAAGAACTGTGTACTATCCAAAGTACTATCTCTTTCCACATCACACGATATTCAATTCTCTAAAGTAGCACCAGTTATCTCGAACTTAAAACTCTGACTAAAATATTTTCACCTTTTGATGATTCAGGTTTAATAGTACACCCACAAAAATCTCACCTAGTGTGCAAACTTTACAAAAGAACTCACTGAAAACTTAAAGAAAAGGAGTCGACCAAACTCATAACAAGATTCATAATCACAGAAGGGGGGTCAAAAATAAAACTTATTCTGAAAGCAACCCAAGCTCTAATAATTAGACTATATGATAATTTATCATCATGAGCTAACTTATGAAAACCAAATCTCTACAGTAAAACTCCTTCCACTTCGAACCTATTGATATTTCTTTT
This sequence comes from Vaccinium vitis-idaea, assembly GCA_963854785.1. Taxonomy (NCBI): domain Eukaryota; kingdom Viridiplantae; phylum Streptophyta; class Magnoliopsida; order Ericales; family Ericaceae; genus Vaccinium; species Vaccinium vitis-idaea. The sequence continues at coordinate 40,304,942 of OY978215.1, forward strand.
AGCTCCAAGAGTATAGTTACCCAATAAATCACGCCTTTGATCTCTTCTTTTATCACGTAGACATGCTTTACAACACATCATTGAAACAATTAAGATGAACTCTCAAATTTACTACTCTCCTACTAAAAACAAATAATTCCTCCAAATTAGGGCACGATATACCACAGAAGCTTCTCAAACCTAGTTCTTTGACAGTATCTTACAAAAAGAGTAGTAAGGAAACAATTCTTGAAGTCAAGTAAATTTACTCTATCCTCTTCAACTCAGCTCCTTATATACCAACGATGCTCTTAAAATGAATAGTCATGTCTCAAATTCCAACTACAAATATAACTCCACTTAGCCACCAAAAGAAATATAAATATTGCTGATAATCATTTGAACATGGAGAAACTTATCAATTACTAGACTTCAGTAGAGTCAGAAAAACTTATGTATCCAAGATTATCCCCTAGAATAATCTATCAAATAGCAATACTCGAAGACAACCTCCGAAAAATTTAATTCACTCAAGAACTTTAAATCCATGCACTGAACCATTAAAATTTAACTCCACTGAAACTTGCATGCTACAAATTCTATGATCATGCCACAATCGTGTTTAAAATAACCCAAAAAGTAATTGTTTCCAAAAACCATCAATGACCCAAATCAATAATAATGCATATTCACGTGAACAACACAGTAACAAATCTCATCTCATAAGTCTATGTATCACAATTTTCTATTTCCAAAAATCTCAACCATCACAATGCTAGATTTCAAAGTCAACAACATTCCATGTATTCACTGCCTAACAAACCCTAAAATTTCACTTTCATAAACCTCAAACAAGTGTTTGGCTCCCAAATTAATACAACTATAGCCATCTGCACGGTCAATTACTAAGAATCCTATCTTACTAAAACTAAAATCTATCAATTTGTCGTCAAGCCTCAAATCATAACTAATATCACCACAAGAACAATCCACCAATTTAAACAATGAATCCACTCCCATATCACACTAATCGGGATTTCCTGAATGTTCATATCTAACATTTGCCTATGGTGAAACATTAGAATCTTGTCCATTCGCACAACTATAATACTCCTAATAAACGTCGGCAACCCATGTAGTTTCATAGTATGTCCTCAAATGATGCAGTTATTAACTCTCATAATAAAATGTACCAGAATCTATTATGATTATAGCAAGAAATAAAGAGTAATTGCGATTCACCAAAAATCCTAATGGAACCTTTTTTTTTTTTTGCTCGGCTCTAATAGTATAATCTTAACCAAGTAAACTAGGCCCAATATCCACAAAATAGTAAAGCATTTGTGGTATTGACATTCTTAAATCATGCTCCAAATATTCATACCTTAAATCCTAATTCCTTGGACTCGATAACGTCACTGTGCAGGTAACAATCCAACTACATTTCATCTCCTAAGCACTCGTAAAATACGTGTGATGATCCCATCAACGAATAAAATCTCTTTACCTACCTTCTTTACAATTACCCGATGGAATCCAAAGAAAACTAAATGTTACCGGAATTATGTGGCTGAATCTCGCCTTGATACAATGTAGATATTGATACAAATGAAGTAATCAATGTTCTCTCAAATGCCTAAAGGACTCTGGGGACTCGAACCTCCACTAAATGCAAATGATGAATTTTTTTTTTTTTAAGATAAAAATATTTTGTCGAAACATAAGCTCTGATACTAGTCACACCCCAAAATGAGAAGTGACCGGCCGTGAACCATGAGGCCTCAAATTAAAATAATGTCACCGGCCATCAAATTATCCTTTTTTTTTTTATCAAATCAACCAAAGCCAATTAAGTCCCAAATCATATCCATAGGGCACAACCATCCCATTAGTTATAATGATAAGAATATCACCAATAGAAAAAGGATTTTCGATTTCTATCAAAAGATTTAGCAAAATGCGGAAGCATTAATATAACTACAAAACCAGAATGCAACATCCTATGGAGGTTGCAACAATAAATCCCCAAGACGCCACCAAGAGTCCTCACCTATCGATTTTATTTGCCTGAAAATGATGTTGGAATAAATCCGTCAGCTGACAAGCTCAGTGAATGGCAAAGCATTTATATTAAATAAAGTTCTAAAGCAGAGATAAAAATAGATTTCCATGTAAACATAATTTGGCATTCACGATGTACCATAAAACAATAATAAATCTTAATGGTGATCACAAGATGATATCCAACAATAATGGGGAACCACAACCAAAAAGTACCATGGCCAACAAAATAATTATCTCAAGATTGGATCCAATATCGAACTTAGAGTCACCAGGCGTTGGCAAACCGTGGTACTCTTCCCTAAGTCGATCCGGCGAAAAGAAAGCCGTTGAGCAAAAGGGTCACCGGCCTAACCCGGGTCTCTTCCCTAATGGCCAGGGTCACCTACACGAAGGAATAATTTCCCTGGACTTCCAATAATAAAAGTTCCCAATAATATCCATAAAGTTCTCACCAAAAAGAACACTTTTAATTGCGTGCCAATTAAAAGAACCAAATAAAAATAATTTGCTTTTCCAATTAACAATTCTAAATTTTTCAACGAATAATTTAAGGGACACGGGAAAGTTCGAAAGTATGTAACATACTTAACCACTCACCTGGGCCCAAGGGTAATACAATTCGAACACGCAAAATGTGACTTAACCTGTACAAAATTGAGAATGCAAAATAACCATCTCAACGAATAATATAACACTGATTTGGAAGTTAGAACATTATGTGCTATTTAAGCTAGAACCTAATTCAACCATTACTACTAATCTGCCAACAGTAGCAACCTAAATCTACCCATTAAGAATAATTTTTGTTCAAAGGGGTAGGCCACCACCACCCCAGATTATTTTAAACGTGTACAGCAATTCCAAAGCCCAAATTATTACCCTACAAACCTCCAAACCACAGCCAATCCAAACTTCCAAAACCATTACTTTCTGAGACTTCAAACGTAAATTATCAATATTAACTTTAAAGGCGACAATTACTTTGCTGCCTTGATATACCTTGAGGATATCAAATCTCCACTCGTGTGCACCTTATTCACCAAATTCTTACATGTGTACACCATTCACAATTCTGACTACATTACCCATTCACTTCCCATTCTCTCACTCTCTCTCTCACCGACACCCAAAAACAAAATAACCCAATACATTAACTAGAAACTGGTCTCCATCATTTTGCTATACTTAAAGATCAAAGAAGAAAAAGAAGAGAAATCATGAAGAATCATTACCTCGAGAAAACCCAATAGACTAACTTCAGAGTACCCAATGTTGCGGCTGCTCTCAAAATGTCAGGAAACTCTCCTAAAATTAACCCTAATACCCATATAAATATTTGTCTACGTTAAACTCCTAAAACAATCCACTACTCACGTCCCTAAACAATAGGTAAGTAGTTACGATAATTAAATAAAGTATAAACTAATCACATTTATATCAACTGAATCTCTTAAAAATAATAATAATAATACTAAACAAACAACCTATTAAATGAAATATACTAAAATTAAACTTACACTCTCAACACTATAACAATGTTAATAATACCCGCTAAATTAATTATATAGGACCCGACAACAACACCCAATTATAAATGGCAACATAATAAATAAATTTTTTTAAAAAATGTTGGGGCGTAACAAACACCGTACTTAGAGTCACCTAAAGATGGCGCCTGAGTCTTTTTCCTAAGCCGATCCGGAATAGAGTCACAGGGTATTTCACAAGTCTTTTCCCAATCCGTTGAGCACTAGAGTCACAGGGTATTTCACAAGTCTTTTCTCTAGTGGCCAAAGTCACCGCAGGATGGCGCTTGGGACTTTCCCTTGGACTTTCACAAATATATACATGGTCCCAAACACAAAAGAACGGCATTTCGGAGATATCACGGAAAGAGCAAACATGAAAATTAATATTAACCAATCTCAGCAAGTATTTCAATTAACCTTGTATGCCAAAGGGTACGTTAATTGTCAATAAATATTCCACGGATAAGGTAACATTTATCCATCACAACGAACAAAAGAATTTGTCAAGAAATTGATAGGCTCAAGAGGATTCCAAATAAAGGGATCACATGCTTAACCACTCACCTGGAATCCGAAAGATGAAATGACGATTTGCAATGCAAGTGTAACCAGCTAATCCGAATTAAAGTATAAAAAGTCATAATTAATCACATGTTAACCCATAACGTAGATTACTGCCAAAAATACTAAATGTAATACTCAAGCCTTTTCTAGCATTAACTTAGCACTTAAGTTGCTAAACCTACTCTAAACTAAGACCAGAATAGATACCACAACTCAATCCACGTGCATACCTTATACACATACACCATGGCAACACGTCATTCTACCACTCCCATGAATACACCTTGCCTATACAATTGTTACCCTACTGTGAGCACATCAAAACTCTAACTGTATTTACTTTATTCCAATAACAATGACTACCCAACAGGAGAAAAAAAAACGAGGAAAAGATACGATGGAAACAAGGAAAGGACATGAACTAACCAACTGATCGACGTCCGAAACCCACGAAAGAACTCCACTGCCGCTTCTCTCTTTTCTTTCTCTATTCTCTTACGGCGGCGGCCCTCTCTCTCTCTCTCTCTCTCTCTCTCTCTCTCTCTCTCTATCTATCTATTCCAAGACTTGAAATAGAATAACCCTAGTTCTCAATATAAATAAAACTGAAATGACCCTTAACTTATATGCAAATAAGCCCACTCTCCCACTCTCCTAAATTTTCTCACGCACAGAAAGTATATCTATTTGTATATGACACAAAAAATATAATATAGATTACTAAACAAGTAGCCCAAATTATACGAAGTTTAAAATAGTCTTTTTTTTTAAAAAATTATTTATTCTAAGTCATTTAAAAGAGAAAAGGAAAAAAAAAAGATTGATAATTTGTAGTAATTTTTTTTTAAAAATAAAAAGTCGGGATGTCACACTAATTTCACTTGCACCCCTAGAGTTCCAAATGCATTCTAAAAGAACCCAAGTGCAATTGCCACACTCACATTGGCCCCACATTAACTCATTTTCAATTTCTCACATTTCCCCAATATTATTTCCGGGATAATGCATAAAAATACGGGTCCTTACAGTGAGTGAGTGTGTGTGTGTTGGGGGGGGGGGGGGGGGGGATGATGGCCCTAGGTTTGAACCCCTAATATTAACCCCTAAGGTCATCCTAGTGGCCCTTTTGGACCTTTCCTTGCCTATAAAATCCCATTCCCCTCTCCATTTGAGGGGATGCTCAATCACAGACCCTCCATTAGGGATGAAACCGGTTCGGTCCGGTTTAGGGACGTTTTTGAGTGAACCGGTAAAACTCGGTACGGGGGAAAATACCGAACCGAAACCGGTTGAAAATAGATTGGTTCGGTTATGTTCGGTTCGGTTCACCGGAGAGAGGGAGAGAAGAGATCGGGATTCAAAAACATCCCACAGTCGATTACAGGAAAAAATTATTGGAAATGACCAAAAAATCAAAAACAGATTATCAAAACAACCCACAGTCCAGTCCATCATAACAAATTAGAAACAACAGATCTGGAGGTTTTTTTCACCCCTATAGTGATATGTATTCATTTCCAGAAAACAAATAAAAAAGCAATACATATATACATTAGGGCTATACCTATTTTACATACACGAATCGAGATGGAGATGTACATACACGAATCGATCTCGATCTCTGACAAAGAGAACAATGGAGCCCCCGTAGATCAAGAGGGAAAGAACGATGGAGCGCCATAGAGAGAAAGAGATGGGTTTATGTTTGCGATGGATGGAGAGAGAGAGAGAGAGAGAGAGGGTATTTGATTTGGGTAAAAAGTGTGAGAAGACTTGGGTTAAGTAGATATATATAGTAGTAATCGTAAGTAAGTAATACAATCTAATTGTTTCCCACTTCAAACATAAAGTAGCGGTCAGCCAAGGTGGCAACACGCTTACTCTCCACGCGTGAGGGTGGGGGTTCGATCCCCACCCCTTACATTTTTTAAAGATATACTTGTATACCGGTTTGGTTCGGTTCGGTTCAGTTCGCCGGAAAAAACCCCTGAACCGGGAACCGAACCGGTTTTTGAAATTTCAAATTATGATGAACCGGGAACCGAGCCGGTTGTTGAAAAATTGAGAAAAAAAGTCGGTTCTGACCGGTTCTCCGGTCCAGTTTGGTTCTCTCGGTTTCTTTGTTCACCCCTACCCTCCATATACTGTTACTCTGTTCATTTTCGTCCAGAAGCTTTACCCCAGCTGTAGACACCCCAATTTAGAACCCGAGATACGCTCGTGCATTTCCAATGATGAAACGGACCAATCATGATTACCTGGAACTTGTGAAAATGACTTGAATTTGATCAAAACCAACCAAGCACCACCCAAACAATCAAAATGTGCCAAACCAACCCAAGCACTGCCAAATCAAGCCAAGCCAGCAAACTGCCATCCATAGCCTTGAGCGCTCAAGCCCATGGCTTTGAGCGCTCAAACCCCTGAGGAGCACCTTGAGCGCTCAAGCCCACGGCTTTGAGCGCTCAACTCCGGTCCAGTCAGTAACTTGCAGAGTATCTCATCATGAGATTTCCTGCATGGGAGCGTCTGGGGTTGATCTTATACGATCTCTATGTGTACAATACACCCCACCAACTCCAAAAATACACCAAAAATACTCCCAAATACACAAACCCACTTCCTCTCTCTCCTCTCTTCCCTCCCACTCACTCTATAAAAGCTACCCACTACCCCTGGTTTTGGGGACGAACTCTCTCACTCCTCATCTTCGGTTTTTATCAGAAAACCACTCCTCTCTCTCTCTCTCTACAAAACCACTCTTTTACCATCAAAACCACCTACAAAACCACTCATCAAACCCAGAAATTCGACCCTTGATCAACGATCAGCCACCTACATTGTTCAGTTCGGCCAGATTACAAGCCAAAAACATCCACAATCAACCTCTCAAAGCCCAGAATCAAGCTCAAATCACAAACATCTTCCAAAAGGTAGTAAAACATGTGATGAACTCACTGTTTTGATCCTTCTGAGGAAGGTTAGTGAGTTTAAACAAGTTCTCCATACTTGCATTGAACTCACAAAGGTCTGAAAGTTGCTCAAAAAATTTTTCAAATTTGCAGTTACAACAGGTTTGAGCGCTCAAGCCTCTGGCCTTGAGCGCTCAAGCCCAGTTTTGAACAAGCCTCTGTTTTGCTAACTTCTGAGCCTTCTTTTGGTTTTGATCATTATCTAAAAGTTAATTGCGTTCATGTAGCTTTCAAAACAGTTTATTTCCATACCAAAACTACATGCATGAATGCAAATTAATCATTTTATAATGATCTAACATCAAAAACTTCAAAATACTTATATTCAACTGTAAAACAGTGGCTGTCAAACCTTTTGAAACTTCATTTTATGCCTTTGGTGATCTTGAGGAGGCATTGAAATCTGTTTAAAGGTCAAAAATTGGAAAGCCATGTTATGGTTTGAGCGCTCAAGGTCAGATCTTTGAGCGCTCAAGCTGTTCTTGGTATATTTGTAGTTTTCCAGCAATTCTGATGATGACTTATGATTTAATTCCTTGTTGGTGTCATCAGTGTATCATTTGTGATCTGAACCCCTCTCTCTTGCAGAATTGGTTTGAGCGCTCAATCCATGAGCCTTGAGCGCTCAAACTGGTTCTAAAGCAAGTTTGTTTTAAACATTTTCTGGTGATTTCTAAAGAGAGGTGATGCTTGTGCGATGTTTCTGTAGTGGTTTGAAGTCTCAAAGTATCATCAAATGTTAAAAACCAGCAAGGAAAATGTGTGGGTGGGATGAGGGTTGAGCGCTCAAGTCATCACCCTTGAGCGCTCAATCCCCATTCTGGGTTCCAGATTGCAAACAGTATGATAAGTCTCATGATCATAGTTTCTTGGGTTATTGTACGATTTCTGTTGTAATTTACTTCTGTGAACATTTGTAGTTTCGTGTTCATCGTCCATGTAGATCGCGTGCACAAGCATCCACTGTAAAATCGCATCCCTTGTATATTTTGTTATTATCTGATTCCTGTCCCCGATTCCCCATTTATGTGAATAAATTAAATATCAAACATTTTTTAAAATCCCACAAAATGTTGAGTAGAGACCGGTTCACGGACCGGGCGAGAGGGGTGCCGTAAAACCCTTCCCCTCTCGTAACCAAACCCCCGAATCCGAGAAATCTTTGGTTCCGTCAGGACTAGTAAAATCTTTTTCTATGGGCAACGAGTCATATTTTTATCGGTTTCTCGGGTTCGGACCTCAAATCCGGGTGGCGACTCAAACAATCGCAATCTATCTTTTTCGAGCAATCCAGGTGGGCCGTCCACACCAGCCAACAGTCCTTTAATCCATCCCTTAGCAAGCTATAAACCCACTTTTCTCCTCATCTTGATCATCAATTTCTTCTACATCCATAGTTAGACTCATCAAACCACCCCTATAATCCTACCATCAAGCTCCAGTAGCCAAAATCCAGTTGCAAAAAATCCAAAACATCACTCCAACTAGTCCAAAAGTTCATTAATCAAGCCTTAAAAGGTAGATTATTTACCGAAGTTGCTCATCAAGGTCCTGAGGGGACACCACCTGAGTTCTTACTAGTTCTTTATACTAGTTAAGATCTTGGAAATGTCTCAAACATCACAGAAAAGGAGCTTCATCACATGCACCTGCATTGAGTCCAGGCGCCTAGACTTGCATAGTGTAGGCACCTAGACTTCTCCCCACTCCTATATTTTCTATTTCTTTTGTGTTCCTATTAGCTCATTTGAAGCATATGCATTCATCTATGGTTTGTTGATCTCATTATATGATTAGACCTTCATTTTAATGGTCATTTGGGGATGCCTTTGGAATAAAAAACCATGTTTAAAAGAAGGGATTATGTGAGAAAAGAGGGTTTGCATGTGTTCATTAACCACTCTCAAATCTGATCACTGAGGTTCTAATAAGTATGAGAGGATCTCCATATCATTCAAGCACATTATTTGCACTATTATTGCATCTTTGGTAATGATTATTTCACCTCTCTATTCTACATGCTCAAACTGTTCTAATAGTTCACCATATACATGGTAAATGTTGCATCAAGTCAGGAGCATATCTAGAATATTTCATTTCATCAATAAAGCATTCCAAGATCATGATTTTTTGTGCATAAATAATCTCCTCGATCTGGTTCTGAAGTTCATCTGGTCCAAAGAATCATTAAACATCACTATGAACATGTGAGAATAAATTACAAGGTTTGCATTTGTTGTTTGTTCTGAAGCCTGGATTGAGAAAATTTGTGCCTGTTTAACATACCAGGCGCCTGCACTGGTGGATTCCAGGCGCCTGGAGTACCCAATTCCAGGCGCCCACTTTTGCTCTAGGCGCCTAGATTTGCTTAGTGTGGGTGCCCAGTTTACAGTCCAGGTGTGCATAGTAAGGTGTTTGTGGGTCCATTTTAGGATATTTCTGAGTTATTTAGTCACATTTTCTTGCATTTAAGTGGGAGAAATATCATTTTCATGCATTCATAACACGGCACCAGCATCCACGCTCATCATGTTAAACTTATTGATGCATTTACGTGCTTATATCTTGTTCGTGAATAAAGTCCATGCAAACAACGTCTTTTTAAAATCCCTTGTGCATTGAGTAGAGACCGGTCATCGTGCCAAGCGTGAGGGGTGCTTTAAATTCCTTCCTCTCGCGTAACCTAGCTCCCGGACCTGAGAAATCTCATTTGGAGGACTAGTGAAATATTTTTCGTACCAAGGGCAAAAGAGTCATTTTGTAGAAAGGTTTCTCGACTACGGTCCTCAAACCTGGGTGGTGACTCCTGTTAATCAATCAAATCATTTTCATAAACCATTTTGTGAAATTCCGCGGGGTGTCCACATGCCCCTATTTTTTTGGGTTTTGTGGAAGCCCCTCTTGGGCCTTGGAGTTGGGACGGCCATGCACTTGGTGTACACCAAATGTATACTGGGGTTTGTGGCACTTGGTGAGTTTCCCGTTTGCTAAAAGTTCTAACACCAGCTCTCATTTGCTTAAAGCAGCATTAAGATGATTTTAACAACTTGCTTTTAACAAAAGAAGTATGCGAGAGAAAATTAATTTTTAGTAACTTAGCTTCTAACTGATGGGAAACAAATTGACTTCTAGCATTATAAATTTGGCTTTTAGGAATTGGAGCTTTGTTTTGGGACCGCCAAAAAAAAAAGTAGCAATATTTTATAACGAAGGGAGTGTAATCCTGCTATGCTACCAATCATGGGGTTTGTGGGATAAAACTGTGTCACACCTCGCTGTTACTAAGGGAATTGGTACTACAAATACGTAGGATTGTTGTGGCCAGATAGCCCAACTCTAGTTATTTCCAATTACAAATTGGAAAAGTTCACGGTGTTATGGTGCACCACATGTACATGTTATCATACGCATCACATCATGCATTGCATATGATTTAACTATCAAATATAATTATACTATTTATCTATTGAGAGAATGATCACCTTGTTCGGTATGGGTTTGAGGTTTAGGTTTTAGGTTTTGAGTAGAGAGATAAATGGAAGTAATAATCGGAAAGAACAATTCTATGGGTACACCACTTATGCACCCCAAATGCACACTCCCCTAATGTGACAATGAGGATAAACCCAATGTGGGGCTCACCAAAAAAGTGGGTTTCTCCTCATATGCCACATTAGGGTGTTGTGCATTTGGGGTGCACAAATGGTGTAATCATATCATTTTCCAATTGAGAATTAGGAATAATGATTAAAGAGAGATAGAGAGAAAAATGAGAATAATAATTAAAAATAGATATATTGATGGGAAAGAAATAGAAATAATGATTGAGTAATAATTTAGAAACCGAGAAATTTATCGAAATGATCCCTCTAGTTTCACGCATGTCTCGATTTAGTCCCTTTAGTTCCAATTTCACTCTAACAAACCCTGTAGTTTTAATTTTGTTCGATTTGAGTACAATAGATAACAGACGTTATGAAACATGACGGAAATTCCAATTTGAGGTTTTTTTGAGGGGCAGAAATGACTTTTCGCCCACCCTTCTTCTTCCCCAACTTGAAACCCTGACCCTAATCCCTTTTTCTTGAATCTCAGCACCGAAATGTGGATCTTCTTTTGCCCAAAACAAACGCCAGTCACAAGCAGTAAATTATGGTGCAAATGCTCGAAAACTGGTTCTAAATTCTAATGACAATTTTCACCATTAATTAACACAATTAAATCACCTTCTTTTTGGGTGCCATGGCGAGAATCGTTGGGGCAGTCTTTACATGCCTTTGCAGCCCTTTGGCATATTACGAGATGCCCTAGAAACTTTAACTCTTCTTCCACGGCTAAATTGCAAGTACTAATTGTCATCTTGATCAACACGACAACACTTCTGCATTTTTCCAGTAGATACCCATTACTCTATTATCTTTAAATGATAAATCTTGCTCGTAAATCCTGTCATCATGTGAGTCCTATTTCTTTAAGGTGGAGCAACAAACAAGTTGGTGTCCGTTCTGGAACTGGTTCAATCCAATTTGGTTCTGCAGTTGGGCCATGGGGCAGTCTTGGCGGGAATAGAGCGTCGATGAAAATAGGAATTGGCGTGAATTGAAGTACGCTTGACATTAGGAAGAAGATAAGCTGTTGGCGAAGCCGTAGTTGTCACCATTGGAGGTAGGAATTTCTCAGAACTTCCGAGGGAATTTTTCTCCACACCCAATCACCTTTTCCCTCCCTCCCTGGAGTAATCTTTGGGTCGATTGTGGCGACCAATCAAAAGATTGAACTAGAAATCAAGTAACGCGAGTAGTTCCATTTGTTACTAAATTTCTCTTTTGTACTTTTGTTCATTTTTGTTTTATTGAATTTGCTCAAATTCAAGAAAAATGATTAGGGTTAGGATTTTAAGTTGGGGGAAGAAGGAGGGTGGGCGAAAAGTCATTTCTGCCTCTCAAAAACCCCCCTCAATTGAAATTTCCGTCATGTTTCCTAACGTCTGTTATCAATTGGATTCAAATCGAACAAAATTGAAACTACATGGTTCGTTAGAGTAAAATTAGATGAACCAAATCGAGACAGGAGTAAAACTAAAGGGACCATTTCAATAAATTTCCCTTAGAAACCGGGTCTTCAGACCCAAATCAAACAAGCCTATGAGATTGATTTTCAACCAAGTCAACTTGATGGAGATTTAATTTGGATGACTCAATGACTATTTGAAAATAGGGAAAGTACAAAAAGTGTTTGAGACATGAAAATGACACATGAAATGGGACAAGAAGTGACAATGACGACTGAGATCGACTCAATTGCATGAATCTCAAACCGTTAACGGCTGCCATTTCTTGTCGGTTTTCATGTTTCTTTTCCTATATGGGATAGGGTTCGGATAACAGCAATGCTAGATACATAATAGGGTAAATTACACTTTGCCCCCCTAAACTATCTTCGTTTTGCACTTAACCCCCTTGAACTATTAAACTCAACAACAAACCACCTTAAACTATCGATAACTACTGACAACTCCATTCCGTTAACAGCAAATGCGATTTTACTCTTTTGCCCAGCGATGAGATGATCATTTTATCCCTTTATATCGTGATAATATGATCTAAGGAGATGCAACGAAAAATCAGGGGTGAGTATGGAGCTTTTGGCGGGAGTTTTCCCTCCATATTTACCCTAGCTATAAAGATCCACCTACCAGACAACCTGATTCATGCAGCCACAGTTATTTCTCAGCAGAGAGAAAGCGACGACTCAGAGTCTGCACCTTGGACCGAAAATCAAACAAAGCAGTGAATGCCAAAGGCATTCTGAGTTTCGATCTATAAAAGGTAAGTAGTATCTTGACCTCAGTCCTGCCATTGTTGACCTAACTACAACACCTGCACACACAATATAAATGCGAATAGTGATATAAATGAGAGAATCGATGGCATGAGAAAATCGATGGAATCTTTGCACAAAAGATAGGGTTTTTCACATGCACCACTGTTTGTTTTTGTATCTGCACATGGACAGTCTCAAAAGCCCCACAAACTGGTTTGTTGGTCCCCAAATGCATAGAAAAATTGGAAACAGTAAACTAATAGGCACAAGATGTGGTCCCTAAAGTGACGTATTTTACTTTCTTTGATTTCTTTACATAGAAATCATTGGTGAATATGTACCTTTTGCATTATCTTTTTACACATGGCTTACCTTTTTTTATTCATTTCTCAATTGCTGGCATGTTATTAGGATGGCTGACACTTACTTTACACTGAAAATTCATCATCGGGGATACTTTGACAATGTTCCAGAAAAGGGGTATTTGGGGGGAATGGTACGGTATATAAAAGATATTGACTCAGATAGGATGTCCTATTTTGAGATGGTTGATATAATCAGGGATCTTGGGGAACCTGATACATGTAAAATGTACCATTTACTTCCAGACGCTGATTTAGATGGAGGGTTAAGGGAGTTGACAAGTGACAATGATGTTAGTGATATGTTTGCCATTCACAATGGGAGGCCAATTATAACTATTTATGTTGAGAGCCCAATTATTACTATAAGTACTGAGGTGAATGGTGTGATAGATGTTGAGAAAGATGATGATGAGAGTGAGGGTGAAAGGATTAATGACATGTCTACTGATCGAGAGAGCTTTAGTGATGGTGATCTGGAGTACTTTGCTGATGGTGATATTTTTTATGATGGAATTGAGAGGCTTAGTGGTCATGATGACAATACCTATGGGAAGGGTGCTATCCAAGTGAATGTAGGCAGTATGAGTGGGATTAGAAATGGGGAGGGTCCCTCAATGAAAGCAGGCAGTGTGAGTGGATGTAAAAATGGAGAGGGTCCCTCATCCATTCCTTATGTGGATGAACCTGACTTTGATGACTTTTCCATTCCAATTAACTCTTTTGATGATGAAAAACAGGAAGAATTCCCTGAGTTCAATGAGGATACTGACATGGAGCATCCTGATTTTGAGGTTGGCACAATGTTCTCTTCTGGGAAGGTTTTTAGGGCTGCTCTTAGAGAGCATGCCATTAGAAATTAGTGAGATCTCACTAGATATTCATTTCTCACTAGATATTCATTTGATTGGTATTGGGTTTTACAGTGCACATTTTTCCCACAGCTAACAAAGAACAAACACCCATATCTTACCTTAAACTTCTTTTCACAGCTGTAGTATTTCCTCCCTGGATTAGCTCTACTGTTTGATGTTCTCATTGGTACATTTTCTCCACAGAAGCAAACCATGGGAGGCTCAAAATTTCTAAATGATGTTGCATCACTGTGTGCCATCGTGAGCTAGGTGGAACAGAGAAAGAGAGAGAGCAGTGAGCAAAGAGGAACACAGAGAGAGAGAGATCTGGAAAATAGCCCTATTTATTGGGCTTTGGTAGATACCGTTGGAGGCTTTAATGCCTTCCTCCTGATATATACGCCAATATGTGTATATATGTTACCGTTGGAGAAACAGGGGTAATTTCGTCCTAGTTTTTTCATTTGAACTCTCATTCTCTGTCATCTGACCTTATTCCGTCCATAAAGTGGACGGATAGATAACAGAAGGGGCTTAAGTGCCAAGAAATCATACCTGAAGGGTTTGACTTGTTGAGTTTAATAGTTCAAGGGGGTTAAGTGCAAAACGAAGATAGTTTAGGGGGGAAAAGTGTAATTTACCCTACATAATAAAATAGAACAACAAAGTGCACAACAAAGTCATATGGTGTGTGAGCTCCACACACCGACACACGATGCTGGATACACAACAAGAGGCCGTTGTGGATACATATGAGTCCTTAAATTGTGGGAAGTGGTTGCATGCTGGGTATATTTATATTCTCAGCTCAGAAAGTCATCCATCGATCGAAAACTTTCGCAGGCTAAAGCTAGGCTAAAGCCCTACTGCCTCTTCAGGTTACAAAGTTTAATAGCAATGGAAGAACAGTACGAAACTCCTGCAACAGTCGAAACCGATGAAGAATTTTCTGATGAGTTTCAATGTTGCGTTTGCCTGTGAGTCCGTCCTCTCTCTCTCAGATCATTTATTGGCTGTATTCTTTTCCTGAATGACATTTATAATGTTCGATAGCATTTGTTTTGGTCTTAGTTTAAACGTAGATGTCTAATTCTCTGCCTTTGCTTACCTTGTTTTCTTTCCACATGATTTGCTGTGAAAATTGCTGAGATCAATTTTGTGCCGAGTATTTTTTTCTCTCTCTCGAGATTCGTCAATTAACTTGTTAGGTTTATTGGACTTTGTTGCAACTTTAGCGAATTAAAGGGGTAAGTTCCGAATTAAAGAGGTATCCTAATGAATTTAATTACGAACTTAAATGTATGCCCATAAACACCACTGGAACCTATAAATATGGAATTGTAGAGAACATGAATAATGGTAATAGTATTTCCTTTTTAGTGATTACTTAGGTGTTTGGGCGAGCTTACTTGCATCTCGATTAATACTTGGGACCGATCTCACCGTCCAATACGGGTCAAGCCAAATCAAAGCTTCATATGGACTGACAAGAAACTCGAGACACTTCCCCTCGAGAAGAAAAGAGAAATCTTACACATTCCCTAAGCCTGACGTGGGTGGGAAGAAAACTTTAGCTTAACGACTATTAGTTGACTCGGCAAATCCTGGTGAAAATCAAATAAATACCTTTTTGCTTTGTAGGTACTGCTAACCAATTTTGATCTCTCTGCCCAATTTTCTTTTAAAAGAGAGGCCTAAATTTCTCTCTAACCCTTCTACCAAGGCAAATTTCTTTCGTCAATGTTGTTGACACTGTGTAGCCCTTAACCAATGTACCACAGACAGTCAGAGGTAAGGTATCGGTGTCAGACACTTGCCAGGCATCGATACTCTCCGGACACATGTCCGATACTTAAGTTCATATTGTCCTATTTTTTTTCTCTACGTTTTCCTTTTGGACACTCCAGCCACACTTTTAAAGATGCTCCGGAAACTCTCAAACACTTGGAGAACGGGACGGGGGTGATAAATGAAATAATAGGATCTAATTAAAACTTAGCGAAGTCGTATATTTGTGTGACGGATGCTGGTTTATTAGTTAGAAAGACAAACAAATGATGAAATGCTTTTCGTTTGGTTACTTTGTGATTTATATGAAGATGTATGTAATTTATGGTGTATGTGGTGTTGCATAATAACAATTAGAGCCTTGCTTTTTGTAGTTTTTATTCACAGGGTAATATTCAGTATGTTTTTAAAACGTGTCCCTAGAATGTCAGTGTCCTCCAATTTTTGGTATTTGAGTGTTGGAGTGTCAGTGTCATGTCACGTGTCTGTGCCAGTTCTATATAGCCGTTAACCATATTCCTAATGTTTGTGCAACAATTGGTCTTTCTTGCACATTACAAAGTCACCTGCTGCAGCCAAGCTTGCATGAATCAACTCATTGTTTTTCTGTTTGCTTTTTGATAGATTGTGATGACATCTTTAGTTCAGTGGTGTTTAGTATTTTGGACCCTTCATAACTATCATGCAGTTGAATTGCTTAAGGACTGTTTGTGTCTTAATCTCTACATGGCATCCCAATAGAATAAGAATTTATATGGTCTGCCACTAAAACTGATTTTGTCATATTAGTGTAGTCAAGTACATGATTTAAAAAATTGGTATAGATCATGTAATAAACATGAAGAAGACATTTAAACACAGCTTACAACCATAAAACAATATGGAATGTTTTGAAAACACCAATAAGCAACTTGTACAATTATAGGACTCCGGCACACATTCTGTTTCTCTCATCCTTTTTAGACTCTTTTATGTATATATGACAAAGAAAATAGAGGGTGCGTTGCCGCGGCTTTTGTGTTCTAACTGTAGTTTAGGGAAAATTGGACAGTGGTTGCAGTACCTATGCTTTTGGCATTAACTAAATGGAATACTTGAATTGACAATATTTTCGACCACTTTTTGTCCTATAAGATGAAAAACAAAAAGTTCAAAGCTTTTCACTCTTGTTTTCATGCATGTCACTCAAAAAGGAAATGTTTCTATATCATGCGCCATGCGGCCATGGAATTAGGTGAAGTGTTATATTTTTGCCAATTGCCTTACCTTAGATGGTATGTACTTCAACTTCAACTTATTAAAAACTTAACGGGTTCGCACTAATTGGGTCTATGTGGTTATATTTTATTCTGGTGAATGATCTATTTGATTGCGATTTCGCTTTGGTCTGCAGGGATCTCCTCTACAAGCCTGTTGTATTAGGTAAGAAGGCATTGTAATGACTACAAATCAGTTGTGATCCATCATAATGTTTTATGCCATTTCCTTTGTTTGCAGCCTGTGGGCACATATCATGCTTCTGGTGTGTATTCAGAGCGATGGATTTGGAGGTGTCACACTGTCCAGTTTGTCGGCATCCTTATAATCATTTCCCTAGCATCTGTCAATTACTTCACTTCGTGCTTTTGAAGTTGTACCCAAAAGCTTATAAAAGAAAGGAGCAACAAGTGACAGGTTTGTTGCAATGGTTCTTACTTCTTACCATCTCAATATTACTTTGCATGGATGTGTTCTATCTCTCTCTCTCTCTAGCAAACTGCTTATGAAATATTACACATTAGTCCTTTTTTATAAGGAATGAAAATTTGCCTACAATTGGAAATTTCTGAACCATTCGCTTTAAAACGGAATCTACTTTTGGGGACAGGGTTATCTATTTTATTTTTTTAATATTTTTGCTAAACTGACGATCTAGTTCTATGGAATGAAAGTTCCATTTTGCAGCTGTTTTCACTTGTAAGAATACCTAATATATGCATTGATGTGCTATTTCCCGCCTTATAGCCATGTATAACTGCTGGAATCATTAGATTTATGCTTTTGTCAAGAACCGTTTATTGTGTGGTTATCCATAGCTTTTCAAATGCATACTATCTGATGTTTTCTTATTTTTTTGTTGCAGAGGAAGAAAAGAGATTAGAATCGTTCTCACCCAAGCTTGATAATTGCTTGAGATCAGAATCCAGTGAAGGGTTGAGTGTTCGCAGTTATCTTCCCCCACATTCTACTACCTGTTCATGCAATAGTATGGTTTGTTTAGGATCGTGTTATATAGTAGATGGGGAACCTTCAACAACCAATGGTTCGGAAAGTACTATTGTCTTTCATAAAGAAGCTAAAATGTCCATTCCTGCAGAACCAAATTTTGGGGGAATTGAAAAAGTGGCATCCGAACAGTACCCTATGCTCGGAGGAATATGGAATAAACAGAAAAATTCCCAGCAGTTCCTTATCACTGATTTTCATTGTGCGGCATGCAAGGAGCTGCTCTATCAACCTGTAGTTCTGAACTGTGGCCATGGTAATCTTACTACTAAGACAATCTCCAACCATTGAAGAGCTTCACTACTCCAACCACACTCCATTTTTCTTCTTCAATTTGAAAAACCATTTTTGATGCTCCAAATATGAAGAACCATCCCTCCAAATGAAGAACCTTCTTCATTTCATTTCCCACCTTTAAACTACCGCAATATGTTATATTAACATTGTTTTTCAATAAAATTAGTGTAGTTGGAAAGAGATTACAATAACTTTAAAATGAGACCAATCATCAATATATTTAACAAATTTCCTAAAATTTTTAAAAATTTCAATTTTTTTTTAGGGAAAGTAGAGGTTCGGAGAGAAGTTGATGAAATTTGAATAAATGAAAGAATGATAATTGGAGTTCAAATAAATAGTTGTATTCTTTGAAATTACTTTTTGGGTTATATATACAATTTTGATTCTTCATTTTGAAGAATTGAGTCGGAGATGCTTTACGTAGTCATCCTACATGTCTGAAAAGCGTTGTGTAAGTAATTGTAATTCTGATGTCTTCTTTTGTGTAGTATTTTGTGAAGTCTGCATCATCAGTCCCACTGATAGGGTCCCTATATGTCAAGTTTGTCAAAGTGCACATCCAAATGGGTGCCCAAAAGTTTTTTTGTTGTTGAAGCAATTCTTGGAGGAGCAGTTCTCTGAGCAATATGCATTAAGAAAGGAGAATGTTTGTAAGCACACCGAAAGTCAGAGTGGGAGCCCACCGACATGTATGTTTTACCTGCTTTTTTACTTTTTATTCTTCTTGTTCTGAAAAGTAAATTATACTAGTAGTTTGGGCATAGTCGTTAAATCATGGATTGGAATTATCTTTCCCTGAATTGTGAAGTGAAACGAATGGTAAGTCATAACCTTTTTGTGACAACCTTCAAATTGTCCAGAAAATTCATCTGCATGTTCAGATATTTAAATGCTACATTGTACGTATATGAAATTTTAAGCTTACAATATTGAGTTTTATTTATTTATTTTATTAACTCAGGTGTCCGGGCCAGCTTACGTGCATCTCGACTAATGCTGGGGACAAATCCCATTGTTCACTGGCGAGGGGCTCAATTAAAGCCCCAAAAGAGTTGATAGTTTCTTAAGAGGACGCAACCCCAGTCCTAGGCCTTCACCACCAGGCTAACAGTAGATAGAATAAAAAATTCTAGGCCTTACACCTGGACAACCTTAGGCATCACACCTAGGGCCTCTTTAGCATCACACCCAAGAAAAATGATTGCATCACACAATATTAAAAGCTTAAAGCTGCAGGATTTTGTTTATTCATTCATCCATTCATAGCTCGAAGTCTTGAAGTTACATGAATTTATAGGTTTCCCAACATGTGTTGAATGCAAAGGACTATTCCTATTCCTAAGAGATCTAGGAACAACGGATCACGAGATGAATGAACCTAGTAATGGATGGATACATCGCATAATCACTAGGGCACTGTGATGAAATGAACTAATAGTTGCACTCAACAAATAGAAACTTGTGGTTGAATATATATAAGTGCAAATGTGTGTAACTTAGGAGGCTCATATATCGACCAATGGAATATCCATCAACCAATGACTTCGAATCTTGTGAAATCATGATCCCTTACTAGTTTCGTTCATCTCATGATAGATCCCTTGTTCCTAGATCTCTTAGGAATGGGAATAGTCCTTCGCATTCAATACATAGAAACTTGTGGTTAAATGTATATAAGTGAAAATGCATGTAACATAGTAGACTCATATATCGACCAATGGAATACCCATCAACCCATGACTTTGAATCTTGTGAAATCACCAAACTACCCATTGCATTTTTTATGGACTGCATCATTTCCCTTGATTGGAGAAAACTCGACCTTGAGTTTTGAAATGTTGAAGAATGATAATCTATAAGCTCTCCAATTGGGTCCATATCTTCATATCAGAATCTGCATATAGAAGTTGCTACTTTATAGGTTGAAGAAAAGAAAGCAACAAAGTCACTCCATTTCCCAAGAGGATTTTGATTGGGACGATGACGTCTGAAATGCAAGGAAAACCCTTGAAATCCTCCCAGGTGAAATTTGATGTATGTGGATTTTTTGGTTATTCAAACATATTTGAATTGACAAGATAGGGCTGTGGGGTGCTTGGAGTAAAATCTGTCGGATGTTGGTCAACAGGAACAATAACTAGCTCATTATACATCTCTCAGGGCATCATGTTTGGGTATGGACATCAACATGATACTTTGCATGTGCCCTGCAGATACAGTTGGATTAGTTCAACAATGCATCCTACGTTCTAGTAGCCATGTTATGTTTTGTGGTGGTATTATTGCATAATTGAATCTATAATTGAATCTTGCTTGTGTTGCTGAAATGCTAGGTTCAGTCCAGTCCTCCAATAATGCTGCCAATGTACCGTCAATCTCTACCAATCCTTTACAATCATGGTTGTCTGGCCGCGGTCCCAAGGTTCACATTGGAGCTGGTTGTGATTATTGTGGGGTAAGGTCAATCCTTGTCTTGCTTTATGATTCTTGCGATTGGAAACGACAAATTTCAAACTTGTAAATTATGATACTAAAACCTGGTGGTCACTGTGGATACATCGCATAGTTGTCTCATGACGGCTGTTAATGAGAGTTTTTCTCTCCTTTCTGGTACTTGTCAAATGGATATGTGTGGATGATCACTGAAAATTGCTGACTTCCTTTTGTGCCCATTTTCTCATAGAATGTACACTTACGAGTCCATGATCATTACCTTGTCTTGGTAAATCAATAAGTATTATACGTGAGCAAAGTTATGTGTTACCCACACTACGTGACAAGCCATCACTTGACCTCGTATCGGGTTGCTCATAGGCTTACGTGTGACTCTGCAAACGGCCTCATAGTCCCTCGCCAAAGAGGGTAGGCTAGGGCCCTAGCTGGTCACCATTGTGGCAAGGTTGCTGGCTCGCCTCAACAAGCTCTGGTTTGCCCCACTAAGATTATACCTACCTAACCAAGCAACCACCCCTTGGCTCTGACCGGGTTTGCTTGGGCTTGATACTCAGCTCTACGAGCAGCTCCCAAGATCTTCGTCAAACTACCGATAAAAAAAAAGATAGGTTGAGAGCACAACCTAGAACTCTATCCAACATCGTCACAGGAGTTCTTTATTAGAGGCTTGTGTTAAGGACTAGCTCTTTAGGGCTGTGCAACTCTTTATTCCTGCAAGGCCATTCTTTCTATGGCCTACCTTGTGGATAGAGACACAATATTACAAGACAGATGTAAACAAGTTTTGATACTGCAGCTGTCATCTCGTAACTACTATTGCAGCTCCCCTAATACAAACCTCTGATTCTTTTCAAGTCTACTATTGAAACTCCCACTAAGGACCTGAACATGAACTTAACCACAGGAGAACACCATCTCTCATCTCTCTCCCATCTAGCCCAGTCACTAGTACTCATCCTAGCGCCCTCACTCCCTTCCCCTTCCACTAGCCCTCCCAAATTATCAAATCTCATACAACCATCGGCCAGCACTTAATAATACACCATTTTATTTTAGACTAATTGCTTTTCAGAGATTGGCATTTTTGCTGATTTAAGATCATGGTGATGGTTGTGTTAATGGGTTTGGTGGTGAATTTGTAATATGGAGTGTGGTGGTTAATGATTTTGCCGCCTATTGTGGTGGAAACTGTGTTGGTTGTGAGACTGCGAAGGTGTTTAGCAGATATGGTTTTAAAAATGGTGGGGCCAAACCAAGCCCTAATTAGGGGTGTACACGGGGCTGGTTTGGGTCAGTTTTCATTTTGACCCATCACCCGACCTGCGCTGATCGAGTTCAGATTTCTGGGCCAGATTCCGAAGCATAACCGCTCAAAATCGTCCAAATTGCTGTATTGGATTGACAGGTTGGTACAGGCTAGCTGAATTGACATTGTGATGAAAAACTTTAGGTTTGATTGTCGTGCAATGTTCAAGAGCATAGTAAAGTGTGGGGAAGTAGTGGTGATCCATTTAGGGTGAGATTGGTGGGAAGACCTCCAACATGAAGTTCTTTATTTGATTTTTAGGTTGACTACTAACCACAAATTGAGTAATCTCATTCAGCCTAAGAAGCAGAGACACTTCTAAGAAAGATGTGCACTCTGTAAGGCATCGTTAGATAATATAGATCACTAGTCCGAGCATGTCTTTTGTATTCTTTCAGAAAGTCTAGGTACTTAGAATGGATATCCATAATTCAAAATTGCAAGGTCCAGATTGAATTGAAGTGAACCTGGACCATGCAATTTTGAATTCTGGGTATGTAGCAGTGCTCGTATTCTTTTAGCACCTTACCCTCTTCTGACACGTGGTTTAGAATGGACACTCTTCGGACGATTGGGAATGCACATTTCTAAACCAAACCAAATCAAGCCTTATGTCCCAATTGGGGGTCGACTACATGGATCCTTTTTTTCCATTCTCTATCAAGGGCTACATGTTCACTGAGATTTAGAGTACTCATATCCTTGCAGACCTCAACATCTGGTAATGCACATTTTTGTTTCACGTATTCCAACACTACGTGACAAGCCATCACTTTACCTTGTATCGGGGTTGCTCGTAGGCTCATGCGTGACTGCAAACAGCCTCATAGTACCTCACCCAAGAGGGTGGGCTAGGGCCCTAGCTGGTCACCATTGCAGCGAGCTCACTGGCTCGCTCAACAAGCTCTGGTTTGCCCCCCTAAGATTAAACCTAACTAACCGAGCAACCATCCTTTGGCTCTGACTGGGGTTGCTTGGGCTCAACACTTATCTCTACAAGCGGCACCCAAGATATTCTTCAAACTAGGTTGAGAGCACTACCAAGTACTCCATCCCCATCATCACAGGATTTCTTGATTAGCGGCTAGTGTTAAGGACTAGCTCGTTGGGGCAGTGCAACACTTTATTCCTGCAAGGCCATTCTCGCCATGGCCTACCTTGTGGAAAGAGACACAAGATGACAAGACAGACATAAAATGAGTTTTGATACCTTGGCTGTCATCTTGTAAGTCGTAACTACTATTGCAGCTCTCTTGATACAATCCTCTGATTCTAGTCAAGTCTACTAGTAGAAACACGGACACCCAATAAGGACCTGACCATGAACTTAGCCACAGGATAACACCATCTCTCATCTCTCTCCCATCTCGCCCAACCACTATTACTCCACCTTGCCCCCTCACTCCCTTCCCCCTCTACTATCCCTCCTTTGATGTAGAACAAGTAGCGGCCCAATTCTATGATCAGTTGGACCGGTCGAAACCCCGGAGGCTCAAACAACTTTTAATCAAAAATTGTCAAATTCGGCAATTTATCGACTGAATAGGCCCAAACTTGGTGGGCTGAAGCAGAATCGCGTTGCGGTCAATACTCACCACCCTAAGTCGTGATGCATGGTGGATTTCGGCCAAATTCCTTTGTTTAGGCTTTCAATTTAGTTATTTTGCTATTTTAGGAAATAATTAGATTACAAATTACTCTTAGCGTGTAATTCCGTTTACGTTGTTTCCTATTGGGAATTTCTTATTTTTCTTTCTAGTTTTCAATTTTGGTAGTTTCCCCAATTTCTGAGATATTTTATTTTTTTAGTAGTATTTGCTAGGGTTTGCTAGGGCTTCCCTATAAAAGGGCTTGTAATCTTTATTATTCAGCAGCTTTTATTCAATAAACAAATCAGAGTTAATCTCTTTCTTCTTGTGGATTCAAGAACTCTCGAGGATTCGAGACCTATCTTCGTTTGAACTAGTACGCTAACTAGTTTCTCATGAATTCCGCTGCATCATCCTTTCCATCGGTTAGCACATAATAATACACCATTTCATTTTAAGATAATTTTTTTCAGAGATTAGGCGATTTTTGCTGATTCAAGATCATGACGACATTGTGTTAATGGGTTTGATGGTGAATTTGTAATGTGGAGGTGTGGCGGTTCATGATTTTGTTGCCTACTGTGGTGGTGGGTTGTGGAGACTGAATGCGAAGGTGGTTAGTGGAGATGGTTTTAAAAGTGGAGGGGCCAAACCAAGTTGTGCAACGGTGGTCAGATGGCAGTGGTGATATGAGAAGAAGAGGGGGAGAGAGAATGAAGGAAGAAGAAAATAAATTAATTGAGCAGTTGGGACCAGGATGTAAATTGCACAAGTATCCATTGATAGTTCCTGTGAACAACAATACTTAAAAGGATGCTTAAGATTGACATAAAATGATTATTTAGGGCTTGCCTTGTACAAGCTGGTTTGGGTCAGTTTTCATTTTGACCCATCACCACATTGATTGAGTTTAGGTTTTCTAGGCCAGATTCTGAAGCCTAGCCGCCCAAAACTGTCCAAATCGCTATATTGGATTGAAAGGTCGGTTTGGGCTAGTTGGACGGATTGGGCCATCTCATTTGTGGAAAGGTTTCTTCGTTGTGATTGAAAAATTTTGGATTTGATTGCCATGCAAACATCAAGAGCATAGTAAAGTATGGGGAGAGAGTGGTGATCCATTTATGGTGGGAAGAACTCCAACATGAAGTTCTTTATTTGGTTTTCAGGTTGACTACACAACCAAAAATTGAGTGAGGTCATGAAGCCTAGGAAGGATACACACCTAAGAAAGTTGTGCCCTCTGTAAGCCATCGGAACTTGCTAGATACTATAAAACACTAGTCCAAGCAAGTCTTGTATGTTTTTTTATCACCTTGCACTCTTCGGACACGTGGTTTAGAATTGGACACTCTTCAGATGACTGGGAATGCACATTTCTGTTTCACATATTGGGACACTAATAAGACATAAATTTGCACCCATTGCTTGGTCTTTTTGGTAATGGAATATGTAGTATTTTTAATTTAACCCAGTAGAATGTTATATTTCATTTTTACCGATCCATGAATAACATAGTTGCATATGCACAAAATAAATATATAATTACTTATTTTTAACTAGTCCTTAACATGTCGGGTTCTCCATTTTCGTGAAATTGGCGTGACTATGTCATGTCGTGTGTCCTTGTCCAAGCTAACACGTAACCAAGTATTTCCTGGTATCTATGCATGCAGGCTGCAGCCACTTATCAGACTAATGTTAGGGGAGCGAGGGAAAATTGTGGAACTAATAATCTAGTATGAATCCGTCCAAACCGAGCAATTTGGTTCGGTTTTCATTGTCTCGGTTTAAAAAATAGGAAACTACACCAACAGTTTGGTTTATAAAATTTTACTACAGTTTCCAGTTGCAAACCAATCCAAACCGTTATGACACTTTTATACATATACATACATGCAGGTGTGGTATGATAATTTTGTTGGATTTGATGGAAGTTTGATATGTGATTTTTTTTCTGTAATTTTTGAGTACTTTGAATAGTTTGTAAATAGGGTTTCTCAATTTGAAATGAACTGTACTTCAAAACCAGCTCCAAACCGTAGTCTACTGGTTTGGATTGATTAGGTTGAATCAGATCTATGAGTTTCATGGATTGATTCGGTTGGATTGGTTCTATGAGTTTCATGGATTGATGTGCTTCACCAAATTTCAACCCGTAGAAAATTGGTTTGGTTCTTAGTTAACCACAAAACAGGTTCAATCCGGTCCATGCTCTAATCTTGTGAGAATGTGAGTTCTGTACTACTACTAGATTGTGCCAGATCCTTTGGATTGATTAGGTCGAATCGGTTCTATGGGCTTATTGATTTGGTTGAATTGGTTCTGAGTTTCAGATTGATGTGGTTCACCAAATCTCAACTTGTAGAAAATTGGTTCATTGATTCGGTTGAATTGGTTCTGAGTTTCAGATTGATGTGGTTCACCAAATCTCAACTTGTAGAAAATTGGTTTGGTTCTTAGTTAACCACAAAACTGGTTCAATCCGGTCTATGCTCTAATTTTGTGAGAACGTGGGATATGTACTACTACTAGATTGTGCCAGATCCTTCAAATCAAACACATGCAAATCTTACTTCTACTATTAATGCAGATGTTTCCTATAATTGGGGAGCGATACAGATGCAAGGACTGCAAGGAGAAAATGGGCTTTGACCTGTGTGGAGGCTGCTATAATAGTTCCGCCAAGCTTCCAGGCCGTTTTAATCAGCAGCACACGCTAGAGCACAAACTCGAGAATGTAGGACAGCTGCATCTCGTAGCCAATTTAGCCTTGAGGCCCGAGACCGATGAGAATGAATCTGATTCTCCAGATGACATGGGAGGTTTTAGTCCTTCAGCATCCCACTCCTCAGATGATAGTTCAGTTAATCAAGAAGATACCCACTCCTCCATCTAAACCCATTTGCAAGTTCTCAATGTTCGAGCCATATTTGGAGGCATCTTGAGAGCTCCAGTCGTTTGTTCGAGGTACATAACATTATTAATGGTAGTGTTTTATTGATCGCATTTGATGGTTGGTTTTATGTGCAAGTCCTGAACAATATTGACTCTACATTTCTTGTTATTGTCTGTGAAGTATTAGTAAGCTGAAGGCAAGTCTGTCAAAATCTTTTGCATCATACTCTGTACAGTTGTTTCGGGAAATTCCCCTAGTGTTGCTGTACTTGCAGCTCATCAGAAAACTTTTGTCGGATTATAGCCTTGGCCACTTGCGATCTATGATGCACAGACATTTGATTTAGTGGCTGTCAGATTCTAACATCGAATCGGACATTCCACTGCCACCTTTTTGGTAATTCTTTGTCATATACGTTAGGGATGTGGCTTGGACACTGGATACGCATCTTCTGCGTACACAACGGATGAAGGAGTCTTACATAGACTGGTTCGCTAATAACTGAAGTCTATAAGTTGCAGTAGCTTGTTGATGATGTTAGTGACATAGGAAATGTTGAGTGTCTGTTGCTCTTCTTTTATGGATTATGTACACAGGCTGTGTTCAATAATGGGTTTGATTTGTGTGCGTGACATTTGGTTATTGGCAAATTCTATCCGCATCCCACTTTTTGCTTCGTACAACCCACTAAAAATTTTGGATGTTGAAGACAAAATCCTTATGCATAATGACTGTTACCCCTCAAATAGTCAAATTACTACATACAACCACATACTTGAAACCCTAATCTTGTTATTGTATTTCTATTGGTCTTGGGATTCTTGATGTAGTCCTACTTCTGCTTGGATATAATTCTCTGTTTTTTTTTTTTTTGGAAACAAGTTGAGACAAAATGTTTTGGGTAAATTTCACGTACCTCCCCTGAGGTTTCTGACAACAAATATCTCCCCTTAGGTTGCTGAAATTACACTTACTTCCCCTGTCAGATTTGTCAGGTTTCTGATATTGCCCTTTCATTGACCTTCCCTAAGGTTTCTAAATTTAAGAGATACTTCCCCTCTTCACCTTTATACATACATATGTATGTATAGACATATATACTTCTTTATTTATTTACATTTATATGTAAACCGTATACTTGTATTTATTTACATTTATATGTAAAAGTATACTCTTATTTGAGAGGAATGATTTATCATTGGTTATTATCACCATTCCTACAAGCACAACACCAGCCACTTATTAAAAAATAAATGGTACTTCATCTTCGTTATGTTTTCTTCAAAAAAAAAAATGTATATATGCATTTTAATTTTAGTGAAAAAAGTTTATGGGAGAGATGTATAATATATTTGTTGTAATTTGGGGCATTTATGACTTTTAAAATTGAGTAGGAAAGCGATTTAATGTATCATTCCAAAAGGGTAAAATGGGTAGGAAAATAGATTTAGGTAGTGATGTCACCAATTTCCGTCGACTCAGTAACGGCTAACTAACGGATGGGGGGAATCTGCAACCGACAACTAAATCAGAGGGGAGGACAGTGCAATTTTTGAAACGTGAGGGGGCTGTATCTGTATTTGTAAGAAACCTCAGGGGAGGTCAGTGAACTTTACCCAAATGTTTTCTGTTTTTACTTTCTCTTTAGAAAAAACAGAAACAAACAAAAAACAGGCAGTGTTAACGAACATAGCCTTTGCTGTAGAGTGTTTTTCATCCGAAAGTGCAAGGGTTTGGTTCTATCAAAATTAAATGAAGGACCTCGGTTTGTTTGTGAAGGGCAAAGTAGAAATTTCATAGTATTGTACATTACCCATCCCTTCATATCTCCCTCCACCAAAAACTAAACAAACCGAGTAATATTTAGAACTCCCTTCTATAAAATAATTCCCCTTTCCAATCATATCCACCTCTATATCCCCTCTTATTATACCCTCTTTTTCCCTCCAAAATATTTCCCGCTAACAAATAGTCCATTACTAAATTAACGGAAGAAGGAAGGGTAATTTTCACTTACCTCTCCTGAGGTTTCTGACAATAGCAGAAACCTCCCCTTAGGTTTTTGAAATTGCATTGATCTCCCCTGTTAGATTTGTCAGCTAACTTCCGTCAGAGCATGTGAATCAGTGAATCTACAATATTGTACTTTCATTGACCTCTCCTAAGGTTGTCTAACAATAACAAATACACCCCCCTCTACTATAGCTATGTTATATATGTACTATCGTTTATTTATATTTATTCAATTGTATTATATGTAGATATATATTTATATCGAAATATATCTCTCTTTAAATTCCAGAGACACATTCATAGAATAAGTTTCGGTATCCAAATAGTGTGCATATTGGTATAGATTTATCACATGCATTTTTTTTTTATACTTTATAGAAATAAATTTTTTATACATGCATATTTGTAATCGCATGTATATGAGTTTAGGTATCCAAATAGTGTGCAAATGGTGTTTGAAGAGTCATCTATATTTTCTTCTGAAAACTAACTTGAAAACTTTAATGCGTTTGCCTATTTTTTTAAGATTTAAATTACTACTTTTAATAAGATTAATAATTTCAGTGAAGTTGCGAAAATTTAATTCCGAGAAAATTCTAAAGGTGTTTTTACAAGGATCAATGCTCCGATTGTGATTATTAGGGCAGGGTTCACAGCTCCACCCACGCTTAAACGCCATCCCCAACAACCTTTAATTTTGGTGAAGAAGTAGTTGTGCAAAATTAGTAGTGTAAAGATGCATGGTGTAGGGTTGGAAAAAAAGTTTAAATTAATTTAAACCCATATATTTTAGAAATTTTTGTCCTTTCTTTGCAATAAGATAAAATAAAATTGAAACTTTATGGAAAAAAAAAAAAAAAGTAACCGTAATTCCTTTGGATTTATGCCTTACACATACATTTGACTTCAAAAAAATGTAAAAGTTTTTTTGAGCTTTGTTAAAAAAAAAAAAGAAAAAAAAATTCATACATGCATATTTAAAACCAAATGTATGTATGTGTTAATTTGGATACACACATAATGAGAAACATGTATAATAACTTAATCTCTAGTAACTAGTTTTGATTAGGAATATTAATGTCTTTTAAATTGAGTTTAGAAGGGTATTGATGTCATACGATCATTCTAAAGGGGTAAAATGGGTAATGAAATGAGTTCAGAAGCTGATGTAAGCTATTTCCATTGCCTAGTAACGGCCCTCTAAAGGAGAGGGCAGAATCTGTAGCCGACAACCAAACCAGAGGGGAGGTCAGGGCAATTTTTAAAACATGAGGAGAGGTATCTGTTATTGTCAGAAACCTCAGGGGAGGTAAGTGAAATTTACAGAAGAAATCTCTATTAATTTCGAAAGTAAGGGAGGGTGGTGTTGTTTGAAAAACATCAAGGAATGTCTCTGCATTAATCAGACACCTCGGGGGAGGTTTCAATTTGATAGGGGGCAACAATATTGTTGTTGAGTTTATATAATTAGTTCAATCTTGAAAGCATAGCATACGGCATGATTGTTATGAAATGTGGAGCTTGATAGTTCTATACAAAAAACAACAGCTCCAGCTTCTCTCTCTAGAAACATCCTCTGCCTTCTCTCTAACTTTTCTTTCTTCTAGGGTTTTGCTCGGAAGGGGGTGAGGCCACCGCCTCATCTGCCTTCACCCCCCTCCCCTCCTCTCTCAGATCCCCTCATCCTCACCTCCATATCATCCTTTTCGACCTCCTACCGACCATGCCGTTATCCACCTCCATCTCTTTCGTTGCTTCCACCGCTCCACCGTCCGCCTCCCTCCGTGGTTCCGGTATTGAGGACCCATTCAGGATCTGATTTGAAGATTGGGGATGGGGGTCTGCTCCTCCGGCGAATAAGTTACATGCTCTGGCGCGGCGGCGGTTTCCGGCGACATCTCTGACCGGGGTTCCTTTGAGTTGTTTTTTTTCTTTTGTTTATTTTTGTTTTTTTCTTTGTTTATGCCCCCGTGGGATTTTATCCCTCTGTGGGATCTTATTGCCCCCATATTTTGGGTGGTTTTTTTATGATTTCATCAGTGTGTTGTTGCGTCTGGTTTGAGCTGGGTGTCCCCTTTTGGGATCCTCGTCTACCAAATCGAGGACGAACTCTACGCCCGCACCTAGTGTAGGTCTGCTTTTGCAGTACGTGTCTTGGGCCTGTGAGCCTGTGTGCTCTTTGTAGTTGCTCGTGGCTTTGATTTTGGTAGTTTTGGTTCATTCCTGTATATTGTGATGAAATCTTTGCCTTAGGGCTTAGGGCCGGTTGGTGAAATGATATGACTGTTATAAAAAATAAAATAAAAAAAACAGTTCTATACAAAGCCATATACCAAGAATTTGGGCCTTGCCTCCCCGCTCATCGGGCTGAGGGTCACACCCTAGCAACCTGCTCACCCTCCCCAAAGACTGTCATAAGATATGTGTTAAACTCTAATAACGAATGCGGAAACGGGGTGGTTCGGGTTACCTTTAGCGAACTTTTTTGAACCGGATCTTTTGGTGGATGGATTACATACTCTGGCACATACTAGAACAGCAACAATATCTTGCGATGGAGTGATACTACGAGGTTCGAGTATCACCCTCTATTCCACGGTGCAAAAGCTTCGAATCGCTCTTTAATGGCAGAGAGAGAAAACTAGGGAGAGAGTTTCATAGAACTCAATGACTGATAATATTGTGTGCATGTTAATTATGAATATGCTACAGGAAATATAGAGTGAGCATCCTAGATGCGTTAGAAGTCCTATAATCCTAAGAGTCTAGGATTACTTCAACTTCTCGGAGATAAGATAGGACTCTATAAGGATTGGGTCACCGGGTCATGCCCACATGGGCGACCCGATTTGGTCCCGGACCCGACCCAAATTCCAACAATATGTGATATGCTTCAACGTATCCAACATAAAAAGAAGAAGGGAAAAAACAGAACATCTATGGAATAACTTGTTAGCTAGTACTTTTGCAATGGATTATACAATTTATACATTTAAAAAAAAAGATTGAAAACTTCAACTTCCCAAGTCAATAACACCTTGAATTACATTTCCTGTGGCGTTTATCCTACACTGGAGATTTCGTTGTAGAATCGAAGTTTTTCCAACCAGGTGAGATGTTTTCTCTCTCAATATCATATACCCACCACTCATCAACTTTTTCATAAGTAAAACATATGGAATTTTCCCAGCATCCCATTTTGCTTTGCATAATTGATAGTATACAACAATTAGCACCCACAAGCACTGTTCTTTCCTCAATACTCTCCATCTTCTCCCATGAAAGTCTATCGCACTGAAGCCGATAAACATCCACATTTTTCACGATGTGAATAGATTTCTTAGATATAAGAAAATCAAAACCAACAAAATTTCCCCATTGGATTCAACCAAATATTCCTTGAAATGCATTGAAGGAACACTAGGAACAGCCCTGTTTGTGTTTAAACTTGTGATGCTGAAATTGGAATCGATTTTCTCCATAACTGCTAGAGTTCCTTGCAAACTCAATGCATAGAACTTTCCTTGGAATGCAATGGCATTGGTGAATTGCATGAGTTGGTGGTTTGAAGAGTAAGGCTCCACAAGGGTGCTGTCTTTCTTGAACCATTCATATTTACCTCCTTTGTCATAAAATGCGAAAGCCGGTTTTTGAATGCCTGTTAAGATCATTGCAATATTGCAAAACAATTGTGGGTCGTGAAAATACAAAAACATTGTATTTTCTTTTTCTTTTCTTTGTTGTGTGCAGTGGATTTCTTTTCGATTTTGATCGTTCAATTGAGTAGATTTTGTTACAAAATATTTGTTTTGGTATCAATTTTGGTCCAAAACTTTGATCAGATGCTAATTACTAACCAATATTCAATTGAGTAGATTTTTCCAAAAAGATTAAAAATCAAGCCTTATAGAATAGACGGATTCGATCATCCATTTGGGAACGGGTATGGGATCCACACAAGCTGGGTAATGTTCACCCGCTAATTAAATTGAATGACCTAATAGACTATAAAATGTGGACTAATCTGATGTTGCCAAACAATGCATACTTGTTAGAACCATCACAGTGCAAATACTGTTGTAATCTTTAGGTGATGAATACAGGGCAACATGCTTATAAAGAACATTAATCTCCCATAGTGGAAGAGTCCACCAAGGTCCATTAATAGGATCCCAAACACTGGCGGCTCCACCCTATGGGGTGGATGGTCACATGACCACCCTAAAAAAAAAATTGTACTAATAATACATGTAAAAATTTGAACAAATTTTAGGTTAGTTCATGTTTTGAACACCCAACCGAAATATGAATGAACACCCAGTGCAAAATTAAATGAACACCCACCAACAAATCAATCTAATTTTATCTAATATTTTGTTTGAACACTTAGTTCTATACTATAAACAAAACACACTGCAATTCAAGTGATTTACAATTGAATACTTAATATATCATCTCAAAACAAGAGAGACATCTTAATGACAAAAAAATGGAGAGGAAAAAAAAATCTATTGGTGTCGTTATGGTGTAGTTTTTCTTAGAGCAGACAATCCAAAAATAAAAACATATGTTTAAAAAGATCTGTGCAAACGTATTCGCTACATAATTTCCTAAAAAAAATAAGCATATTTATGCTCCTGTTTGATTTTGCTTTGGTAAAAATATAAAAAAATTGAAAACAACTACAACGTTTTACGTGTTTTTGTATTTTTGAGGTCGCATTATACACACTAGTATATGAAATTTTGTGAAGATACGACTGATTGATTAAGCTAGTAGAGTTAAAGGTAATTTCTGAACACTCTGTTAAAAATTCCTGGAGCCGCCACTGATCCCAAACACCCTACTGGGACGGCTCAATTGCGCTTCTACAAACAAGCATACCTTGAGAGTACCCTAAGAAATTGGCGTGAATATCACGATGTGACGGCCATGTTCGGAACCACCGAAATTCCCCAACGTGAAAAGTGATGTTGAAAATGTCAACATATATTGATTTGGTGGTTGGGATTATGGTATCTATTAGGATATCCCGGAACCGACGTAGATTAGCTAGGAGAGAGTAACCTAACAGGACGTTACATCTCGAGTAAAGTAACCACACGACCGAAACTAATAGATACCTATTAATGCTCAATTTACCAAGTCGAGTTAAAGATATCATTCAACCAAAATTGAACAATTATAAGACAAAGTGATGAAAGTTGGAAAAAATACTACTATTTGAAGGACAAAGTCAAGTTAGAGCAAAATGAGAGGGGGCAAATGAAGTCTGTCTCAACCGACAAAGGCCGAATTGATGTGTGGAAGCTTTGCATGTCATTCAGCAAATGATACCAGTATTAGGAAGTGAAATTACAACAGAAATTCTTAATGCAGTTTCTCCACGTCTCAAAAGACAAAGGCCGAATTAATGTGACACCCCATGTAAACTACCGAGCCTGTATCTCGTTAGAGTTTTAAGAACCAGGTCCAACATGCTTATAGTCCAAGTTATTATATTTTCAAAGATCGCTCCAGTAAACTTTCGATGTGGAGTTCCATTGTAAATTTGGGTTCCACATATTCTTGTAAGGATTTTGTTGTGACTTTGTGTTAGCAGTTTG
Source organism: Vaccinium vitis-idaea (assembly GCA_963854785.1). Lineage (NCBI taxonomy): Eukaryota > Viridiplantae > Streptophyta > Magnoliopsida > Ericales > Ericaceae > Vaccinium > Vaccinium vitis-idaea. The sequence goes on from OY978215.1 coordinate 40,339,306, forward strand.
ATCCGCCTGAGGTTCTTCCCGTGTGCGCGAAGGCCCAATCCGTTGGGGAGTATCCACAGAGTCCACCACATCACATTGACCCAATATACATTGAATGACCCATATCCACTTAAAAGGCTAAGCCTTGTAAGGGGTGAGTCATCCAATTGTATATTAACGTCCAACTCTTTTTCTATTTATCCAATGTGGGACTCCAATCTTTCTTGCACACATGTTCTCAACAATCTCCCCCTCATGTGTGAACCATGTATTAGGCCCAGCTCCCCCTCGATTTGATCCATTTGACTCCCCTTGATTATTGATCTATCTCTCAAACACCGCGTTCGAACCCGGGCTTATTTACCGCACTCACTCCATCGAGAGCCACCTTGCTTGCCAGCTAGGTGCCGCACGCACTAGGAATTTTTCTTGCTCCATTGAGAGTACCCACTCCACCGAGAGCCACCATGCTATCGGCCACCTACCGCACGCACGAGGAATTTTCTTGCTCCATCGAGAGTTACAATGGATTTTTCCTACTCCTCCGAGAGTCTCCGTGCAAGCCCACAACCACCGATGCTTCCAGGAGAGTCCGCCCATAGATTGTCAGCCATCGGCTCTGATACCACTTGTTAGGAGTCTGATCCACCTGAGGTTCTTCCCGTGTGCGCGAAGGCCCAATCCGTTGGGGAGTATCCACAAAGTCCACCACATCACATTGACCCAATATACATTGAATGACTCATATCCACTTAAAAGGCTAAGCCTTGTAAGTGGTGAGCCATCCAATTGTATATTAAGGTCCAACTCTTTTTCTATTTATCCAATGTGGGACTCCAATCTTTCTTTCACACATGTTCTCAACACTTTGTGCGCCTGTGTATTCTAATTTGGTACGTATCATATGGTTATTTATTGGAAAAAAGCCGGACTATATTTCAATAAGCAGACTCCAAATACATTAATTTAAGCCGTTATATCTAATTATGGTGGCATTTAAACCATTTGATAGAAATTCAATCTCCATGTAAGGCTTGAATTGGGGGGGTGTACTTTGATGGGGGGGGGGGGGGGCGGGGGGGTGTACTTTGATTGTATTTTGCCTAAATCATACAAGGACTTTTCTTTTCTTTCAATAATTAAAGTAGCTGAAAGCCTTAATATGATAGACTTTAGTTTAGTGACTTGAAATTTTGTATATTAATAACTTTATTTTAAATGCAAGCATGGTTTTTTTGGTGTTATTAGGTATATTTATATTAATAACTTTATTTTAAATGTAAGCATGGTTTTATTTTGTATATTAATTACGATTAACGTTTTTTAAGCATAATAGATTTAATATTTTGGCACAAGAAAAAAAGTCCAAATAATTCAATTAACAAAAGTACGAAGATGAAAAATTGGGAGATATAAATTAGGCCTATCCGCTCGGTTCCCAAACCGATCCGCTCCTCACGGAATGTCGTACTCTCCATCAGCACCCATCCGTGAGTAAGGTATGGTTGGGTCGGTCTGGTAGTGGAACGGGCGAATTGAAGAAGGATTATTGGGCCGATCGAAACTAAACGAATCCCCCAAAACTAGAACATTAGGATCTGCATCCATCCACAACATACCTGGTGTGATTTGCGGACAGTTCGATTTGGTTGGTTTGGGCAGATTGGGTAGAACTGTTGACTCGCTGGGCACCCCTAAGATAAATATCTGGTTCCTCGAAATTCTAAAATATTATTGTGAAATATCTATATTTTTTTGTGAGAATTAGTCAATGTGTAATTCTAGAATCTATCTCAAATTTTATTTAGTTCCTAGAAATTCTAGAATATAATTGTGAAATATCTAGATTTTTATGTGAGAATTAGTAACATGTGTAATTCTAAAATTTACTCTATCTCAAAGTTTTCCTTGTGTGGAAAATATCTTTAGAGCCTTTCATGAAGTAATATAAATATGAATGTGTTCTAGCCATTTTATACAAAGTCAAAGAAAAAATTTAAGTCTTTATACAAATACTCTCATTCCTCACTCTTGTTTTATGCTCCATTTGTTTCGGGTGAAAAACATTTTCTGATGTTTGGCAAAACGAAAAACAAAGCTCAAATGGAAAATGTTTGCGTGTCAAGGGAAACCCAGTCCTTTTGAGCTGGAAAACGATTTCCGAAAAATTTACCCGGAAAACATTTGCCCCGATGGTCGCGACTTTCTTTCAGACACCTCGACTGAAACTCAGTCCTCAGGTACTCTCCTAAAATGCTTCTTTTTGTTCGATTCGACTTCGGAATTCCATTCTCTTTTGGACTTCAATTCTGGGTTTCGATTTAGAATCGGAATCAACGATCTTCAATATTGGGTTTTTATTGGACTAAGGAATTGTCTGGGAGATTAATAGCACTTGTGTTGTGAAGTGTGAATTTTAGACCCATTAGCCTCTGGCGACTTCCTCCTCTGGCGACGAGAGGCCAACCTCCTCCTCGTCCTCCTCTGGCGACGATGAAGAAGATGATGGATGATGAAGAAGAAGATGGATGACGATGGATCTGGTTTCGTCACCCCTCTCTCTCTCTCGATCTGTAATCTGTATGCATGTGTGGTGTATATATATATATATATATATATATATACAATGCACTTCCAGTCCAGGCGACCGGAAGAAGTGAGAAATCCGGACCAACGTTTTAGGCCGTTGGATCAAATCCAACGGCTGTAGGAAGAAAAGGAGTTTGCGGGTTGTGGAGTCGGGTTAAAACACTCTCGCGGGTCATAACCTTACACGGGTCAAGACCCATTTTCATTTCTTCTCGTTTCAAATTCAGGGTTAGAGAGAGAGAGAGTGAGAGCAAGCGATTCCAAGCGATTGCAGACGACCCAGACTCGACGACCTCTCGATCTCCATCTCCAGATCTCTCTCTCTCTCTCTCTCTCTCTCTCTCTCTCTCTCTCTCTCTCTCTCTCTCTCTCTCTCTCTCTCTCTTGTTTTTCATCCATCTGAAAAACCCTAGTTTTTCTTTGTAGCGAAGCAAATCGAAGCAACCAGGCGACTTGTTCGATCTTCTCCATCTCCATTGCGAACAACCTGGTCTCCTCTCTCTCTCTCTCTCTCTCTCTCTCTCAGCTTGTTTCATTCATCTAGATAACCCCTAATTGGAAACCCTAATTCTTGAGAAAACTAGCGTTCATGATTCGACTACCCCTAATTTGAACCACCTAATTCAAAGCCCTAATTCGAACATTGAGTGGTGTCCTGGACCTTATCAGGGGTTTGAGTCGCATCCTTTGATGGAGAGAAATTGCTACATTTATGCATGATCCCCATGTCTTTGATAAAGTAATCAAGCTGTATAACTTGAATGCATTGATGTAGTATGCTAACGTATAGCTTGAGAATTAATAGATGTCTTTTGTTTTGAATTTGCCTCTTTAATTTAGTACTTGTCTCAATTTTCACTCTTTGTACAAGTTTGAAACTACTCATCTATAGTAGTTTTTTTAGGTTACAATGGCACCGTGAGGTCCATGACTGTAGATATGACATAAATTCGGCACGTGATGAGTCAACATATTGTAGGGACTGGTTATTCATGTCTACTATAAGATTGAGAAACATAAGATCAATGGAATTAGAGGGTCATTTAAGGTGTACAAAGCACCTGTTTTTGCTACTGATTTTGAGTGTTTATGAACTGCTTGTTTGATTGTAATAGACCTTTAAGACCTTGGTTACTGTTTTTGCTACTGTTGTGGCTAAGTGTTGCTGTTTTTGGGAAGAAGGATTACCAGCAGTGGCGGATTATAAGGATTTTCAGTTTCTTGGATTTTTTATATGCTTGCTTCTCTACTAGTTCCATTTGTTGCGTTGTGTAGCTAATGCTGGCTCAAACAAAGTTCGTTGGCCAAATATCTTTCAACATTTTGTTTTGTGTGCCAATCCTCGATACCTTCCTTGATTATGGTGGCCCCAATCACCACAGCAAGAGGGAGAATAGCACTAACAGCAGTATAAGGGGCAAGTGGAGTGAAGGCCAAGATGCCGGTGACAAGGAAGTAGAAATTTGCAACCCTTCTGATCAAGGAAAAGTTTCTCATGCTGGCCTTTGGAAAAAGATGTTTCAGTTGGATGCATTATCAACTGTTGCCTTTTGTTTGGACTACATTTGTTTAGAATTTTTTTTTTTTGAAATGTTAGAGAGATGAATTTTGTAACTTGTACTCAGATGATGTAATTACATTATATGATCAATAAAAATTCAGTTCAAGCTTTCTTTTTACCTATGAATGTTGCAAGGTGTAGACACCCCGATTTTGAACCCAGGATGCACTCGAGCATTCCCGATGATGAAATAGACCAATCGTGCATACCTCGAGGCTAAGAACAAGGCTTGAACTCACCGAACCACCCTAAATCATTCTAAACCCTCCTAGAACAACTTTAAACCAACTAAAATGACCAAAATACCCTTCAAACCATCCATAAACCATTTCAAAACAAACCCAAGCCTACACCATCTTCTAGTACATTCAAAACCCTATTTATTGATATATAATACGTCTCAATCCATTTTGAAATGAGGGAGATGTGTCCGTTTTACCAAAATGACTTGTTCTCCCGACCTTCTGAGGGTAAAATGGTCACATACTTGGATGTACAAATTATCTTGGGTTCAAACCACTTGGGTTAGAAAGTACACTCGACAAGCTTTCCAACGCTTCAAACCACGCACGAAACGGAGTTCGGTAGCACCCGGGACGGCCCTGCAAAGTTTTACCTTTTGAGCAACAGCCTTGAGCGCTCAAGGCCCTAACCTTGAGCGCTCAAACCCAAAAATCCCACCTTGAGCGCTCAAGCCCATGGCTATGAGCGCTCAACTCTGATCCAGATCAGTTTTCTGCAGAGCATCTAATCATGATATTCTACTGCAAGAGGAGCGTCTACCTATGTTTTCTATTGCCTAAATACACTTCCTAGACCCTTGAATATCTCCTCAATCACCCCCCAAACCCAATTCAAAAATTAAACCCATGTAGACACCCCGATTTTGAACCCAAGATGCACTCGAGCATTCCCGATGATGAAATAGACCAATCATGCATACCTCGAGGCTAAGAACAAGGCTTGAACTCACCGAACCACCCAAAACCATTCTAAACCCTCCTAGAACAACCTTAAACCAACCAAAATGACCAAAATACCCTTCAAACCATCCATAAACCATTTCAAAACAAACCCAAGCCTACATCATCTTCTAGTACATTCAAAACCCTCTTTTTTGATATATAATACGTCTCAATCCATTTTGAAATGAGGGAGATGTGTCTGTTTTACCAAAATGACGTATTTTCCCGACCTTCTGAGGGTAAAATGGTCACATACTTGAATGTACAAATTATCTTGGGTTCAAACTACTTGGGTTAGAAAGTACACTCGACAAGCTTTCCAACGCGTCAAACCACGCATGAAACGGAGTTCGGTAGCACCCGGGGCGGCCCCGCAAAGTTTTATCTTTTGAGCAACAGCCTTGAGCGCTCAAGCCCTGGACCTTGAGCGCTCAAGCTCATGGCTTTGAGCGCTCAACTCCGAGCCAGATCAGTTTTCTGCAGAGCATCTAATCATGATATTCTACTGCAAGAGGAGCGTCTACCTATGTTTTCTACTGCCTAAATACACTTCCTAGACCCTTGAACATCTCCTCAATCACCCCCCAAACCCAATTCAAAAATTAAACCCATTTCCCTCCCATTTCTCTCTCTATATAAACCCCCTTTGGCTGATCTCTTACACTCTCATACCCTTCATCAGCCCTCTCCACTCTCTCTCATCACTTCAATCACGTTTTAGCCTTTCTCTCCTCCATAGCCACCACCCTCCATCATCTTCAACCTCCACAACACCCAAAAATCTCATCTTTAAGGCCTACAACACATGGGTCTTTGAGAAACCAACTTCAACAGCCCCTCTCTCACTCTAACAAGCCATTTACAGCCCATACACTCCATCAATTTCGTCCAAACCTAGCTCTTCCATCAAAACCCACCTCATCTAAGCCAAAATCACCATTTTAAGCTCAAATCCTCCATCATCCACTCAATCAATCACTCAATCAGCCCTACACTTACACTCCTCTGACCAAAATACTTCATCTATAGCCCATAAACACAGCCACTACCCATCCATTCATCAAACCACAAGTTCAAGCCTTGATCATAGCCGAAAAGGTAGAAAATCATGTGAAAATCACTGTTTTGGTCTTGCTGAGGGAGACCAGTGGGCTCATTCAAGTTCCTCATACTTGAAATGAGCCTACAAGTTCTGAAAAGTATCATAAAATAGCAGAATTTGGCAATCTGGGAAGGGCTTGAGCGCTCAAGGCCTTCACCTTGAGCGCTCAAACCCCAACAAATAGGCAGTCACAGTGTTTCAGCCATAACTTTTTACTCCGAACTCCGTTTTCAACATATTATATATCAAAACGTAGATAATTTGAAGGGCTACAACTTTGTAGTTTTATGTTTTTCTCATTTCTATATCAAAACCCTCCAAAACATGCAAATAGTGTCGGAAAGATAAATAATTTTGTTCAAAATGGTGTTTTAAGTTCTATTTTTCTCCTTCATTGTCATTTTCCTTGTTTATATCATTCTGTAATCGCATTGTACACTTCACACAAACATCCACCATCACTTAGTTTGTGTTTTAATATTCATTTACGTGTTTGCCATTCCCGTATCCCCCATTTCGTGTTTAAAATCAAATTTCAAACATTTCCAAAATCCCACAAAATGTTGAGTAGAGACCGGTTCACGGACCGGGCGAGAGGGGTGCCGTAAAACCCTTCCCCTCTCGTAACTAAACCCCCGAATCCGAGAAATCTTTGGTTCCGCCATGATCAGTGAAATCTTTTTCAAATGGGCAAACAAGTCATGTTTATTTTTGATCGGTTTCTCGGGTTCGGACCTCAAATCCGGGTGGCGACTCTAACAATCACAATCTTTTCGAACAATCTCGGTGGGCCGTCCACAAGCTGGCGACTCTGCTGGGGATATTGGTTAATATATATTTTATTTAATTACACTTGTGCAATTTTTGTTACACTTGTGTAATTTTATTGAAATATGTGTTAATCAAAGTGGGTTTAATTCGAAAGATGTTTTGTGGGATTTTTCAAATGTTTGAAATTTAATTTTTGCATTGCATTTGCATCGTTCTTAGCCCCGCTGGCGTGTTTTGGCAATCCTGCCCGGCTTGCCGGTGACAGGGAATCCCGAAATGCCCAGCAGCCCTCGACCGTGATAAATCACATCGTCACTATCGTTTTTAACGGTAGGAGACGGTTTTGATTTTGAGTTCGGGGTACCCTCAGTGACCAAAACCGGCCTTTGCATATAGTTAACCATAGAACCCCACGTTAGATAACCAACCAATGTGTTAGGATTATGTGCTCCATCCTGTTACGTGCTATGTGTTACCGTCTTTCCAAGCATGCCATACTGCATACATGCATACACTTGCATCCGTACATATTCGTGTCTTACATGTTGTCGGCATAGCATAAGTTAGGTTTCCGGCAGTTAGTAGAAGGTTGCCTTGGCCCGATGATGAGTCGCGCATCCCATATGCGTGTTGTTCTTACGAGTAAGCCTTTAGGACGACCGGACGTGGGAAAATTTGGATCATCAAACTCCTAACACTGATCTAAACGGGTTTAAGGGACCTTGGCCCGAGGAGGGTCAATCGCCCTTAGGCATCTGATCTTAGATCATTGTCGGAATTTGTGTGAATCAGAATTTCCCAAATCCGACCATCCGATATCAAGGAGTTATCACTTAAAAGAAAACTTGAGGATTGGGGCAATCTTCCAAAGCTGTCGCATTCAGTCTAGGAGACTTTAAATCCATGGAGTTCCCGTTTAGTTTTAGTGCTTCGGCAGTTAGTAGAAGGTTGCCTCGACCCGATGATGAATCGTGCATCCCATATGCGCGTTGTTCTTGCAAGTTAGCCTTTAGGACGGCCGGACGTGGGAAAATTTGGATCATCAAATTCCTAAACACTGATCTAAACGGGTTTAAGGGACATTGGCCCGAGGAGGGTCAATCGCCCTTAGGCATCTGATCTTAGATCATTGTCGGGACTTGTGTGGACCAAGATTTCCCAAATCCGACCATCCGATATCAAGGACTTATCACTAAAAAGAAAACTTGAGGATTGGGGCAATCTTTCAAAGCTGTCGAATTCAGTCTAGGAGACTTAAAATCCACGGAGTTTGAGATACCTCCGGTGTTGGTCGTGCCCGAACGGCCACCGTGATTTGAATTAGCCTTAAGGTCATTAGTATCTGGATTACAACACCCAAATTGCTTTGTCTCGGATGATCAAGAAAAGTGATTGGCTCTGATTCCAACAAGTTTGGAGTTTAACCTGCCGAGTAATGGTCTACCCGGGGTGTTGGAAAATCTTCTGTGCAATGATCTTAAGTGAAATTCGGATCCGGTAGACTAACCCTAGGGTTGTACATGCAGTCTAGGAGACTTTAAATCCACGGAGTTTGAGATACCTCCGGTGTTTGCCGTGCCCGAACGGCAGCCCGTGTTTCGAACTAGCCTTGGGCCCATTTGTAACTGGATGGCAACATCTCATTGCTTTGTCTCGGATAGTCAAGGAAAGGATAACGATTGCAGTTTCAACACCTAGGCTATAGGTTGAAGCTGCAATTGCCGAGTAAAACGACTTACCCGTGGTGTTGATTCAATCTGCTGTGCAATGGCTCTAAGTGAGATTTGAAACCGGTAGACTAACCATAGGCTAACCTTAGCATAATCTATAGGATAGATGTCAGTCTAGGAGACTTTAAATCCACGGAGTTTGAGATACCTCCAGTGTTTGCCGTGCTCGAACGGCTCCCCGCGTCTCGGGCTAGCCTTAAGTGCATTTGTATCCGGATTTCAACAATCTTATTGCTCTGTCTCGGATGGTCTATAAGGAGATTGGCTCTGATTCCACGACGATTGGAATTTAACCTGCCTGTCACGACTTACCTGTGGTTGTTGTTTCGAACATCTGTGCAATGTCTTAAGTGAGACCGAGACCGATAGTCTAGATCTTAGGACGACACGATGCAACGACACATGCACAACATTTCCTTCAATAAAACCAGGGGCACAATCTGAGTTTGACCTTTTTGCTTTACTGTCAGTCCCGAGCCATTGATCCAAGAAAGAAGCCTTACAACTTCCCGAACAGAAGTTGACTCAACCCAAACCTCAAGACATGGATGTTCCGGCTGAAATCGAAGGACTCAAGATGGCTGTGAATAACCTAGGAAATCAAATCACCAAGCTCATAATCATGGTGCAAGACATCCGTGACTGTCTTCCGGGGGTCCAAGAGAACCTCCAACGACCTGGAAAAAGCCCAGAAATGGCCGCAGCTTTGGCCAAGATCTCTGAACTGGAGGAGTCTATCATGGAAGGATTCAAACCCATATGCTTTGGAAATTCCATTGACACGAGAGATGTGGAGATGCACCACTGGGACGTCGAAAAGGACCACCTCACTCCAGAAGGCGAAAAGGTCTACCTCGAGAAAGCCAAAACACCATTTACCAACAACAATGCAAAAGCCACCCCCAGCTCCACAAATATCAACCCCAACTTCGCAACCAGCACCATCAGCAAAGCCAAACCAACCACGACCATAATCCAAATCAACCGGCCTAAAGACCAACCAAGAAAATTCTCCCAATTCCCCACACCCCTGTCTTTGGTCTATAAGGAGCTTCTCATGGCCGGTCTTCTTAAACCACTCTCTCCAACTCCTTTACCTCAAAATCTCCCAGCTTACCATGACCCAAACACCTTCTGTGCCTTCCATCAAGTGCCCGATCATACTACCGATGATTGTCAACGCCTTCGTCACGAGATTCAAGATCTCATTGACAATAAAACCATCTCTCTTCTGCCACTAGAACCCAACACCATATCAAACTCCACACCTCAGCATAAACGAAACCTCAACATCAATGAAATCACCCTCACAAACGCCTCTTCGAGCTTCACCAATAATGATCCCAACCAAACTGAACCAATCAACAAGATCACGACCCAAACTAACCGTCAAAACCAGCGAAGAAAATTTTCCCAACTCTCTGCACCTTTACCCTCGGTCTATAAAGAGCTTCTCATGGCTGGTTTCCTCAAACCACTTCAACCAACCCCACCTCCACAAAATCCTCCGCCTTCCTACAACCCAAATACCTTCTGCATCTACCATCAAACACCCGGTCACCCTACCAAGAGATGCCAACGCCTTCGTCACGAAATACAAGATCTCATTGACAACGGATCCATTTCTGCTCCGCTGGTGAAGCCGAATACCTCGTCGAACCAATGAATCATCAATGACCATGCAATAATTCAATCTTCCACGAGTCTTGGAAGTCTTCAAGTGTCAAGTCAAGTTTTCACTTCTAATTGAGTCAGTTTGTATTTCGAGTCTGTTTATATTTTCCTCGTCTATGTGTTTTCATCTTTGAGTCTGTAATATCTTGTTGTTATTGTCAAAAAAAAAAGAAAAAGAAAAAGGACCAAAAATAGAGTCAACTTTGTAGTCCTGAACTACGCGCGACCTGATTCCTTGCAAAGGGATACGTAGGCAACCCTTCGCGGTTCGGTCGTAACTATCAAAAATCAATGTTGTCCCCCGTTGTGTTAAAATTGTCAATCATAAACTTGGATTTTTGTAATAATATCTCAACTTGGAATTGTTTTCCACCATCATTTGAGAAACATGATAATCACTTCAAAACACGAGATGGATTTGGATTGAACTCTCGCCCCGTACAAGGAGGATTTTCAATGGACCATTCCCCAGCACCATCAAGAAGCAATGCTTTGACACAGAAAAAGCCTGCTAGGTCGAAAACCCGTAAGGGCGGTCTAGGCAAAAGTTAAGGCAAAAAGCTCGCTAGATCAAACTTCAAAATGAGATCTAGGCAAAAGTTAGAGCAAGCATGAGTTCTCCACATCAAGTTGCACAATTCAAAATGAAGAAAGGCATTCTTTGTTTGATTCTCCACATAAATATCCATTGCAAAGCCCTTTTGAGTTTGAATCAATTTCCTTGAAAAAGAACCCAGCTAGGCAGCTATCCCCCACACTGGGGTGAAACAAGAAATATGAAAGTGTCAAACACATGACAGCCAGCAGAATAAAAGGGCCAAAGATACAAGCGTGTGAAGATTCAAAGTATCACAAGAATGAAAGCGCCAAACTCATAGGGTACAACAAGATGAAGAACACTGAAGAAATTTGAAACGAATGAAAGGAAGTGCTCATTTAAAGCAAGAAAAAGCACATGAAAGCACCCATTAGAAGCAAAAATGGCACAAAAAGTCCAAGATAGCTGCTAGCTCAAATAACCCCGAGGAAAAATGAGATGTTTTGAGCCTATAATCCTTCCTTTGTTAAACCCATAACCTTGGCCCCATCATAACCTAGATAAAAGTCCTTTCAGATTGGAAAGTGCAACTTGATAGTGAGAATTCAAGTCAAAAGGGAACAGTCTAATCTCCCTTGAAAAAGTCAAAGCATTGTGCAAACACTGGCGTCATGCAAAGCAAAAATCCAAACTGGGGCATATCAACGGGTCTTCATTAGCATCCCTCTAAACTGGGGCATTTTGAAGGAAAATCAACGAGGCATCATCAACAATCTGGGGCATGGGTTCACGACAAGAAATCTTGTGTTTTATTGTAGATTTGAATGAACATCACTTGACGGAGTAAAACAATCACAAAATCAAAATCTAATTTTATCATGACAATTTCGACATCAATGGTGAAGCATGGTTGCCATCTTTCAGAAACTTTGGGTCAGCATAGTCTTCCACACCCTTCGAGTTGACATGTTCTTCCGTATCAACCTTTGCTCACTCAGGGCACCCCAATCAAGCCATTCACACAGTTGCTCATATCCGTCATGTCAACCTGGTCAATCAAATTCCCCAAGTCTTATCTGTCACAATCCACCCCCTTGTCAAAAAGGTCGATCAAATTCCTTGGCCTTGTCTGTCTTATCAATGTCCATCCTTTTGTCAAAAAGGCCGATCAAATTCCTTGGCCTTGTCGGTCTCATCAATGTCCACCCCCTTGTCAAAAAGGTCGATCAAATTCCTTGGCCTTGTCTGTCTTATCAATATCCATCCTTTTGTCAAAAAGGCCGATCAAATTCCTTGGCCTTGTCGGTCTCATCAATGTCCACCCCCTTGTCAAAAAGGCCGATCAAATTCTTTGGCCTTGTCGGTCTCATCAATGTCCATCCTTTTGTCCAAAAGGCCGATCAAATTCCTCGGCCTTGTAAAAATCCACCTCTTTATCAAACAGTCAATCATGTAGTCTTAATCTTGTCTATCCTTGACTCGTGGAAACAATTTCAATGCATCAAAGAACCCGTGTTTAGGTACATGGTCAATTAGTTGTCAAAACCATCAGCAGAGCCGAGAAAGAAAATCAGATTTGAGGATCCTCATCTGTGGGGCATGTCAGCTTAATGCCATTTCTGGGGGAAGCATACACCCAAATCCAGGACTGGGGCATTGAAGCCTAAAAGCCTCAAACCAATCCAAAACCCAAGTTTTGCTAAGCTCCAACCCAAACCTTGGCCTCAAGGGAAAGACAGTAAAGCAAAAGAGCCACCCATTGAGCCTCCTACTTTTTTAAAGAAGGAATGTTGTCGTTGTTGTCGTCGAGTGTCGATGCACGAGTCGCATGCAATCGTCCTGCGGGACAGTTTTCAATCAATCGTCCTCAATCGTCCTGAGGGACAACTTTTAAATCAATCGTCCTGAGGGACGACTTTTAAATCAATGGTCCTAAGGGACAACTTTTAAGTCAATGATCCTGAGGAACAAGTTTTAAATCAATCAATCGTCCTGAGGGACAGTTTTCAACCAATCATCCTGAGGGACAAGTTTTAAATCAATCAATCGTCCTGAGGGACAGTTTTTAACCAATCATCCTGAGGGACACCTTTTTCAATCAATTTCAAGACCAGAAATGGTCACCTTTTCAAAATTAATTTTAAGACCAGAAATGGTCACCTTTTTCAAAATTAATTTCAAAACCAGCATGGTCAAGTCATTTGGGATAATCATTGAAAAGCCACCTAGCTGGTGCATTCAATCAATCAATCATTTATTGTGTACATCAATCATGTCAAGTTGTTTGAGTATATTTGTTTAACCAGTTAGTGCATTTAATCAGTTGTTCTGAGAATTTGTTGTTGACGAACCATTGTGCCGCTAAGACCATCACATTTATGTGTTTGGTACAATAGCGTATTGATTGCCTCTTTGCTCAGTAAGCAATCACATTTCCTCGATTGTCTCGTTGCTCAGTAGACAATCATCTTATCATTGGTTATCTTGTTGCTCAAGGGATAGCCCCATTAAATTTAGCCTCCCCGTTGTTCAGAGGGTAGCTACACTCAATCACAATCACAATCACAATCACAATCACAATCACAATCACAATCACAATCATAGTCACAATCATTTGCTTTTAGTGTTTCGACTCGGGAAGGCTTGACAATTCACGTAAAATCATAATTCGTTTGTTTGGCGTTTCACGACCCGGGAAGGCTCGTTGATTCGCATATTTGTTTGGCATTTCATGACCCGGGAAGGCTCGTTGATTTGCATAATTCATTTGTTTGGCGTTTCACGACCCGGGAAGACTCGTTGATTCGCATAATTGTTTGGCATTTCACGACCCGGGAAGGCTCGTCGATTTGCATGGTTTCAATCGTCCTGAGGGACAAAACTTTTTATATATCAATCGTCCTGAGGGACAAAACTTTTTATATCAATCGTCCTGAGGGACAAAACTTTTTATCTCAATCGTCCTGAGGGACAAAACTTTTTAAATCAATCGTCCTGAGGGACAAAACTTTTTATCTCAATCGTCCTGAGGGACAAAACTTTTTAAATCAATCGTCCTGAGGGACAACTTTTTATATCAATCGTCCTGAGGGACAAAACTTTTTAAATCAATCGTCCTGAGGGACAAAACTTTTTATATCAATCGTCCTGAGGGACAAAACTTTTTATATCAATCGTCCTGAGGGACAAAACTTTTCATATCAATCGTCCTGAGGGACAAAACTTTTTAAATCAATCGTCCTGAGGGACAAAACTTTTTATATCAATCGTCCTGAGGGACAAAACTTTTTATATCAATCGTCCTGAGGGACCAAACTTTTTAAATCAATCGTCCTGAGGGACCAAACTTTTTAAATCAATCGTCCTGAGGGACCAAACTTTTTATATCAATCATCCTGAGGGACAGGAGAACCCGTTGCATTTGTTTCCATATGCCCCCAGGAACTACGCCGGTCTGATCCCTACAATGGGGTACGTAGGCAGCCTGAGTGGCACGACCGATTGATCTTTAAAGTTTTCCTTTGTGACTTGAGATGTATCGCGGGGAATGAGTCGGGTTGTCTATGTCTTGGACGTCACTCATACCAAATCAATGGCATCGAGTCCCATCCAAGAGGGGCAACTGTAGACACCCCGATTTTGAACCCAAGATGCACTCGAGCATTCCCGATGATGAAATAGACCAATCATGCATACCTCGAGGCTAAGAACAAGGCTTGAACTCACCGAACCACCCAAAACCATTCTAAACCCTCCTAGAACAACCTTAAACCAACCAAAATGACCAAAATACCCTTCAAACCATCCATAAACCATTTCAAAACAAACCCAAGCCTACATCATCTTCTAGTACATTCAAAACCCTCTTTTTTGATATATAATACGTCTCAATCCATTTTGAAATGAGGGAGATGTGTCCGTTTTACCAAAATGACGTATTTTCCCGACCTTCTGAGGGTAAAATGGTCACATACTTGAATGTACAAATTATCTTGGGTTCAAACTACTTGGGTTAGAAAGTACACTCGACAAGCTTTCCAACGCTTCAAACCACGCATGAAACGGAGTTCGGTAGCACCCGGGGCGGCCCCGCAAAGTTTTATCTTTTGAGCAACAGCCTTGAGCGCTCAAGCCCTGGACCTTGAGCGCTCAAGCTCATGGCTTTGAGCGCTCAACTCCGAGCCAGATCAGTTTTCTGCAGAGCATCTAATCATGATATTCTACTGCAAGAGGAGCGTCTACCTATGTTTTCTACTGCCTAAATACACTTCCTAGACCCTTGAACATCTCCTCAATCACCCCCCAAACCCAATTCAAAAATTAAACCCATTTCCCTCCCATTTCTCTCTCTATATAAACCCCCTTTGGCTGATCTCTTACACTCTCATACCCTTCATCAGCCCTCTCCACTCTCTCTCATCACTTCAATCACGTTTTAGCCTTTCTCTCCTCCATAGCCACCACCCTCCATCATCTTCAACCTCCACAACACCCAAAAATCTCATCTTTAAGGCCTACAACACATGGGTCTTTGAGAAACCAACTTCAACAGCCCCTCTCTCACTCTAACAAGCCATTTACAGCCCATACACTCCATCAATTTCGTCCAAACCTAGCTCTTCCATCAAAACCCACCTCATCCAAGCCAAAATCACCATTTTAAGCTCAAATCCTCCATCATCCACTCAATCAATCACTCAATCAGCCCTACACTTACACTCCTCTGACCAAAATACTTCATCTATAGCCCATAAACACAGCCACTACCCATCCATTCATCAAACCACAAGTTCAAGCCTTGATCATAGCCGAAAAGGTAGAAAATCATGTGAAAATCACTGTTTTGGTCTTGCTGAGGGAGACCAGTGGGCTCATTCAAGTTCCTCATACTTGAAATGAGCCTACAAGTTCTGAAAAGTATCATAAAATAGCAGAATTTGGCAATCTGGGAAGGGCTTGAGCGCTCAAGGCCTTCACCTTGAGCGCTCAAACCCCAACAGATAGGCAGTCACAGTGTTTCAGCCATAACTTTTTACTCCGAACTCCATTTTCAACGTATTATATATCAAAACGTAGATAATTTGAAGGGCTACAACTTTGTAGTTTTATGTTTTTCTCATTTCTATATCAAAACCCTCCAAAAAATGCAAATAGTGTCGGAAAGATAAATAATTTTGTTCAAAATGGTGTTTTAAGTTCTATTTTTCTCCTTCATTGTCATTTTCCTTGTTTATATCATTCTGTAATCGCATTGTACACTTCACACAAACATCCACCATCACTTAGTTTGTGTTTTAATATTCATTTACGTGTTTGCCATTCCCGTATCCCCCATTTCGTGTTTAAAATCAAATTTCAAACATTTCCAAAATCCCACAAAATGTTGAGTAGAGACCGGTTCACGGACCGGGCGAGAGGGGTGCCGTAAAACCCTTCCCCTCTCGTAACTAAACCCCCGAATCCGAGAAATCTTTGGTTCCGCCATGATCAGTGAAATCTTTTTCAAATGGGCAAACAAGTCATGTTTATTTTTGATCGGTTTCTCGGGTTCGGACCTCAAATCCGGGTGGCGACTCTAACAATCACAATCTTTTCGAACAATCTCGGTGGGCCGTCCACAACCCATTTTCCTCCCATTTCTCTCTCTATATAAACCTCCTCCACTCCCTCACTTACAAGTTTGGCTGCCCCTGCTGCCATTTTCTCCCCCCATCAGATCAAACCCACTCTCTCTCATCACTTCAATCACGTTTTAGCCTCTCTCTCCTCCATAGCCACCATCCTCCATCATCTTCAACCTCCAAAACACCCAAAAACCTTCTTTAAAAGGCCTACAACACATGGGTCTTTGAGAAACCAACTACAACAGCCCCTCTCTCACTCTAATAAGCCATTTACAACCCATACACTCCATCAATTTCGTCCAAACCTAGCTCTTCCATCAAAACCCACCTCATCCAAGCCAAAATCACCATTTTAAGCTCAAATCCTCCATCATCCACTCAATCAATCACTCAATCAGCCCTACACTCACACTCCTTTGTCCAAAATACTTCATCTATAGCCCATAAACACAGCCACTACCCATCCATTCATCAAACCACAAGTTCAAGCCTTGATCATAGCCGAAAAGGTAGAAAATCATGTGAAAATCACTGTTTTGGTCTTGCTGAGGGAGACCAGTGGGCTCATTCAAGTTCCTCATACTTGAAATGAGCCTACAAGGTTTGAAAAGTATCAAGAAAAGCATTTTTAAAACTTGTTATTTTGGTATTCACTTTCCAAAATTCTTCAAAGTCCATGTTTCTGTCCAGTTTCGGGAAAATAAAGTATAATCATTGATTTGGGGTTGTTTGATCATCCAATGTCATGTTATAGCAGAATTTGGCGACCTGGAAGTGGCTTGAGCGCTCAAGGCCTTACCCTTGAGCGCTCAATCCACTTTGAGCGCTCAAACCCCAACGGAAAGTCAGTCACAGTGTTTCAGCCATAACTTTTTACTCCGAACTCCATTTTCAACGTATTATATATCAAAACGTAGATAATTTGAAGGGCTACAACTTTGTAGTTTTATATTCTTCCTGATTATGTCTCAAAGGATTCCAAAAAATGTAAATAATGTTGGAAAGTCAAATAATTTTGCTCAATATGGTGTTCTAAGTCCTATTTCTCTCTTTCATTGTCATTTTCTTTGTTTATATCATTCCACCATCGCATTGTACATTGCACAAGCATCCACCATCACTTGGTTCGTATTTGAATACTTGTTTATGTGTTTTCCCATTCCCATACTCCCCGTTATTTGCTCAAAATCGAATTTCAAATATCTTCAAAATCCCACAAATATCGAGTAGAGACCGGTTCATGGACCGGGCGAGAGGGGTGCCGTAAAACCCTTCCCCTCTCGTAACCAAACCCCCGAATCTGAGAAATCTTTGGTTCCGCCATGATCAGTGAAATCTTTTTCAAATGGGCAGACGAGTCATATTTTTGATCGGTTTCTCGGGTTCGGACCTCAAATTCGGGTGGCGACTCTAACAATCTTCAATCTTTTCGAACGCGAAAACGCACCGTTTTCCAGTGGGCCGTCCACACAAGGTTGCCATGTGTTGGACTATAATTGTTGAACCTATGTTACTTGAATAGGTTGTGTCTATATCGTATCGTATCGTGTCCGTATCCCGTATTTATGCTCACAAATGCTTGCTCACTGGAAATGCTCACTGGGATGAGTCAATGTTTTTCTTTTTTTTTTTTCTGTGTATTCTGTTGGGACAATCTGTATTAAGTTGAATCTGTATTCTGTTGGGACAATCTGAATTAAATGGGGAATGCTTGATTACAGTCATAACTAATGAGCCATAGCAGGTGGTGGCTACTCAACAATTGCAACACTTGAATCTCAATAAACCCAAGGAACAGCTACAGATACTAATAGCAAGTACAAAACTAAAGAATGCCTTCGAAAAGTTACAAAATCTAGCACTTGCACAAACTTGCATAATACAGTCTTCAAATTCGATTACTTTAATAACAGATCTTCAATCCACTCCACTCCATTCATTCATTTCCATTATTTGCATGATGGCAATTAACACAAAAAAAATACCACATGCGACTCTCGATCCATAAACATGAACATAAATAAAGCTATAGGAGTACCAAGTCTAACAAAGTTAAGCTCAATTACAGGTAGTTGCCATTTACAACTAAAAAAAGGTACATTTACAACTTCACGACAAATAGTTGCCATTTCCAATAATTACAGTTTTCCTTGAAAGCAACATAAATGGCCCAAGCTTTGGGGGTCATTAGCTTCATCACTACCACCTGCAATAGCTCATGCCACCTCAGTCCCGTTTTCATCTCCAAGCAAGTATTTGCTCAGGTCAAGAGAAGAGTAATGAGATTTCAATCTTTTCTTCAATTGAAGGAACCCACTATCAAAGTAGGTAGCCATCAGGTCTGAATACTCCTCGGACTTGCATAGCCGATTCTCTGACAGAGCCAAGTTTGGCATTCAGTAGGACCAGTCGCCGATATTGTTTGGCATGTGACTTGGCAGCCAGACAATGGGCTACTTCATCCTTCAATTTTGAATCAAGAGCTACCAGATCACCCTTTAGAAGACAGCAACCACAGGAGACAAGCTTGAGCAGTACCATCAAAATAAGATTCATCACCAATTCTACTACAAGAGACATATTAGAGCTTTACCCAATTCTATCAAAGCCAGCCTTGACATTTGTGATCTTAGTAAATTATTGCTTGAGCAAGGTTTAACAGGTACCAAACTCGTCCAACATTGAAATCAATAGGAAACTAAGTTTAACATGAAAAATATGCAAAAAGAACCAATTCTAGCATTTGGAGTAAAGGCCTGCTTGCAAATTGGGCTTCAACATTGTTCGAACATGCCAAGCAGATCCACCAGAGCTCGAGTTTTAAGCTCGGTTTGGGCTGTTTGCAAACCTAGTGTAAGCAAATATATGACAAACTTAGATGAGAAACTCACCCATGCTAGATTTCAACTGAGTCATAATCTCAGTGAGGTGTATTCCAAATAGCAAACCACATACAAAATGTGAACACTAGACATCCTTATTTTTAAAGATGAAACTAAAATTTCTCTGAGATTTTAATGATGAAACTAAACATTCTAACTAAAGCTTTAATTTTTCCCCAGAGAAAAAAAGGGGAAAAAAAGGAATTTCAACCAGATCTAAAACTAGGGTTTACAAATATATATAAAACCCTAGAAGTCTACAACAATGGCAAGTTCAAGCAATCAAACTATGGAAACTCAACAACTTGCTTTTCCACTTTTCAATGGAGAAAACTATAATTTTTGAAGTGTGAAGATGAAGACCCAACTTGAGTCAAATGATGTTTGGGAATATGTAGATGACGGTTTTGAAGATCACAAAGGTGTGAAGGTTTTGACAGAGGAACAAAAGCAACAATGGAAGGTGGATAAGAGGAAGAATGCGAAAGCCCTCTCCATGATTCAACAAGGAGTTACGACAACATTTTTCCAAGAATCATCAATGAAACCATAGCTAAGGAGGCATGTGATATTCCCTACAATGAGTATAGAGGCAACTCAAAAGTAAAAACCATCAAACTCCAACCTTTGAGAAGGGATTTATAGAATATGAAAATGTAGGATGTTGAATGCTCGAATGATTACTTTTCTAGACTTATGAAAGTTGTTAATCAAATGAAAACATATGGAGAGAATGTTTCTAGTCAAAAAATTGTTGAGAAAATCTTGATTACATTGCCATTGAAGTACAATCCCATTGTTGCCGTTATTGAAAATATGGGTTTTTGCACTTACACCCCTGTACTATTTTTTTAGGCACTTACATCCCTTGTACTTCAGACTAAACTGCAAAAGCTGGATGCCGTTAACGAAAGGGACGAAAAGTCTTAAATGCCCCTTTCAATACCCCAACCCTTACTTATTTCGGGAAACCATTTCTCTCTCTACACTACCCAACACCCTCATTTCTCTATATCTCCTTCTCACATTTTGACCACCACCTCGAAATGCTGCCATGCTCCCCCCACTCCCCATCTCCAACCCTAATAGTTTCACATCCTCCCTCTCTTATCATTCACAATCGGAGCTTTCTTTCGATTTCTCCGGCCGAAGATCCACTCAATTTGTCTCCAAAATGCACTTCGGCTGCCTCAAGGCCACCCCCCTTACTACCCGACACACCTCAATTGCCTTAGAAGCCCTTCAACAACTACTGGCCGTACGATTTGATGATGATGATGACGATACAAGCCATATAGGCAGAGTGCCGGTCGATTTTGAACCAAGCTTCGTGGGAATACTGACGATTACACATTCTTGCTTCGAGAGCTTGGTAATCGAAGCAAATACACCATGGCCATGAGGTGTTTCAAATTCAAGATTCGCCACCAGAGAAGGCATAATGAGTAGGGTAAGCTTGCGACTGCCATGATTAGTGTTCTTGGAGGGTTTGGAAAGGTCAACTTGGCTAGGTACGTGGTTGATTCCGCGGTTAAAGAGGGATATGGGAACACAGCTTACACTTATTCCGCTTTAATTAGTGCTTATGCCAAGAGTGGGTGCTGTGATGAGGCCATTAAGGTCTTTGACACCAAGAAAGCTTCTAGCTTGAACCCCAATTAGGTAACTTGCAATGCTTTAATTGATGTAGATCGTGGTCTCTGAGATGTTGTGGTCGTCGTCAATCTAAAGTCGTCATTGTGGTGGATCAAAAGCTTTGCTGTCGTCGATCTAATTTCTGGAAACCCATTTTTTTATTTTTCTGGAATCCCATTATTTATTTCTGGAAACCCATGAATTCTGGCACCGTTATCGATCAGAGGAACCCCCATCGATTGTGTACAAAATGGTGTTTGCAGATAAATGGGTTTGATGTGTTTTGTGAAAACAACCAGATCAAAATGGGTTTCATTTTTTTAGTGAAAATACCCAAATTAGAATGGGCTTGCAGAGATATAAGATAAATGCATGCATACATATGCTGATATACATATCATAGACATATACATATATATCTCTGTGTGTGTGTGCCTGTGTGTGTGTGTGTGTGTGAATATATATAGGTACTGTGGACGGCCCATCGAGATTGCTCGAAGAAGATTGTGATTTGTTAGAGTCGCCACCCGGATTTGAGGTCCGAACCCGAGAAACCGATAAAAATATGACTCATTGCCCATAGAAAAAGATTTTACTGATCATGGCGGAACCAAAGATTTCTCGGGTTTGGGGGTTTGGTTACGAGAGGGGAAGGGTTTTACGGCACCCCTCTCGCCCGGTCCGTGGACCGGTCTCTACTCAACATTTTGTGGGTTTTTGGAAATGTTTAAAATTTGATTTATTCACATAAATGGGAATCGGGGACGGGAATCACATAGTAACAAAACATGCAAGAGATGCGATTTTACTGTGGATGCTTGTGCGCGCGACCTACATGGATGATGAACATGATACTACAAATGTTCCCAGAAATAAATTACAACATAAATCGTATAATAACCCAAGAAATCATGAACATGAGACTTATTAAACTGTTTGCAATCTGGATTCCAGAATGGGGGTTGAGCGCTCAAGGGTGGTGACTTGAGCGCTCAACCCTCATTCCACCCGAATATTTTCCTTGTTGGTTTTTGATATTTGATGCTGCTTTAAGGCTTAAATACACCACAGAAACATCACAAAAGCATCATCTCCCTTTAGAAATCACCAGAAAATGTTTAAAACAAACTTGCTTTAGAACCAATTTGAGCGCTCAAGGCTCATAGATTGAGCGCTCAAACCAGTTTTGCAAGAAAGAGTGGTTCAGATCATAAATGCTACACTGATGACACCAACAAGGAATTAAATCATGAGTCATCATCAAAATTGCTGGAAAACTGCAAATAGGCCAAGAACAGCTTGAGCGCTCAAAGATCTGACCTTGAGCGCTCAAGCCATAACATGGCTTTCCACTGTTTAACCTTTAAACTGATTTTACTACTTCCTCAGGACCACCGAAGGCATAAAATAAAGTTTCAAAAGAACAGACAGCCACTGTTTTGCACTCAAATATGAGAAATTTGAAGTTTTTGATGTTTAATCACTATGAAATGGTTAATTTACATTCATGCATGTAATTTTGGCGTGGAAATAAACTGTTTTGAAAGCTACATGAACACAATTAACTTTTAGACAGTGATCAAAATCAAAAGAAAACTCAGAAGTTAACAAAACAGTGGTCTGTTCAGAACTGGGCTTGAGCGCTCAAGGCCAGAGGCTTGAGCGCTCAAACCTGTTGTAACTGCAGATTTGAAAAATGTTTTTAAGCAACTTTCAGGCCTTTGTGAGTTCAATACAAGTATAGAGAACTTGCTTAAACTCACTAGCCTTCCTCAGAAGGATCAAAACAGTGAGTTCATCACATGTTTTTACTACCTTTTTGGAAAATGTTTGAGACTTGAGCTTGATTCTGGACTTTTTGAGGTTGATTATGGATGTTCTTGGCTTGTATTCTGTACGAATTGGACAATGTAGGTGGTTGATCGATGATCAAGAGACGAATTTCTGGGTTTTGTGGATGGTATTGTAGGTGATTTTAATGGTAGAAGGGTGGTTTTGAAGAGAGAGAGAGAGAGGAGTGGTTTTCTGGTAGAAACTGAGGGTAAGGAGTGGTAGAATTCGTCCTCAAAACCAGGGGTAGTGGGTAGCTTTTATAGAGTGAGTGGGAGAGAAGAGAGGAGAGAGAGGAAGTGGGTTTGGGTATTTGGGAGTATTTTTTGTGTATTTTTGGAGTTGGTGGAGTGTATTATACGTATAGGGATCGTATAAGATCAACCACAGACGCTCCCATGCAGGAAATCTCATGATGAGATACTCTGCAAGTTGCTGACTGGACGGGAGTTGAGCGCTCAAAGCCGTGGACTTGAGCGCTCAAGGTGTTCCTCAGGCTTGAGCGCTCAAGGCCTCAAGCTTGAGCGCTCAAGGTTCTTGGTGGCAGATTGACGGTTTGGCTTGGTTCAACAATGCTTGGGTTGGTTTGGCACATTTTGATTGCTTGGGTAGTGTTTGGTTGGTTTTGGTCAAACTCAAATCATTTTCACCAGTTCCAGGTAATTGTGATTGATCCGTTTCATCATCGGAGATGCACGAGCGTATCTCGGGTTCAAAATTGGGGTGTCTACAGGTACATATAGCAAAAAAGAAAAAAAAAAAGGGTAAGCACATATTGATATATGTATGTAAACATGGAGAGAGATTATGTATATATGCAAGTCATTTTGGATTTGGGGTAGTAACCTTTTTTTTTCCTTATCTGGCTTATGGTATTGTTGAAGTACAGCTCTTATAAGCCTTATAAATGGCTACCAGGGGCATTTATGGCTTTAAATTAGTCATTTGGAGGGAAAAACTGTGTGGATCAAGCCCTTCCGGGTATTTTTTTTTGAAGATTTTCCGCGTGGACCCTTAAAAATGCATTTTAAAAACATTGAGCGGTTCGGATCGTCAAAATTTGATCCGGAATGGTGAGGTCCGCACGGAATTTGGCTAAGGGAGCCCTTAGGAGATCATTCTCCTATATATGTATACATACGCCAATTATCCAGTCCAAGATCTCGGACTGGAGGTTTTTTGATATTTTGAAGGTTTTAAAACATGTTTTCATATGATCCAAACCTTCCAATGTGTTTAAAAAGTGTTTTTAAGGGCCCCCGCGAGAAATCGTAAAAAAAGAATACCAGAAAGGGCTTGATCCGAATCTCTTCTATCTTTATGTTTACAAGAAAGAGACAAAGGTCAACGAAAATGTAAACCAATTATCCCTCTAAAATTCTTAAAAAGGAAAAAATATTAAGATCAGATTTTGGATATCGTTTCAAGTTTATGATAATGCAAAAAATAATCCTTGACGCGGCAATAGCTAATGTCCCATTCTCTTCTCTCTTTATGTTTATAGGGAAAAAAAAGGCCAACGAAAACATAAACCAATTATCCCTCTAAAATTCTTAAAAAGGAAAAAAAAATGTTAAGATTTAGATTTTGGATATTGTTTCAACGTCATGATAACTTTAAAACTAATCCATCATGTGGTAATATCTAATGTCACATTCTCTTCTCTCTTTATGTTTATAGGAAAAAGAAAATGTCAACGAAAACATAAACCAATTATCCCTCCAAAATTCTTAAAAAGGAAAAAAAATGTTAAGATTCAGATTTTGGATATCGTTTCAAGGTTATGATAATTCAAAAATTAATCCCCCGGTAATGTCTAACGTCCCATTCTCTTATCTCTTTATGTTTATAGCAAAAGGAAAAGGTCAACGAAAACATAAACCAAGTATCTGTCTACAATTCGTAAAAAGTAAAAATATTAAGACTTAAAATCATTTCTAGGTTATGATAATTCAAAAAATAATCCATCACGCGGTAATATCTCACATTCCATTCTCTTCTCTCTTTATGTTTACAGGAAAAAGAAAATGTCAACGAAAACGTAAACCAATTATTCTTCCAAAATTCTTTAATAAAAAATAATAAAAAAAACGTTAAGATTTAGATTTAATTTGGATAGGGTAAATTTCACTTACCTCCCCTGAGGTTTCTGACAACAACAGATACCTCCCCTCACGTTTTAAAAATTGCACTTACCTCCCCTCTGGTTTAGTTGTCGGTTACAGTTTCCCCCAAGCTGTTAAGAGGCCGCTACAACTTACCGGAAATCGCTGACCTCATCAACTTAACCACTTTTGTTACACACTTTACCCTTGTAACTTGATGGTATGACATGAATGCCCTTCCAAAACTCAATTTAAAAGATATTAATGTCCCTAATCGCAATTTCTTAAAAGAGTTGTATTAATATATTCATTTGGCTTTAAATAAATAAATATTTTTAAATATGCATTTACAAATTTTTTTTATTCGTTATTTTTTTCAAAATGTTTTGGCCCCATATAAGCAAGTTTGGATGATATTCTTCATTATGGGCCCGTTTGTAAGATTCAACTAAAATTAAAATAGGAAAAATACTATTTTATGAAAGAGGTTCTTATTAAAAAAAAAACTACTCCTATATGAAAGTGGTTTCCTTTATCATCTCATATAAAGTTGGGTCTTCGAAGATTTTTTTATTGTTAAGGTTAAAATTATTGAGGTATAAGACCACAAATAAATTATTTTTTAATGAAGAAAGACACTAATAAATCTAATGCATAACTTTGTCACTAGATAATTCAAATAAACTAAGGGATATCATGGTGTTGCGCATAATTTATGTATTTTTAGCACTAATTTAGTTTGTACATAATATCTTTATTTTTAGCACATAATTTCGTTATGTTGAGGACACAATTTCTTATGTTTAGCACCGTTAACTTAGTTGACGCGGTTTAAGAAAATGAGAAAGAAAAAGGAAACAAGAGAGCAGCACATTTTAGATTAAAAATTCTCTCGTGCATAATTATTTGCAGTGCACATATATGAATGTTTTAATGTGTTGCTTCAGTTATTAAATACTAAAAAATTATTAATATTATTTCTTCTCACAAAAATAAAGCCCATGGGTGTATATAGGAGTTGGGTCTACTTTTAAGATTTGTTGACATGTTTCATTGTTCAATCAACTTTCATTGTTTCATTGTGTAAACGTCCCATTCGCATCTCTTTATGTTTATAGCAAAAAGAAAAGGTCAACAAAAACGTAAATCAAGTATCCGTCTAAAATTCGTAAAAAGGAAAAAATATTAAAACTTAAAATCGTTTCCAGGTTATGATAATTCAAAAAATAATCCATCACGCGGTAATGTGTAACATCCCATTCTTCTCTCTTTTATGTTTACTAGTTTTAGTCCTCGTGCTTTGCACGAAAACGCGTGCTCATTGTTAACCTTATTCCTAAACATGAAGAACCAAGTTCGTCTAATATCTCTACAACCCGACTTCGGAGATACAGTAATTGAGAGTATAGAGGAGCAAAAGTTCACTTAAATGCACTCTTACGTCCTAGAGCTCAACGCTCCACACACCTTTACATACTGTGGCACTGTCAATATTTTTAAATAAAATTCTCTTAAAGGCATTATTTCCTTTTCTTCCTAACCTCTTTAGAAGCCCTATTTTTGTTTTTCTGACATTTGAGACTCTCTAATATCTAGGTTGATGTGTGTGATTATTACAAAGCTCACATATCAACCTTTTATGCGTCTTCCTTCCATTACCGCGGGCTCAAATCAAACTCAACATTAAGCGGCAACGAAATTACTTCCATAAATAACTAACAAACATTAAAGTAACTAATAAATTAGATTAAAATGATTTAAACCTGTTCCAGTAGCATTAATGGAGTAATAATTTTTGAAACGATTGATGAAACGCGACGATCTTCCACTGCATATGTCTTCAAGAATTTATCGAGTTATCCTACAACAACAAAAATAAAATTAGATTAAAAATGAAATTTAGATATTCCTGCCATCTCTCCTCTCCCTCCTCTCTCTATATATTTATATCTCCTTGCAATATGCCACGTCCCAATTCTACTCCTCTCTTTCTTCTAGTGAAAGCAAAATGCTAAAAAACTTTTTGGACTTGGGCACCAAGGAAGTCCAAAACATAGAACAAATTAAGGAACCAACTTTTGACTTTTTAGGCCAAAAAAGAGTCCTGCTTGTACTTGAGCAGTAATTGAATGGAGATTGTGAATTACCTACACTAACCCCAAGAGTACAAGGCTACCCAAGAGTACAAGGCTACCCAACAGGACAAAGGTATTATGGTCCAAAATTGCAAAAATTGTGCCAAGCCACATTGTTTCTTTTATGTTAAAAAAAAAAAAAAAAAGGGTCTTGCTAACGTGTGCCCAAAACAAAAACAAAAAAAACACGTACTCCAATACACCTTTTACACTTTTCAATACACTTTCATATATTCTTATACACTTTTCACACATTTCAATACACTTTTCCAACCTTAATGTGTGCCTATTAAGCACACATTAGCATTTTCCAAAAAAAAAGTCTTTCATAGGTATAGGTATAGAAGTGTGTTGAAAATTACAGAACTACCCTATAGCCTCTATGGAAATTCATAACTATCCTAAAGTGGCAATGAAATTACAAAAGTACCCTAAGTGGCAAGCGACCACATCTCTCTCCCTTTATATACACTTTGCCTATTAGGCACACGTTAGCATTTTCCAAAAAAAGGTCTTTGATAGGCAGTGGCGACTCCAGGAGTTCGGAAGCGTGGGGTCATTTATAAACATTAAATACCTTTATCAACCATAAATCAAAGAAAATACCACAGTAATGGCAAATAAAAATTTTGTTTTAACAAAACTCACATTTAAAGCTCAACCTAATAAGCAAAAGATATCATCAAAACGCATAAAACAGTTTTCTCCACAAAAAAAAAAAAAAACTACACAAGCTTCTACAATTGAATTTCACGCGGTCTCTAGTTCTGAAATACTGTCAAATAATTCCTCCGTCCCAAGTTGTTGCTTCTACTTCACTTTTTGAACCATTCAAACAATTATCTATATTTTATAATATAATGTTTCTATGATTTTAAAATATGAGTTTGATAAAATTAATTGAGATCTATTAAACAACATCCATATTAGATATATAAATCATTATATGTCAGACAATATGAACAATTTTTTGAGAGGCCCAATTCCCAAATAGTAAATAGGAGCAACAATTTGGGATGGATTTTCTTAGCAAAATAGATCAACCTCTCCATATCTAAAGAACAAAACGAGTGACTCGAATTCAAACAAGACACACAAAGAGGGGGGATGAACATTGGAAAATTACCCAGTGGTGTCAGCCCTAAATTTATGGGGGTTCATTTATGAATTTCCTAAAAAAAAAATCAATATAGTAGTAGTATTTTTTTTTTCTGCCGTGGGGTCGGTTGACCCCCCTATTTTACCTTTGGCGTCGCCCCTGTTGATAGGTATAGGTATAGAAGTGTATTGAAAATTACAGAACTACCCTATAGCCTCTATGGAAATTCATAACTATCCTAAAGTGGCAATGAAATTACAAAAGTACCCTAAGTGGCAAGCGACCACATCTCTCTCCCTTTATACACAAGTGTGTTGATAGGAAAAAGAAAATGTCTGCGAAAACGTAAACCAATTATTCTTCCAAAATTCTTAAAAAGGAAAAAAAAATGTTACTGAGATTTAGATTTTGGATATCGTTTCAAGGTTATGATAATTCAAAAAATAATAAATCACCGGGTAATGTCTAACATCCCATTCTCATATCTATTTATGTTTATGGGAAAAAGAAAAGGTCAACAAAAACGTAAACCAAGTATCAGTCTAAAATTAGTAAAAAGGAAAAATATTAAGACTTAAAATCGTTTCTAGGTTATGATAATTCAAAAAATAATCCATCACGCGGTAATATCTCACATCCCATTCTCCTCTCTTCTCTCTTTATGTTTATGGGAAAAAAAAAAAAAAAAGACCCATGAAAACGTAATCTAATTATACCTCTAAAATGTAGGAAAATAAAAAATTGGTTATGTAGAATTTGATTGCAAAATAGGAAAGTTAGAGTTCCCTCAAACTCCCAAATGAGTAATGCTAGATACACAACAAAAATGTACAACAAAGTGGACAACACACTCACATGGGGTGTGGGCTCCACACACACTTCACATTCAACTGTGTGTGGAGCTCACACCTCATGTGAGTGTGTGTTGTCCACTTTGTTGTATATTTTTGTTGTGTATCTAGCATTTTTGCTCCCGAATTGGGCCAACTCTAACACTCTCTCTCTCTCCCTCCCCCAATTTTTTCCTATAAATATTTTCCCTTCTTCTCCAAAAGGTTGTAGAACAACACTGCAGCCTGCCCCACCTCTCCCCAATCTCTCTCTCTCTCTCTCTCTCTCTCTCTCTCTGTGTCTAAAAGGTTGTTCTAAACCAACAAAGAACAGAAACCCCTCTCTCTCTCTCTCTCTCTCTCTCTACCTGATTTTTCCCTCTTGTCTGGCCATCTGTTTATCCCCTTCAACACCTGTCCCTCTCCCTCATCTCTCTATGAAAAATTAATTAATCAGAGAGATTGAGAGATGGGCAAATACATGAAGAAGGCGAAGAAAACAGGAGAGGTGGCCCGCATGGACTCCTCTCTCGGCGTCCGTACCCGCGCCAAAACCCTAGCTTTGCAGCAGCGTCTGCAAAATTCTCCGGCTCCGGCCAATTCCACCGGCGCCGGGGCCTTCCTCCAGCTCCGGAGCCGGCGACTCGAGAAACAAGTCCTAATTGGCGATTCCAAGAGACAGAAACCAACGCCCAAAGAAAGTTCCCTCTCTAAGACTAACCGTATCCCTAACCCTAATCCGAGTTTGGCAAGCAAAGAAGGGATTTGTTTGGAGAGCGAAGAGAAGAATCTGGAAAAGAAGAGCAACGATGTTGACGAGGGAACTGAAGCTTCTTTTGGGGATAATGTGTTGGAATTTGAAGGAAAAGAGAGGTGGGTTTTTTGCTGTTTAATTTATTGTCTTTATTTGTTTTATCTAATTTTATTCCTTTTTTTTTTTCCTCCGTAAAAGGGTCTTTTTCTGCCCTGTTTGTTGCTGAGAAAATGTTGGAAATAAACAGAGTCAAAATTGAAACCTATGTTTTGGCTGGTGTTTGATTGTCTTGAAGCTTCGGTGGTTAATTCATAGCTAATTTTTTCATGTATTAGAAAGGATTTGAAAATTTTGGGAATAAACAAAGTCAAAATTCGAAATTTTTATGTTGGGGAAAAGGTGTTGGAGTTCGAAACCTATAATTTAATTTGTGTTTTTGGTGGTTAGAAGTTTCAGGATTTGATGCCAATTGCTTTTTTTCTTGTTGTTTACTGCAAAAAAATTGTCTTTTCTCTGTTTGGTTGCTGAGAAAGTAGGGAGAAAGAACACAAAATCTGAATTTTGAAGACGATTGTTTGCAGAAATTTGGGTAAAAAAATTGGGTTTTCTAAATTACGGATCCCTGTCCCTCTCTTTTGATCAACGTTTTTGCACCTAGTTATCCGTAACCATGGTTTCCGTTCGATTCAGGGATATGTAAAGAAGCCCTCTTTTTTAATTGAAATTTGTTATTTTTTGAATTTCTTTTACCTCAAAGGAAAATTTCCTTAAAACTTGTTTTGACATTATTATCTTCTTATTCACTTTTTTGGAACTTAGATTGCCTCATTACACAATTGATCTTTGTTGATTAGGTCTTTTTAATTTTTGGACTCCCTTTGCGGGCTGTTTGGTTGCTGAAAACATGGGGTTTGTTGTTTATTGGCCTAAAGGCCCCATTTCAGTTAATTAATTCCCTGTTCTGAAAAATGTTTTGGTGGCAAAGAATGTAGGATGAAAATAATGTTGTTTAGCCATTTGCATGTGCGGGGTTATAGATGTTAACCAAATTTCTTCTGCCTTTTTCTTTTTCTTTTCACGTGGGGGTTATGGATGTGAACCAAAGTTTTTCTGCTTTTTTTTCCTTTGTTTTTGCATTTTTCCTTTTTCCTATTTTTCCTATTTCTCCATTTTGCCTGAGGACACTTTTTTTGATTTTTGACTCCTGTGGAAACTTTTTAGGGGAGACTTAAGCCTTATTTGGCTGGTGACATTACTTTGTTGGAATACCATAAACGGTTTAATTTTCTTTTTCAGTGTTCAATGAACTTCTAATTTTGAGTATGAGATGAAGCAGTTGGTTCTGTAAATTAGATAGATTCATCTACTTATCAATAAATAAATAAATAAAGATAGATCGATCTGGTCGCTATTTGAACTTACATAGAGGGTGAGTTTCCACTATGGTTGGTATTTTCGGTATTTCCACCAGTTAGAACGTGAGTGCGAGAATACCGGAAATACCAAAAATAGCGAAAGTAGTTTTTGTGGAAACTCACTCCAACTCTTTGTTGTTTATAACTTTATGGTGACAATTTCATGAGTATGGAATTTATTTGCTTTTCCTTCTAAAACATTGGTGGTTGTAGTATTTGGTATTTGCATTGTATAAGCCATCTTTATTTTAGTATAATGAAACCTTGGGATGCCACTTGACTATTTTGGCTCGCATTTTTGTTTGAGGCTATATATGCATGGGAAAGGTTTCTATGAGTAGTGCTTGAAATGTAGCTTACCTGAAATTTGTTTAAAGAAGCGAAATAGGTAAGACAAATTCTGGGTCTAATGTTCACAGTAAATACGGTAACCTTTCCCATGTGCACATCAGGAACTTGTTTTTTCCGAATAAATGCCAAAAAGTTCTGCATGTGCAAGTTTTTTTTGGGTCACACTTAAGGAGAATCTACCCTTGTTTATTCATAAACCGCCAATTTGTGGGGAATAATCCACCACAGAAACACCACCTCGCTTCGAAACCTTAACCCCTCCGTTGGAGAGCCTAGGAAGTGTCAACCGGGTTAGAGCCTGTTGGTGTGTGCATGCTTAAAAGATCAAGTTAATGTTTTTTTTTGGGTGTTATGAATTGAATACAAATGATTGATAGGGCTCTTTCCTTAATTTTTAAGTTGTATGTGGGGCATTGTGTATTATTAATTGTAGCAGTTGGATCAGATATGAAACACATGAAAGCTGCCAATGGGTATGAATTTCTTGCTATATCAATGTCAGTTGCAGAAAGTTTGGCATCAGCTGTCATGGGACTGTTTGGTTTATTTTAGCTTTCATGGGACTGTTGGGTTTATTTTAGCTTTCATGGATGCTGTACTCTTATTGACATTATTTGATGGTTGAGGGAAACACATCTTCTATGTGACAGGAGCACCAGGGAAAGCACACCATGCAGTTTGATAAGAGATCCAGAGAGCATCAGAACCCCTGGTTCTACTACTAGGCCTACCATGTCTGCTGAAGCTAACAGGAGATTGCAGAATTCCATGCCAATACACCTACCGCGCGCAAACCAAATTGATGCGTTCTTCGCCGGTTTTGAAACACAGCAACGCCAACAATTTATCGAGAGGTATTTTTTCTCGTCTCTGTTTTTTTTCTCCATCATTGTGATACCCTGCCCTTTTGTTTATAAATCTCCAATATGGAATTCCTTTGAACTGTATCATGGTTGTCCAATCGTTGAGGAAATAGCTCGGGAAACTTGTTATCGAGATTCCTGCAAATTATTGAACTCTTTTTTATAGGTCATCTGGGGAAATTAATCTTAATAGGGAAGTCGAATACGGGGTTATCCCAATACTGTCCCGCTAACTTACTAGTAACAAAAACTTTTCTTTTGTGTTTTGCCCTTGACAACTGAACGGGTTGTATGGAATTCTTTGGCAGGTACAACTTTGATCCGGCAACCGACACACCCCTCCCTGGACGTTACGAATGGACAAAGCTGGATCCGTAGGAGTTTGTGTCCAAATTGTTGGTTGATCAGAATAACTTAGCTTTGTTGAAAACAGTTGCAGGAATTTGCCTTAGTTAACATGGTTTCGGTGATGGAGCTATTTTCCATTTTCCATCTCCTTTCTTATCTTAACATGTAAAGAAAGAAGTTGAAGTAGGAGGGCGGCCGAAGGTTAAAAGTTTAGACTAATGATCTGTAACATACAAAGCTTGTGAGTGACACCAACTACTAATCAACAAGGTCCTTTGTCTAACAGATCATCTGAGAGGGGGGAAGGGAATTAGGGTTTTTGAGATTTTAGGGTTAAGGGTTCAATGAATTAGGTCCAGTCTTTATGTGGGTACAGAAATTTACTTAGATTTGGTCTTTTTAGTCCTCTCCTGTATTTTCCCTTCCCTATTTTGTTGTCTACACATGTAATGATGCAACTGCCTATTTGGAATAAAGATGACCGGATTTCCCTCTTTTCAGGTTTTTTTTATTTTGTCTTGGCCTTCTGTCAAGCTTTTATGTCATGTACAGTTGATATTTGGCTTGATTAGAATGTGAAGACAAGGAACGTTTCATCTGTTTAGATTCTTTGTTGATTGAACCTACTAGTCTTAGCCTCTTGTGAGAATGGTTGCTGATGTTACTCATAGAGGTTGCCAACCTGAAGCAAAGCCCGTTCGGCCTGCATTTTTCGGGACGACTTCTCATCTAGTTTTTCTTCCCTGCAGTCCCCTTTGGCTTTCTAAAAAATGATCAGAATCGTTAATTTTGTATAACTCATCGAGGGGTTTATCTATGCCAAAAATAAGTTTGGTCGGATTTTTTGATATGTGAATGAATCTTCTTTGTGCAAGAAAAAAAATAGACAGTTTTAAACTGTGTCTTGCTTTCTTTTCTTCTTCTTTTCTCGCTCAAACGCAATTGGTTCATTATAAAACAACTGAAACAGATTTTTGGCATGGATATTCCTCTCGATGAGTACAAAACGAAGGATTCCAATCATATTTTTGGGTCCGGCCGGAATGGACCCAAATGAATTTAAAACTGGAGGGGGCTGGAGGGAGAAAAAATTGGATGGGAACTCGGTCCGCATTTTTCAGGCCGAACTTTATCTGAGCTTGGGCTGGGCAGGCTGAGGCGAGGTTGGTAACAGATTTGAGTTGTTCTTGATTTTAGCTTTTAGCTCAAATGCATCGGCTTGTGGGTTGATAGGATTGCTACACTACAAGAGTAAGTTCTAATCGGGGGTCTTGATGTTAGCTTAGCTCAAATGCATCGGCTTGTTGGTTGATGGGATTGCTCCACTACAAGAGTAAGTTCTAATCGGAGGTTGTTTGAACCTCAGGTTCGCCAATGAAATCTCCAAGCTCGGGTTGAAGTGCGCGGCAGAAAATGGGCTAAACTTCGTGCCGTGAGCCAGCCTCAATCCGAACAAAAACCAATATCAGACAAAACCCAAACTTAGCATGACATCAACAAAGGATAGGATTGAATCGGTTTTGATACCACTTGTCACGGCCTGGGATCCAATAGAGGAGGGTTTGACCTTGTATGTGCGTAACCTCTCG
The DNA here is from genome assembly GCA_963854785.1 of Vaccinium vitis-idaea. Lineage (NCBI taxonomy): Eukaryota > Viridiplantae > Streptophyta > Magnoliopsida > Ericales > Ericaceae > Vaccinium > Vaccinium vitis-idaea. Next base: position 40,373,675 of record OY978215.1, read on the forward strand.
CGCTAGTCCGGTGAGTGATTGAAGGACCATGACATTGTGCCGCCTGTTTGGTTTTTTCATTTGTATTTCGAGACTCATTCCTTGATCTAACATCCTACACAATTCGAGCACGAGAACCTAGGTTTTCTTGTGTGCCCCAAGAAATTTGAAGAATCTTTCATAAGCTTACAATTTTTTTTGTTTCTACAACTAATAATTTTTTGAATGAGACAACTGCAACTTTGTTAGCTTAAAAACGTTACATAGAAAAATGGACTAGGGTGTTTCTATATGATTGAGGCCAAGAGTGTGAGAAAGCAAGAGGGAATTCAGTCTCAAGGGTGTGGCACTGTTGAGAATTTCTTCAAAAACATTTTGGGAGCTGATGATAGTTTTCTATTTTTCTTATATGTCTTGTAGTAGATGAATAGCGACAGGATGTTAGTTAAGTTAGATTATTACAAGATGGTATTGTTATTGTTCCATGAGCTCGAATCTCGAATCTCCTAGCACACAAGTATTGGTATATAACCAACTGAACTAGATGCCCCCCGGTCCATAAATAATCATAACTAAGGAATGATTGATAAGACAACTACACACTCAAATACAGCAGCTACAATCATATACTAAATGTTTGGAGCTCACCCACACTATACATTTAAGTGTGTGTGGCCCCACACATTTTAGTACTTGCGTGTTTGAATTTGCGTTTTGGGTGTGATTGTAGACTTGTCGGTTTAATACAAGAGAACACTTAACTTGCTTACAACACCACAATGGTTGCTTTTATAGGTAAAGGAATCTTAGTGCGTCAAAGACATGTGATACATGTGTTAACATGGATTTCATGCTTTTATTATACAAGTTAGGACTAAGCACATCTTTTAGGTACACATGTAAAATAAAATAATGCCTTTGACTAGAAAGTAGTAACACATTTACAGTACTATAAATGAGAATAATTTTGATGAAATTCACAACCATGGAGGTGTAGTGCTCGCGAGTATCACACGCACACACAAAAACTATTAACTCAGAGGAAATACTCCGGGTTTTGTGTTAATCGAATCAAATACAGAAACCATGAAAACACCTCTCACTCTAGTTCTCTCTCACTGTCCTCACAGCTCTCACAACCCTACCTCAATATACATTACACACATGCATATATGGGCAACAATAGGAAAGAAAAGAACAAAGTCATTTAATTCCTAAATCACGCGTAAGTTCTTCTCAAGTCAGGCGTGAGAAGAAAATCGGCTCCAAATCCGTGCGCCAAATTGCTGTCTGTGGCTGAGTCAAGTTGGGGGACCCTCATGTGGGACTCTCTCATTGAAGGGGAAAAACCAACTGCAGGGAGGGGAGGGAGAGGATATGACAGAGAGTGGCGGATCAGTAGGCGACTGAGAGAGAGGGAAGAAGGAAGAGAACAAAGCAGAGAACTCAAAGAACCCTATTCGGCCATTGCCTGTGTCTGAGCGATGGATGATCCCTCTCGAGTGTCTCTTTTGAATAATGTTGTCCCTAGCTCAATTTTGCGCTTGTGCCAGCTACTGGGCAAGCATTCTTTGAAAGCTATAAAATCACCCATCATTCCATCCAAATTAGCAGAAATATAATTCTTCTGTTAATATTGTAATGATCCCAAATCGCAGCTGAATGGGAATTAAAATGGATGGGAGATTAACTGGTTAGGGCGGTTTTCTATTTTTGCTAAAAATGTTAAAAGTAGTTGATGAATACGAAGAGATGACTTGTTTTGAAATTCTAGTTTTAGCACTTTTAGTAAAAATGAAAAACCACCCCAAGTTGATTCTACCATCCTTTTCAAAACAAAAATGCTAAGTACCCCGAAAAGGTACTCCGAAAATTACCCGAAAGTGAAATCAATGGTTCAGATAAACATCTAAGTGAATCTGAACTATTGATTTCAGTTTCGGTGTAATTTTTTGGGGTACCTAGCATTGCTCTTTTCAAATTATGAATATTCACCGTGGGTTCTTGTAATTTAAATTCATCTCCTAGTCATGAATATGTAAGATCGTGTACAGTCTGATTTTCTTTAGAGCTCCGTTTGCTAGCACTTATAATCTAACTTATTTAAAATAACTAATGAAGGGTGTTTGTTAATAATCACTTATTTGGCTTTTCTAGCATATTTGACCCAAAAAAACTAAATTATTTTAAACTACAATTTTTTTTTTTGTTTATTTTAAGTTATTAAAATATGAATGGACAGAAACCTAGTTCCGTCCTGAGTCTTTTAACTATGCAAATTGAAACAGAGTGGAAGCATCAATTTCACGTGTCTGTTTTTTTTATCATACACGCCAAAGAACTTTTGGACTCGTCATTACATATTTAGTCCTTTTGGTACTGGAAATGTATCTTAGATGTCAAATTGCTTGATGATCGATTGGCAAAGGTTGTTCTTTTGTGAAATTTAGATATTGACCAGTCTCAATAAAAGATTACGGGACCCTACTATTGTCGGGGTTAGGGTTGAGTTCGGCATCTCATCAGCCTCTCCACTTTAACTTTTGGGTTAAAGTGGAGAGCCAAACTCTAAAAAACACACAAAAATCAACCTCTCTATTTTCCCTCACCAAATTGTTTTTGCTACAGTACCGCACCAAATTTGGTTTGGTGCGGTACTGTTCACGGACCAAATAGTTTTTTTTTTTTTTTTTCCGGTTACTGCGTCAGGTGTGGGGAGGGGTGGGAACACGTGGAAGAGAGAAAGGGAGGGGAAGAGGAGAAGTGGGGAGGTCAGAACACGTGGCGGATTGTAAGTGGAAGGGAGGATATTTTAATGACTAAAAGTTGGGTGGGGGGGTCCATACACTTCCGTATGCTATTCCCCAGGTGGGGAGAAACTTTTGGGGGGAATTTTTTTTATTTATTTATAGATTTGAGGGGAATAGTTTATTATAGTAAAGTTAAAATAGGGAGTCTGATTTTGTGAATTTTTGATAAAGTGGCTTGCTAAATTGTAAAGGTGTTTTTGTGGTTAAATTTGGTGTTTTTTTTGTTGAGGTTTGATGAGGATGCTCTTAGAGCATCCTCATCAGAGAGGCAAATCCCCCTGATGGCTAAGTTGTTGAGTGAAAGGGGGAAAAACTCCCAAAATCAGACTCAACAATTTTTTTGTAAATCTGTAAAAGTTATAACTTTGCTACAGTAACTCGGTAAATCTTTTGAGCCACTGTTCACGGGTTAAGGCAATTCTCTCTCCTGACTTCTTGAATAGAGAGTCTGATTTTGTGAGTTTTTTAAAAAGTGACTTGTTAATTTATAAAAGGTGTTTTTGAGGTTAAATTTGGCCCAATTTTTGTTGAGCCTGATGAGGATGCTCTTATTTGGACATTTGTAGCTGAAATGATGAATGCAAAAAGTCCTAAAACCCAGCCACTCTGTCTCTTTTGTGCTTTCCCTAGCCTCTCTCACAAAAATTATTGGGTGGTCTTCGGGGACTGTAGTGGGCATTTCACAAAAATTATTGGGTGGTCTTCGGACACTGTAGTGGACCGAAATATAAATGAGATTAGGGTCAAGAGTAGGGATGGTAACGAGGCGGGCGGGGACGGATTTTGATGAACCCGGCCCCGACTCTAAAGTTTCCGAACGACCCCTAACCCAACCGGGTATTTTATGGGTACGCCCGCCCCTATCAGGTATTGGGTTTACCCACCCCGCCCCTATTTTTTTCACATATTAAGAAAGTATATTTTAGACACCAATATTAGTAAAATTAGTAAGGACAGATGACAAAAGTTCACAAAATAACTATAACAACTTAACCAAATCTAATATCTAATGTTGTATTTTACTTGTAAAAATAAAATTATAAGAATGCAAATAAAATTGGATGCATATAAGGGAGAAAATATAATTTCATATATACATATAAGAGTATATAAATATTATATATATATATATATATATAGAAGCCGGTTCTAGTCCGGGATCCGGACTTCCGGACCTCCATGATCCGAACATTTTTTTGACGATCCGAGCCGTCCAATGTGTTCAGAAGGTGTTTTCAAGGATCCATGCGGGAAATTTTCAAAAAAAATACCGGGAAGGACTTGATCCGAGCAGTTTTTTGCAAAACTGTAAATATACAGTTTTTGCAAAAAACTGATTGGATCAAGCCCTTCCCGGTATTTTTTTTTGAAGATTTCCCTCCTAGACCTTGGAAAACACCTTTTGAACACATTGGACGGATTGGATTTTCTCAAAACAATTTGCAACACAAAAAAAACACCCCAAAGGCTCCAGTCAGGGATCCCTGACTGGAACCGTGGGGTATATATATATATGTATGTATGTCGGGGCAAATATTGGGGCGGGATGACCATACCCCTGCCCTAACCCTAGCGTGTTTTTCAAAATCACCCCATGCCCCTACCTGTTACCTAAAAAAATCCCTAGTCAAGGGCGGGGCAGGTTAAATTGTCATCCCTAGTCAAGGGCGGTCCGATTAGAAAGTCCAACCGTCTGGAAAGCTGGTATCTTTCCTTGAGCCAATGGGCCGGACTGTTAACTGGTCCCAAAATGACCATTCCGAGATCGTGTAAATTGAATTGTAAAGAAGATGAACCGGTGTCTCCGCTGGGACAAGATTGATCCGGACGAGTCATCCAAACCGGTTAAACAAGAAATAACTCGCGAGGAATACGAAAGGAAATTCAACCTACATGTCATGGATGATGTCATTCGAGGCGGTTACCGTGCGTGACTAGCTCATGGCGGACCATGTGCGTGCAACCGCTGTAAGAACCCAGAAATTCATTAAAAAAAATTCGATTTAAAGTTGAGGAAATATATGAAATTACTTTTCAAATTGGAGAGTGGGTTAATGTGTATTGTGGTTTGAATATGGGCCAATTGATAGAACACAAGTCAATACAAGGGTGTGTAGTGTAAATTTTTGAAAATGGGTAAAGAGGAGAGATCGAGAGAGAGAATTGCATTTCCCCTCCCTCTCCTCCATAGCTGGCCACCCTCCTCTCCCCCTCTCTCGCTTTCTAAATTTTTCTCACCCAAACTCTCATCCCTCACTTGATCAAGTCATAGATCCATCCTCCTGCGTATTTTCCCACATCTTTTGAAGTTCGAGGTACATTTAAATCCGCTTGGAAGCTTGAAAATCAGTTGGGGCTTGGATCTTGAAGTTAGGGTTCCATTTGGGTTTGAATCTACACAGGTTTTGGAGCTAATCTTTGAGGTAGGGGTTCATCTCTACTTCCTCTAAGTGTTTATGGCATGTTTTGACACATTTCCTTCATAAATTTCGTGTTCTAAGTGCTTGGATTGAAATCACCCACCCTGGGTGAAAATCTGTCAAAATCTGTCGGAAATGGCCTCTGTATTGATACACTTTTTGATGTGTATCGATACACACTTTTCTGTTCAATTCCTGGTGAGTGTGTACCGATACACACTGCTTTCGATGCCCAAAAATTTATTTTGATTCCGGTGTTTTGTTCAGTCGTGTACTTGATGTATTCATTCTCTACACCTCATTACTTGTTGAAATGCTTGTTTCTAGCCTATCCTCGCAAGATTAGTGACCCCTTTGATTTCCAAGATAAAAGCATCCACCATCATATACATGACACATGTTAACGTAATATAATTGTCAACGCATTTGATTTTGAACAAAAATGGATTATGTTGGATAAAGACACATGAAGGACACTTGAGGCGCATGAAATGCTTTATAATGGAAAACGTCGGATTTGAAATGGATTTGTGATTTACTCGGGCCATTGTTTGGTGAGTCCCGAGGCATGGGTTACGAGGCTCTTGAATCTCGGCAGGGGTTACGAGGCCCATGAATCTTGGCAGGGGGCTCTGAGGTCCTAATGAGACGTTTCAAATTCTTAGCAAGGGTTACAAGGCCCAAAATACTCGGCAGAGGCTACAGGACCCAAAATTTTCAGTTTTTCAAAGATTGAGCTAAAACGGTTATAACTGGAAGAGTGAAAAGGTTTAGCTAATGAGAATGGACACTTGTGGTTATTTGGGAGGATTTTCGTGAAACAAATGACGGTTATGACTCGATGACACTTGATAGATTACCTCAACGTCACAAGCTTTGTTGTATAGATAACATCATCTGTTCATGCTCATCTCATGCATATTCATTTAGAGTTTGTAGATAAATCTCTACTAGGCTAGTGTAGCTCACCCTAATAATTCAAGTACCATGCATGGAGCATGAGTTGCTTCCTTGGAGTGCATGATTGGGATTGAAAGGCATACATCGGAAGAGTTATCATTTTATCTCACAAACTCTATTTTTGGTAGAGTTGGATTTTAATATGTTGGATTTGTATCTTTATGGATGAAGATTGAGATTATTATGTGGAGAAAAATATGATTTTAATATGTTGAAAATCGAGTGCGTGACAACCGCGTTCTTCTTACATCATCGTGACAATGGCCGAGTGGTTATGACACCCATCGTTCAGAGATTCGTAGCATGCACATGCAATCATAATGAACTCGGCCCATGACGTAGTGTGATGTTAGCAGAGTCTTGCGTATGATCCACATTTGAGCTTGGAGCTCAAGTTAGGAGTGCCTCTATAAGTGAAGAGAAGGGAACCCTAGAAAGTACATGTGGACGGTCGACCTCCACGCCGGTTTGCTTTGGTTTGAAAATGATGTTTTGAGAATAGAGTCGCCACCCGGGTTTTTTGGAAAATGGTTTAGGACCCGAGAAACCGTTTTGAAAAATGGTTTGGAAAATGATTTTTAAAAAAAAACAATTTGGAAACCAGAGATTCGTTTTGGATTCGGGAGCCAGGTTACGAGCGGGGAAGGGTTTTAATGCACCCCACTCGCCCGATTAGAAATCGGTCTTTACTAAACATTTGTGGTTTTTTTTTTAGAAAACATTTTAATGCCAAACTTTATTCAAATAAACAGTTTATCAAACAAAGCAGATAATAATAATGAAAACAAGTAAGTAGTAATGCAAGTTATAACAATAAACAAGCAACCAATCAAGGATTCAAACTGTCTTACAAAAGAGTTGATTCAAAATTTCTGGTTTTGTAAGAGAGTGCCGTGCGGCACACTAAGTGTACCGTGCGGTACAGAAAATGTGTCGTGCGGCACTGTTCATTATTTTAACGGTCAAATTTTCAAAAGAGTGCCGTACAGCACTCCAAGTGTACCGTGCGGTACAGGAGGAGTGTCGTGCGGCACTGTTTACTTCACAACGGTTTGAAACATTGATTTTTCGAAATGATTGAATGGAAACTCATACAAGGCATGAAACTTGGTTAAAAACAGATTATTTTGGATAAGAAAATAATGTGCTTAAATAAAGAATGTTCCTCCTCACTAAATTACCCCGTACGAGGCGATATTTTCTCCGCACGACACAACCGGGAGGTTTCGAATTGAACTGGTTTTTGCTATAACATGGGTATGCCAAATGTGGGGATGATATAGAAGATCATCCCACACTTAGCACCCCTCCCCTCAGGGTACCAAACTTAAGAATTTTGGCGAAACGGGATTATACCTTTGGCTTTGAACTCTCGGATTGAAGTATTTCTGGGACTCCTTAGGCACGGTTTGGATCTTCCTTGAAGTCCAACTTCACCCTAGTACCGTGAGAATGATGATTGAGGACTGGAACTTGAACAAGCTTTGAATATGAACCTCACGGCTTTGGACCGAAGACAGGGGTTCGAACTTTGGGTTGAGTTTTGCTATGGAAGAGAGAATAAGATGGATTTATGGGAGTTATTGGTAAGGATGGAGGAGGTTTATGACCAAAGGAGTGTTGTTTTACAGAATTTAGTGATAGAGCTTCACGGTTTTCTCACTATTTTTTCATGTCATTCTCATCCGAAATTTGGTTGGGATTTATAAGTGTACAAATCCTTGGTCATCAAGTATTCTTGCTACCCACACAAAGGAATCATGACTACTCTATAGCCTTTAAGCCCTTGTACGCAACAATGATGATCAGAGGAACGAATCGTCAACATTTTGAGCTGCTGGAACTCTGCAAAAGTTGTTTGACAAATGACAGTGTCGTACGGCACACAAACTGTGTCGTGCGGCACACAAACTGTGTCGTGCGGCACACAAACTGTGTCGTGCGGCACACCAACTGTGCCGTGCGGCACTCCTCCACCGCCAAAGTTCAAAAGAATGTTGTACGTGACTGGGGCTGTGTCGTGCATGAGAGATGAGTACCGTACGGTACTGTTGACTAAGTCGACTTGGAGAGTTTCAATCCGAGAAGTCTTCCAGGCGTTTCTTTTCATCATTGGGGATTAAAATGTATGTGAATGTCTTATTTTAGGGTGTCTACAGTACCTAACACAATACAAAACTCAACTCTCTACTCTTCTATACTTCTCTCCAAGTCTTTTACAAGACTGTCGGGGTACCTTCCCCGGCCATATTCCGGCCGGGTTTGGCACTAACTTCAGGTGCTACTTCTGCAGAGTTACCAAGAAGGTTAGATGAGCCAACTCACGATGGAAAAGAGTCAGCCAAGAGGTCCAATTGGAGGAGGTCACCACAAGGACCAACACCCTCCTCCAACACACGTTTCTTTAAAAATCAATACAAAGTCTATGGATCCCTGGGATTATTTTAATTGTTCGAGTTAACCATTTTTGTAGGTCTTAAATTAGTTGCTAAAAAAACAAGTAATCAAGCAACGATAGCCGTTTCAACAAATCAAATTTTCATAAAACGATATTCTGACTATCCATTTCTCTTGAGATCAATGAATATGCTTCCAAAAAGGTCAACGAGCTCTTAGCTCAACGGCATGGCCCAATGCCTCCCTTAGTGGTGGCCAGGGTTCAAGCCCCATTAAGGGCATGCCTTCCGTGGCGGTGTTAGATTAGGTTAGTTAAAAAAAAATTCTTGTAAACAAAATAAAAAATAAACAAATTTAGAAAATGATACTTCACTATTCGTTTCACTTAGATGAATTGGTTAATAATATACATATTGTATGTTTATATTTTCAATTAATTCGTTGGAACCATTTAAATGGAGTCATGGTAAGCTTTATTTCGTCTCACATTCCGATCCAATCAAAAGATTTTGATCCCCACTAAGTAGTACCTATTCGATGCATGTGTTTGAACCTTTATTATTTCGTTATTGGCAAGTAACTAGATTACGAGCATCAGTGAGTCCAGCTCCTACTCAATGATTGGGACTGTTTATATTTTTTAACTCATTAAAAGCATCAAGCATGTCAAAATCAAGTTGATCAATTATCATTTGACATGATTTCGGAACACATTTATATTCCAAAAATAGTATCAATGGGTTTTGTTCCATTGTTGGAATCTTATATTTCAAGATAAATGTCTTACAAAATCATATTAATTGATGTCTGATAAACTTAATTTTTGATATACTTGATGTTCTCAACGAGCTAAATAAAATGAACAGTCTAAATCACTGAAGGGAATGTGTAAAAAAAGATTCTGAACCGGAATTAGAGAGGTTTTTCTCTCCAATCATTGGTGAGGAGCTGGACTCGAGCATCACAACAGAAGCCTCAATTTAGACTCAAGGTCAACCAAACTAGAAGAGAATAGTTTCTGACAAAAAGTTAGTTTTTCTTAAAGAGGTTTGGATCCTAGTTAAATGCATGAGAGACGGCACACAGATCAAACCCGCATAGATTGTCTACATATGCTTGTGGGGCCCACTCCAAAGTCTCACACAAACGATCTGAACCGTTCATTAAGTTTAAAATAATTTTTCGAATAGCCTTGCGAAAAAATAGCTCTATCAGATGATGGTAAGTTCTTAATTAAATCTTTTAATTTCTCATTCGTAGTTTATAAGAATTTTCCAAGATTAGGCTCCGTTTGTTTCACCATAGAATATTTTTCGGTGTAAAATACTATTCACGAAAAGTATTTTTGCCAAAAAGAAAATTTCAGTTTGCGTTTTTGGGAACTGGGGGAGGTGCTGCGCAGCCTCGTGCTGTGCAGCCCCTTTCGATGCCTTGTTGGCATCGTTTTGACGATCGGAGACGTCCGCCGCGTAGAGCTCGCTGAGTACTACAAGCGTACCAAAAATTAACTCAATCAGATATCGTTAAGTGCCTCATCGGAACACAAATAACATGAAAAAAATGGGTTCAACGGCTTTCATCAAGTGTTTCAAGCTTTATGTGTTCCGATTTTTTAAAAGTTATTTGTCTTCCGATAAGGCACTTAACAATATCCAATTGAGTTGTTTTTTGGTACACTTATAGAACTCGACGAGCTCTACGCAGTGGACGTTTCTGATCGTCAAAACGATGCCGAAAGGGACCGCACAGCACGCTGCGCAGCACCTCCCCGGTTCATCGTTTTTGGGTGTTTGTTGCTCGTGAAGTTAGAGTGCTTTAACTTTATAAAGATATTGATTGATTGTGAAGTTAGAGTGCTTTAACTTTATAAAGATATTGAGAATGAACAGGGCCTTGGCCGAAGAGATTTGGCTATGAATGGAAAGGCTGATCAAGCACGAGGAACGGTGGAAGCAACAGGAAATAAAAAACGACTCACGCCCTTTTTGAGAGAAAAACAGTTTCATCTATATGACCACAAATGCTTTACTTGGTAAAAAAATTTACCATCTTTTTTTAGACCAAACACCGAAAAATAGACAAATATATTTTAAATTAAAACAAACGGAGCATTATATTGTACTTTCTTCCACTCTTACTTTAGAAAAAGGGAAAATTTCAAAAAAACACCTGACCTTTCACTCCAATCACAAATAGACACCTGACCTTTTAATTTTGTCAAATAAACACCTAGACTATCTTAAACGTCATCAATTCCACCCCTACCGTCAACTTCCGTTAATAATCCATCCGTCAATCACACTTTTTCCCCTTAGAATTGACCCAATTCTCAATCTTACCCCTTGAAATGTTTTTTTCCCAAATTTCGACCCTCTCTCTCTCTCTCTCTCGATCTCCTCTCTCTCCCCTCTCCTCTCTCCTCTAAATGGGGATTCTTGAGACATTCTTTGAGAGCTATGTATGGTAGAGATTGTGTAAGGAATTCTATTATTTTTGTATTTGTTTTTTTTTTTAACTTATTTTTTTTCAATTTTCAATTCATTTTTTTACAGTATTTTAAAAAAAACCGAAAAAATTACTCCCTCCTTCCAAAAAATTTTCCGGTCCAATAAACAAGGACTTTAAAATAATACAAAAATTTCAACAAAATTTCAATATTTTTTATTATTTTTTTGTACTTATTTTTTTTTCAATTTTCAATTCATTTTTTTACAGTATTTAAAAAAACCGAAAAAATTACTCCCTCCTCCCAAAAATTTTTCCGGTCCAATAAACGAGGAATTTAAAATAATACAAAAATTTCAAGAAAATTTTAATTTTTTTTAAAATTTTTTCTTCCGATTTCGAATTCGTTTTTTTTTTTTTGAAAAAAAACGAATTGGAAATTAAAAATTATTGAAATTTTTGTATTATTTTCAAGTTCTTTTTTATCGGAACGGACAAATTTTGGAAATTGAAAAAAAAAATACTCTAAAAAAAACGAATTGGAAATTGGAAAAAAAAATACTGTAAAAAAAAGCGAATTGAAAAGTGAAAAAAAATAAGTACAAAAAATAAAAAAAGTATTAAATTTTTCTTGAAATTTTGTATTATTTTCAAGTCCTCGTTTACCGAACCGGAAATTTTTTGGGAAAGAGGTCAGTTTTTATTTTTTATTTTTTTAAACGAATTGGAAATTGAAAAAAAAAAGTACAAAAAATAATAATAAAACAAATACAAAAAATAATAAAATTCCCTACATAATCTCTACCATGTATAGCTCTCAAAGAATGTCTCAAGAATCTCCATGTAGAGGAGAGAGGAGATCTAGAGAGAGAGAGATATTAAAAATGAATTGGAGAATGAAAAAAATTAAGTAAAAAAAAAAAATTTTGAAAATTGAAAAAAAATAAGTTAATTTTTTTTTTATTGGACCGGAAATTTTTTTGGAAGGAGGGAGTAATTTTTTCGGTTTTTTTAAATACTGTAAAAAAATGAATTGAAAATTGAAAAAAAAAAAAGTACAAATACAAAAATAATAAAATTCCTTACACAATCTCTACCATACATAGCTCTCAAAGAATGTCTCAAGAATCCCCATTTAGAGGAGAGAGGAGGAGAGAGAGAGAGAGAGAGGGTCGAAATTTGGAAAAAAAAAACATTTCAAGGGGTAAGATTGAGAATTGGGTCAATTCTAAGGGGAAAAAGTGTGATTGACGGATGGATTATTAACGGAAGTTGACGGTAGGGGTGGAATTGATGACGTTTAAGATAGTCCAGGTGTTTATTTGACAAAATTAAAAGGTCAGGTGTCTATTTGTGATTGGAGTGAAAGGTCAGGTGTTTTTTTGAAATTTTCCCTTAGAAAAAGTACAGTATGAGATGTCAAATTGTCCACCAAGTCCAAGCCCAGATCCAGATATCTACCAGGCCCAACTCAATACATGAGTTTTAACCCAATTGCATAAATAACGGGCCTCTCAGATAAAAAAGAGTAAACAAAATAGAGTTTTGTGGGCCGGTCCTATAAACATGTGTTATAGCTTGTAAGGTCCGGAACAAATAATGCGCATAGTTCACTAGGTCCTGGATATAAGATTTACACTTTTTCTTCCGAAATTACCTCCATTCTGAAAATTAGAATGTACATTTTGAAAATTAGAATGTACATTTTGAGTGTTAAAATGTACATTCTAAATTCTCAATACACGGTCTAAATTCTAAAATGTACATTCTAAATTTAGGGTACCCTAAACTGTAGGGTACCCGAAATTCTAAATATACAGTCTAAATTCTAAAAATGTATGGTCTAAATTCTAAATATACGGTCTAAATTTTAAAATGTACTGTCTAAATTCTAAAATGTACATTCTAAATTTAGGCTACCCTACAGTGTAGGGTACCTTAAACTGTAGGGTACCCTATGAAAGTGCTTAAAATCTTAGGGTACCCTATGAAAGTGCCTAAACGGTTAGTAAAAACAAAAAGTAACGACGAGAAGGATGGGCAAAAAAGTAAAATCTCCAACCATATTTGTGCCCCAGGACCTCTCCAGCAATAAATTTTAGCCCAGGACCCGGTGGGCCAAAATTCCAAATAATGGAAGTTAGGATCAGAGGCCCAAAAGCGTAGTTGAGATTTTATTTTATTTTTTTCGCTAAGGCTCTGTTTGGATGGCAGTAGTCTCAAGGGGGAATGAGAATGTAATGCCTTCTAGCCATGATTCCAACGTTTGGAACAGATAGGAACAGGAATGTGATGTCAGGCTTTTCTGATTCCAGTGTTTGGCGGAGACAGGAATAGGAATGTGATTCCTGATGACATCTTCAACCAAGAATCACATTCCTAGACTGAGTGAGAATCTGATCCCTCCTTTATCTCATGGGAATCTCAGATTCCTGGCTCGTTCATTAAGAAAATGAAATGTTGACTTTACTAAATTTTCAAAATAATTATTTCCCGCGTAAGATTACTGAATTAATCCAAACACCAAAATGTAATTCCTCCAAGTATCAAATTCCTAGAAATTCGATTCCCAGTAATTATATTCCTATTTCTATCCAAGAAAATTTCCGGGAATTTGATTCTCAGTAATCATATTTCTATTCCTACTCAAGATTCCCCGGTAATCCAAACACAGCCGAAAGGGAATGGAAGGGAGACCCGAGACCAGGCGCGGCGACCTGCCCATGTGCGTGACTATAGAGCCTTCAAAGTGGGTTGAGGTTGGTATCAACGGAATTTTTATGTTGAGGTTGGTATCAACGCGTAAGATTGCTGGATGTTTTCTGTGGGTTTTTTCCCTTGTTTATCTTGTATTCCTTTGTTCTTTTTTGGTAATAAAATCCTTCTTTACCAACAACAACAAAAAAAAAAAAAAAACGTGTAAGATTGCTTATATAGCCCATGCCTTTAAGAAAATGTGTGTGTGTTGTTTTTAATGAGAAATGGATATTGGATATTGAAATGTTCTTATTATTATTATCAAGAACTGAAAAAAAATAATACTCCATCCTCCATACCATTTTGTTTGCTTCCTTTTGATTAAAATGGTTCATATTTCCACAATCACCCTTTTTTTAGAATACTAAAGTTAGTATAATTAGCTGTGTTATACTTTTAGAACTGAAGAGTTAAAATTGAAAACTTTGCCCTGTTTTAGTTGCTAATTTTAGAAACGAAGCAAACATTTTGGTTCGGCTTAAAATGAAAACATGAGCAAACAAAATGGGACAGTGGGATATGTTGTTGAATATTATCCCCTGTGAGTTCCCTCCAAATCCAAATCATAGCTTCATTAGTCTATGAGCTTCACCCGAAAGATCATCATAGACAAGTGGCATATATAGTGACGGAGTTAGAATTTGAACTTGGATATGGCACCCACAAAGCAGTATGTAATACCCAGAAAAAAAGAACATGTATTCTTTGGTTAGCCAATTACAATATCCAAAAATGATCGAAATGTTCAAAAGTTAATTATTTATCAACATACAGACAATAACGATCGATGTTCTCTCAAATCTCAAAAATCAAGTAAAATCAAACCAAATTAGGAGACTCTCCGTAAATAAGTACTATTAAATACCTACAATATATGGAATAATTTGAAGAATAAACACCACTTGTGAGGGAAGAATTTAAAGAACAAAAAACTCAAAGCACTTTTAAATTAGATCAAAGAGCTCTGTCTCAACCCATGTGAATTGTGAGATGAGATAATTCAGAACTCCTACAACTCTCTCTAAACTCATCTTATACCTATCCTTCTTTTAGCGATAAAACACTGGCTCAAATGGAATCCATCTAAGGATCTCACATAAATGACCCAAGCAATGCATTCATTATGTCTAAAATATTTTTTTAAGGGTTTATATAAAAAAATCAACTCAATTGGATCTCTGTAAGGGCTTCGTCAATTCATTCAATTTTTGGTCTCTGCGAATTTAGGGACAAAAAATCCGTAATCATGTTCTTACCGATATCTAATTTAGCTGATTTTTTATAGGCATGCTTAGAAAACTATTTTGAGAAAAGTGAACTACTTGAATCATTTATGTGAGACCAAGAGCATAATTTGTGTTGTCTCTCTCAGACCCGGGTGACACGTGCCACCTTCCTCTCCCGTCCCTGGACATATAGAAGTATATATATACAAATACCTTCCAAGACAAACAATACAAAAATTGGAAGAAAAAAAAAATCTAGAGAAGTGGCTGTGAATTATTTGGACCAAGATTCAAGATCAAATGTATTTATCTGAAATTTTGAAAGTTCAAACCTCCAAATATTGAGCGTTTATTAATTAATGAGTGTCATGAAAAGTGAAGGAGGTGGATATAAAGCTAGCAAAGTTGAAGTGGAAGAGCGTTGGGGTCGTG
This sequence comes from Vaccinium vitis-idaea, assembly GCA_963854785.1. Taxonomy (NCBI): domain Eukaryota; kingdom Viridiplantae; phylum Streptophyta; class Magnoliopsida; order Ericales; family Ericaceae; genus Vaccinium; species Vaccinium vitis-idaea. The sequence continues at coordinate 40,389,101 of OY978215.1, forward strand.
GCCTGTGATTCACATTAATAAAAAAGAGAGAGGTGAAAGTGAAGGTGATGAGTTAATCTTGTGAGGTGGAAATTAATCCACCAGCTCCTCTCTCTCTCTCTCTCTCTCTCTCAGTCAAAGCCAACTCTAACAGGGCAACCATGGCCCATTATCTATACATACGGATTGACATATATAATAAGGTCATGCCATCTTGTATTTTCAGACCATATTATCGTCTTGTGCCTGATATACATGCATGCTTCTGCTCTTCAAGCATCAGAGCCCCACTTTCTTTGACTCTTTGTTTTTTTCCTCTTTCTCTTTCCAATCAGGTTAGCCTTCCGATCCCCATCTAAACTTTCTTGTCCACAACTATATCATAGATTTGTTTCTACTTAATACATACATATATGGTTATTATATATATGAAGTAATTTGGTTTTCTTCCAATACCCTAAATTTCTTAGGTGAAAAGGCTATGCTCATTTAGTATTTTATTTCTACCATAATTTTTCAAAAATCATGGCATATGATTGTAGGTCAGTTGGGTGTCAACCTAGTTGGAATGCTTCTCTTGCGTTGTGATGTTGTATCTCTCCTCTTCCCTTTAATCTTTGTATCAATTGCTCTGATTAATAAATAAAAAAATTAACTGTTCAAAAAATAAGAATTTTTCAAAAATCAGTTTAAAATTTCTTTTTTTCTGAATTCGCGTGTTTATTAATTTTATAGGAAAAATAATAATTTTTTTTATAACACAATTTTTATGAATATTTTGCAAATTCCGTTTGCGGGAGAAAAAAATTTTCATTAAGGAAAGTATTTTGCGTGTATATATAACTGTAAATCACACCTCTACACAAACTAAATTTGAATTTTACTTTGGAAAACAAATACAGCTCATGAGATGAACCAATCGGAACCCTCATCTTTTTGACGTTTCATAACAGGGAATTAAATTCACACACTATTTTTTGTCCTTTTTTTTTTTTTTTTTTTGACAAACTTACCAAATGGACCTTTCATTTGTGGAAAACTGTGTCAATAATTAATAATTGTCATTGAAATTTATTTTTGTTCAAAAATAGTGGTGGTAATTTTTTAAAATTTAATTACGAGTTCTAAATTCCTAAATTTGTGATAGTTTTTGTACAGGAGGTGGACCCAATCTGTGAAGTTTCACTGGGACATTACTTGCATGAACTCAGCTCTCTTTGAGGGTTTCTGATAAAAGCTACATCTATTCATAGTAATGGACAAAGAAGGGAACTACTCGGTGCATATCACTCAAATCCCATAATTTCCCTTGTCTAACCTATTTTCTTGATAAATCTTTTCATGGATCCCCAAACATGGTGTTTTTCACTCTAAAACCCTAATTCCTATTGCAGGGTAATTTCCAAGGAGTAGACTACTCTATCGACCATCACGGCAACCAGCTCATGAAGCCGAGGATCGGCGAAGAAACATACGTTGATGCTAGCAACCAACTAGTAGACTACACCTCGCTTAACAGCCATCCGCGAAGCTCAACTTCTCCTGATAAGTTGAGCTTCGCGGATGTGATGCAGTTTGCTGATTTTGGGCCCAGGTTGGGCTTAATCAGTCAAACCAAGATACCCGAGGAAGGACAAGGAGAAGAAGAAGAGGAAGAAACTGGGATAGACCCGGTTTATTTCTTGAGGTTTCCGGTTCTGAATGAAGGACGAGGAGGCAAGGAGAGAGGAGATGGAGAGGGAAGGGCTAACTCGGAGAATAACAATAATAACGGGACGTCGGTGGGGGTGGGGATTGTTGGGGGAAATTTTGAGAAGAATTTGGCAACAGATGCAGTGGGCAATAAGAACAAAAGGAAGAGAGCAAGAAGTGTGAAGACAAGTGAGGAAGTGGAGAGCCAAAGGATGACTCATATTGCTGTGGAGAGGAATAGGAGGAAGCAAATGAATGAGCATCTTAGGGTTTTGAGGTCTCTCATGCCTGGCTCTTACGTCCAAAGGGTATGCAAATTTTATTTTCACATGATCCTGTATCTGCTTATATGCCTGTTTTTGGTGTAGTTTTTGTATTTTTTTTCGATGCTTTGTTTTCGATTTCATGTTTTCGAAAGCAGAAACAATGGAGATAGAGCTTGAAAGCGCTCGCGATTCATCATTCTTATGTGAACTACGACTCAAAATTCAAAGATATAACTGGAACAAATTAATTGGGAAAATGTTTTATTATAATAAAATTATGACACTATAAATATGCCTTCTTCTTTTTTGGCAGATTTGGTCTCCAAAAAAAAAAAACCAATCTTGAAATAAGGTTTTGAGAAAAGAAGTCTTGAAAACCATCAAGCTGGTAGCGCTGAATTTGATAACCCAATAATTTTTTTCCGTGTTTCGGAAATATATAGTATGTCCTTTGTTCCGTTGAAATGTTGTTATACTTGGATCATTTTAATCTTTGTAATCTGTTTCCAAATATTAATAAATTTCCTTTTTGCCGATAAAATAAAAAGTCCTTTCTTCCGGGACGAAATGTTGGTATCAGTCCATTTAGCCTAAACGGAGTTAAAACTTCATTGCAAATTTCACAGGGAAGAACGCATTTTACGTAATGGAATTCTAGGTCTTTTAGCATTTGAGCTAAAACTTCAAAAGGGTTTGTGCAAATTTCACAGGGAGATCAAGCATCCATAATTGGAGGAGCGATTGAGTTTGTAAGAGAGCTAGAGCAACTTCTCCAATGCCTCGAATCCCAGAAGCGGCGGAGGCTCTACGGAGATCCACCGCCGCCCCGGCCAATGGGAGACTCCTCCACCTCCTCCCTTGCAAATATCCCACAACAACCTCAACCCGGCCCGCCGCCATTCTTTCCTCCTCCGGTGGTGCCATTAATGCTCCCAAATGATCATGATCATAATCAGCTTAAGCTTATGGAGTTTGATCCCACGGCCGGAATCCAGGAGGAGACAGCGGAGAGCAAGTCGGTTTTGGCCGATGTCGAAGTGAAGATGTTAGGGTTTGATGCCATGATCAAGATCTTGTCAAGAAGAAGGCCAGGGCAGCTTATTAAGACCATTGCTGCATTGGAGGATTTGCAGCTTATTATCCTCCACACCAATATAACCACTATTGAACAAACTGTGCTCTATTCTTTCAATGTCAAGGTACATATTCCCATTTTCTCCTTCAAATCTTCCACTATCATCATATATAGTTGACTGCATTCATGTTAATATTCTTGAGAGATTGGTCGAAGCCACGTCTCAAGAGGACGTTGGACCGTTGGATCATCAACCAGACTATGCCGGAACTTGGTAAAATTAGGCGATTCAATCTAAAGCAAACTTCTTTCACATACTTTTGACGTTGGTATTACAGTCATTCTATTGTCAGCCTAATGGACTGACGATAAAAGTACTCTTTTACAAGTAAGAATGCACTCTTACCGGTTAAAAAGCACTTTTATCGTTGGGCTGATGATAGAATTTTCCTTGTTATTTTACATATACGCTCAAGAACCTTATCTTATGCTTGTATGTGTAGGTTACAAGTGAAGCACGGTTCTCGGCGGAGGATATAGCGAGTTCAGTTCAACAGATATTCAGTTTTATCCATGCAAACAACGCCCCCATATGATCTATTTCTCATGATCTTTGGTGGGATCAAATACTCCTTTGTATGTCCTTTTAGGATTTGTGAAACCATGGGATCCGAGCCATTTTATTTTCTAGATCGTGACAAGTTGATCATTGATTATGAAAAATCAAGCCGATAGGACATTGATAGCCACATAATCGGAATACAACAATATATAGATCGTCTAATTTTTTTTAAGCCAACGGAATCATGTGTCCATGTAATTTGTTGCATGGATAATCTACTATGGCATATTTTTTTAGACTCTTTGGTATTGTATGATTGTTAAACGTTGTGTAACTTCTCATGCATTAGCACAGAGGAATAAGGTTACTTTGGAACTCAGACTTCTTGCGTTCTCTTTGAAAGTACAGAAATGTTAGAGTAAGTCCACCCGTTAATGCGAAAATGAAATTGCCAAAAGTCATTTCTAGGTTGCTACAATGTTAAATAGCAAAAAAACAAATAGAATTGTCTCTACACTAGCTTGGTGTCATTTCTTTTTACCACAATCTCAAATTCAAATCATTTAATTATACTCGTTCTATTCAATGATGAATATAAATAACTTGGATGATGTGGTTAATTGGCAATTGTCAAATTGGATGCCAAAGTTGGCATTGCCAAAATTCGACATCGAGTTTGGTACAAGGACGTAGAGGATTTTGTCATTCTTGATATTCAATTTTTAACTTTCACATGAGATTTGCAATTTGGGTAGACTTTTTCTTTTTCTTTTTCTTTAATCTGCAAAAACGCCCTAAAAGGCTTACAAAGAAATATCTTTACAAAGAATGGAAAGAAGTTATAAAGGAGGATTAACAATCCAATTACAAGGTAGCGAATTCCTCTAGGCTAAAATATTGCTACTTTGGGCTGCTTTGTTTGCCTCTCTACAGATCCTTTTGAATGAAATAGATCCCTTAATTGCGAGATGTCGTTTGTCCAAAATAACTGCTCTCACATCCCATACATGGGAGCGCCGACTCCGACACACTGAGAAGGATGGCTCTTGGCATTTGGGTAGACGTGCTCTTACCGTCTTTTTGTACTCTCTATTTAATTTGTGTAGAGGGTTGTTGGGAAACAAGATTTGCAGTGGTGTTTGTTTGGATTTTTGTTATATCTGAGTGTTTGATTGAATCTAAATGATTTAGCAAGGTCAACGAGCATCGTACCTTGTTGTTGGCCATGGGTTGACCTGTCAGGGTGTGAACGTTGCTGGTACTCCTTCAAAGATGCTTCCATACATGCTTAACTGGGTACCGTAAATGGGCCCAGGTCCGGAAGTGCAATACTGGGGACCCGAAAGACAATAATGTTATGGGTACTCCACATTGCATGCACACCAAACGCATACTAAGGTGATGTGGTGGATGAGGAATCACCCATTTTTTAGGCAGGCCATTCATTGGACTTTTCTCATCTACTACAACACCTTGATGTGCATGTAGTGTACATAAGTGGTATACACATATTATTTTCCCCCGAAAATTACGCTGAAAAAGTTTTTGAAAGTGTAATCAGTGTTTCAGATTTACTTTCATGTTAATCTCTATCATTAATTTCACTTTCGGGACGTTTTTTGACATTTCTCGTCCTGGACCTGCGGCCCATTTACGCATCCAGTTACGCATGTCCAGGTTCATTTTGAGCCCATTAAAATTTAAATGTTTTGAATTCTTTATTGTATTATATCAAAAATGATATTCATCGAATATGTATATCAATCTAAAAGCTGCAAGTGGTAGTTAACTTATACGGTAGAGTTTTTAGATACTCCACACTGCATCCTGAGATCAAGTCACATTCTCTTCTCCTCTATATAATAGATTAAGAATGAAGAATGAAAAATAAAAATAAAAAAATAATCTAAAAGCTACAAATAATTTGAACGAAAAATTAGTAGCTATGATTTTAAAAATAAGCTTCAAACAAAATAGTGTATTCCGTATGTGTTGCCAATGTCAAATCAATGTTCTTTTTAACTCGAATGATAAACTCCCCAGAAGCTGATCAAAAAAAAAAGAAAAAAAAAACTCCCCAGAAATAAACGATTGGATTCACTAGTAGACTCGAAATGAGTTGTAACATCACCCTTTGTGCTTCCAACCCACAGCTGAAACCGAGTTCAATAGTCATTTGATTTTGAGATGGATATTAATTCTTTTTTTTTCTTTTACTTCTTTTTTTTTTTTTTTTTGACAAAAGAGAGAGAAGTTCATTTCAGGAGAAATGTTATTACAAAATGCCGGACATAAAAGACAACAGAATAATAACAACATATAGACGAGAAAAACATAAAACTTAACCAAAACAAGTGAAGGATATATATCCAGCGAGAGCTTGCTCAGCAGTTAGTTGTCTGAATCAATGTACGTTTTCGATTCGCTATTGTCCCAATAGCTCCACAAATGACAAAACTTCCATGCAGAAACTGTCCAATACAAATCAAGTGACTATTGCACATATAATTGAGAGCTCCGCGGCACGGTTAGGCATGTGCAACTAAACCATTCCAGACATCAAACCGGGCCAACCAAACCAACAATGTAACGCCAAGAATTTAGCACCCGAACTCCAAATTGCTTCGCTACAACAAATATTCCAGGAAGCACCCCTCAAAGAATCATTGTGATGTCTAGTAACCTAGATACCACCGCCTCCACCGATCAACTGATAACCAAACGCCCTGTTTGGCGACCGGAGTAGCACCCGGATTTGGGGGTCGCCCGGATTTGTAATCCTGGGCCCACCTCAAACCGGCGTTTGGCATTACAATTTCGTCCACAACTACACCCGGACTATTTTTACTGTTTGGAGTGCAAATCCGGCTTCACCCGGATTTGCCAACGACAGCCCTCACCCTAGCGTTAGCTAACGAGGGCGGATTTGTGTTTTTCGTACCTATTTTACCCCTCCAAATCCGGGTGATTTGGAGGGTTTTACACAAACACGTGGTTCTGGGTTTCAATCGAGAACAGAGAAGAGGAAGAGAAGAGAGAAAGCTTGTCGCTGAAATCGTCAAAAATGGAGCTTGGAATCGAAAAAAATGGAGTTTCCCGATGAAAAATGGAGTTTTCCCTGAAAAAAATGGTGTTCTCCGACCGAAAATGGAGTTTTGCGGGGGAAAAATGGAGTTTTCCGGTGAATGATGAGTTGGCCGGACTGCCAGTCGGTCAACCGGCCAGTCAGCCGGCCACCCATCCGGCTTTCCATCCGTTAGTCAATTTTTGGGCCCATTTCTCCTTTATTTTCATTTTTTTTTATCCTAATTAATTTCTTCATGTCTATTTGGGCTACTACCTAATTAATTTTTTTAATTTTTTATTCAAAAATATTTTTTTAAGTTCTAATATATTGGTTAAATATTTTTATGTATTAATTATAATTATTATGTATTTATTCTATTTATAATGAAATTAATTTATTTTGTTTATTAAAATAATCAAACGGGGACAATTTAGTCATTTTCCCTCTAATCCTATCATATCCACCCTACAAATCCCCCTTCTCAAAAAAACATCCAAACACCTCACTAACAAAACTACCCTTCTTATGAGGTGGGGTCACCCTCATTACAAATCCACCTTCAAATCCACCATCGTTACAAATCCACCCAAAATCATCTCCGGTCGCCAAACGGGGCGAAAGGTTCCATAGACCACATCATAACACCCAGAATAGCCAGAGTTGAGCCATATATAATATAACCCTCAAAGCCATTGAACAGGCTGACACAAAACATGCAACCTAAACTAGTACGTATGCGTGAAAAAAACACTATAAAAAGACCCGTGACAAGCATGCATGATGAAAGAAAAAAAATTATGATCAAAATCTCTTCAAAACTTTAAAAGTACTACGAAAGGGTATACGGAAATGCACAAACAAGCATTACCTCAAAGTGAAACAACCGCAACGGAGACAAGAACCCAATCAAGGGAAACTGTTCGACGGGGCAGGGAAAGGCAGGGAAAGGGAGGGGGGGTCGAAATAGCTACATGCATGCATGTACAGGTTAAACACAACAACACAGAGAAACAAAAACACCGCTATAATTAAAAAGGACTTGTAACATGCATACAAGAAGAATTTTAGAAAAATTTTATTTTACAAAACTATAAAGTACTACGAAAGGTTTACGGGAATGCACAATTAAGCATTACCTCAACCTAAATCGTGAAACGATAGGAACTGTTAGCTCTAATCGGGGAAGGTACTCGACGGGTGGCCGTTGCCTTTGTTCAGTGAAACTCATAATGTTCTTATTATGATACGTTGAAATCATGCATACAAGGATGGCACATGGGTAGTCTGTCAAGAGTCTGACTCAAGGTTAAACAATTTCTAAGTATCACCAGTCATTGTCAGGAGGGCTACGTGACAGAAGGGGCAAATAAGTGATACAAAATGATATTGGCAAGGTGTTAGTTTTTTTAGATAAATTGTCGAACCGCTTTTCCACCAACTCTCTTAAAACCAATTGGTGGTAGGAAAAGTTTCAATTAAGTCTTTTATGGCATTCGACATCGCACCCGCAGAGCGGTCGCAGGGAGTGGCATTGTGTAACCAAATCCATGGGGGCACTCCGGGCCCAACAATCCCTCCCTCACAATGACCCTCCCGCGACTCGAACCCATGACCTCCTGGCTCTGATACCACTTGTTGGACCGTTTTTCCACCAACTCTCCTAAAACCAATTGGTGGTAGGAAGGGTTTCAATAATTAAGTCTTTTATGGCATTCGATATCGCACCCGCAAGTCCGTTTTTAGAGCGGTCGCAGAGAGTGACATTGTGTAACCAAATCTATGAGGGCACTCCGGACCCAACATAAATGAAGTAAAAAATGATGATAGTCTAAGGGGTAATCTATAATAAATCTTTTTTTTATATATAGTTTAGGTGTCCGAGTCAGTTTACGCTCAGTTCGAGCAATTCTAAAAGATCAATATTCTCATCGTCCAATACTACCAAGAATCCCAAAGAAAATGATAGCACCGGAGAAATTTCTGACTTGAAAACTTAGGAGGAAGCAAACCTAAATCCAGGTCTTGAGTACAAGCCCAACCCCTTCGAATTTCTTTGTATACATCTTAATAATCAATAAGAGTTTGCTAAACACTACGATATGATATCTTTTGCATGTGAGTGGGGGTGCACTATTTGCAAATCATTAACATTCACCTTGAATTCAAAACATTGGATACACTATCAAACAGGAACGGAACTAGCATTTCAAGTTAGTGGTGGCGAATAGGTATAATAAAAGCATAACGGAAAGATGGACAGCAAATTTGTCGAATTAAAAACGTTTATTTTTTTTAATTACTTAACTCAATCGATCTATTAAATTTAAGTAATTTTGAAATGCGCTCAACACTTTTTTATATTATTAAAAGTATCGATGAGAAAATAAACATGAAAATCCTTACCAATATGTTTCTTAATGTATGTGTCCAAGAAACATATCAAAAATTCATCATGCATCTTATTGCACAATTTTGTTTCACAAGTTTCATAACTGAAAATTTCTACTCTGCCGTAGGTGTTATCACAAGCAAATCAACATGGCGACAATGAGATAAATTGGGACTTTCTTGTTTTATTCAACACACCTGACACAATTCTGAAATACTCTATAGTCACATTTTGATACTCGAATGCTGTGAAGCTTATTGAAGTCAAACTAGGGACCTTTTTCTCAATATAGACCCAATATTTTTAGATATTTCACTTAGGCCATAATTGGGTTAATTTGGGATTTAATTACGAAAAAAAAATACCAAAGGACTAATTAAAGAATTAGCTAGGACATAACAAAATGAATCGTGGAAAAAACTAGTGGTGGTGAGCCTATATTTATTAGTTAGGGATAAAAGAATATTTTTAATAGCACTTCTCTATGGAAATCCAAGTAGAATCGTTGCGATTGTCTAAAACTTATAGAATGAAAAACCATTGGAAACCCGACAATAAATATGACTTTTCTATTGACCTGACCGCATTTTCTTTTATTCATGGCTTGACCATTTTTTCTAGTCATGGACTGATGGTAAAAAAAAAGTCATTTTCTACACAGAATTATATATATACCATCATAAAAGAAAAGGCATACAAGATTGAGATCAAACAAAAGTTACCTATTGCTATACATTAAGGATTAATGAATTTTATTTTGTTAATGAGGCACCAATATAATCGGATATGGGGTTGTTGTTGTGCACCCCCGTGCACCGCAAGTGTTCGTTGTCGTGCGTGCAAGATGAAATCTGGGCCGTCCATCCGAGCAACGGACGGCCCGGATGTGCACAACACCACCCCAAGTCAGGGATGGAGCTAGAATTTCATATCCCGAGGGGCCGGAACATAAACAACAAGATTTTAAAAATTCAAGTTTTAATATCTAAAACAACTCAAATGTATAAATAGTAGTACTCAATGCAAAACACAATATCTACGTGCTCTTAACAAACCAAAAATAACTAAATAAAAGTATTTCAATGGTTATTGTGACACTCTTTTTCTCTGTAACAAATAATTTGTAAAGTTGGGATGGAATAAAGGAAATAATTAGTGAATTTTGGTTTGAATAAATGTTGGGCCTTAGACTATCTCTATGGGCTTAGTTCGGTGTAAGTTTGGGCCTAAAGAAGCAACTATAATTTGGGTTTGTGTTGGCCAACCTTTCAGATGATATACTGACCTCCTTCAATCTTGGGCGTGGCAATTATATCCAGACCCATGGGCGCTCAATCCGATCTGGTCATTTGGAGGTATATATTACCCAATTTTTTTACCAATATGAGTGAGTATTGGCATAATTATATAATAGCCGGTTGGGTATGGATAGGGTATGATTTTGTTTCTCTGTTGTGTTAATACTTTCTACTAAACTGTATGAAGTATTAGTGATAAGTCCCCAATATTATAGATATTCGGGCTTATCTAGCTCATTTTGCTCACACACACACGCGATTCCGCGCCTTATATGTTTGATATGCGCGTAGTGGTGTTTTTAATTGTTACAGGTTTAACACGCTAAATAAGCGCATTTTGGAGCGTATTGGGAACCGTCCCAAGCTACCGAGGGCCACTTGCCCCATGGCACGTCAACACCGCGCCTCAAGGGTCACGAAACGACAATTCGGCTAGGACCCGGGAATGCGAAAAGTCACCAAGTCAAGCCGGGGTGGGGGCTTTGAAGCCGTGATTGACGCTCACAAAAACTCCCGGTGGAGTTCGGGAGTGAACGAGCACTCAAGTGACCAAGGAACACCTCCCCCGAGGGTCGCACAACTCATTTAAGTGTTTTGGAGGAAGTCCGGAAGCACGCAATCCAATGGGAGTGATCAAAGAGGTCAAATTCAAGTTAAGGCCAATCCGAACCAATCCGAAATTATTCTGGACCGATCCAAATTTGCCCAAAGTCTTCCAGACAATTTCGGACCGATCCGGAATTATTCTGGACCGATCCAGATTTGTCCAAAGTCTTCCAGACGATTCCGGACCGATCCGGAATTATTCTGGACCGGTCCAAAAACGCCCGCCAACCACTTTTTGAGCACTTTATGCACTTGCTACTTATGGAATGTTTATTTTCTTGTGAGAGATTTATGGATCTTTTTGAAGAGAGAGAAGGACCCTTGTATATACTCTCTTCTCTCTCTCTTTCTCCCACACTTCTTACACTTTCATTTTAGTTTAGTTTTTGCTCCTCCATTGGAGGATTTTCAACCTCTCTCTCTCTCTAGAACTCTCAAGTAAGTACTAAGTTCCCGTTAATTTGTCGTTTATTAATGTTGTAGCTACTCGTTGGATCCCTATATAAATCAAGTTTATTTACGTTTTTATCAGTTAAATTGTATTCTCCATTTTCTAGTCATTTCCTTCTTAAACCTTAGCTTTTACTTGTTGTTTGTGATTTTCTTATGGTTTAAAGTTGTAGGTAGACTTATAATCTTCATTAAAAATCAGTTTTCAAGTTTATTAAGCATGTTTTTGGTTTTCTACAAATTCCTAGGCTTTATTTCTAGCATAATGATCGAGTAGTAGTTTTAGGCTCGGTCATGGGGTGATTAGCACTCCATGACTTAGGTTTAATTCGTTCTTCTCGCCAAATTGCAAACACTTCTTGTTTAATAAAGTCACGGTTCATCTTTATGTATCAGAATTTGGGTTTGTTAATCTCATTGATCTCTCGTGGCCGAGTGTTAATATACCTAGGTACAGGTGACGCTTTAGGCGATGTCAATCTAAAAGTTTGTCTAATTGGCTCAAGAACCCTAAACTTTATCGAACATCATTTCTAGTTCAAAGAGTTAGGATCGATTTTATGTACCAAAGTCTAGGTTTGTTAATCTTTTTGATCACTCGTAGTTAAGGGTTGATTCTCCTTTTCATGTGTGATGCTTGGATCGATGTCAACCTAGATATTTGCCAAATGGTTACTGTCACGCCCTCATTTTTATAAAAACAAAAATAAAGGAATTCCTTACATTTAATAAGTCAAATGATAAAATATTTCCATAAATCCTCCCAAAGAGGTTTCCATTCAAAATTTACATCATTAATCCATTGGCAAATCAAGTATTTGGGCACCCTTGCCCCAAAGGTGAAATCAAATATTATCCCATAAGTTATTACATAAGTCCAAATTGTTAGAAGATTGAATAACGAAAAGTTACATTGTCATTTATCAAAATACAAAACTTGAGATAAAAAAATATCTTCATGCATGCATAAGCTTCACATAATGCATCACTCCACAAGCATCCGATCTCATGCTCCATGTTGTGTACCTGAGAAAGATAGGGTGAGCTCACTAGCTCGTAGGGAAAACCATACTACAACCACTAGGCATATAAATATGATTAATGCACATGATGTGGTTTGCCAAGATAAGAGATGCTCAAAGGAACACAACGGAAGCTAAAACAAGGGATACGTGTCCAAGAAGTACCCACGTGTCCAAAAATGATATCAAGTGTCCAAAAAGATTTTAAGGTGTCCCAGAATACCCATTAGTTCATTAAGTTTTTCAAAATCATCAACAAGGATCACACGTGTCCAAAACCGTGTCCAAGTATCCAATATTCACCAAAATACCATATGTACCTCAAAACATTTTCATTTCCAAGTACTCAACACCACCAAAGTTTCCATTTTTGTTTCACCAAGATCACCCAAGTCACTCACACAAGTTTAAAACCAAGTCCACAAGTCGAGTTTCGACAAAACACAATAAATAGTCCAAAATCTCATTTCTCATTTCTTTCATTGAAGAAAAACATCATTTTCATTGGTACTAGGGATTTAATCCCTCTGCCGGGTTCCGTAGGCCCCGCGTGCCTTTGCTGGGTATTTGTAGGCCCCGCCTGCCTCTGCCGGGTTCCATAGGCCCCGCGCGCCTTTGCTGGGTATTTATAGGCTCTGCCTGCCTCTGCCGGGTTCCATAGGCCCTGCGTGCCTCTGCCGGGTTCCATAGGCCCCGCGTGCCTTTATCAAAAAATTTACCAAATGATGGCATTGGTGTAAAACACCTCATTATCACAAACATTTCATTAAAACTTTCATAACAAGTCCATTTCTCAATTTTCATTTCACCAAAGTGCCCTTTCTTTTGAAATGCCACAATTTTTGCCAAAAGGGGCGACCAATCCAATATGCCTTGTGTCCGATACGTATAACGAATTGTCCAATAAAAACACGTGTCAAAGTCGTAGTTTAACGATTTCAAAATGGTTTTTGGGGTTACCACGTTGCTATATATCAAGTATACGAAGTTCCGGACGATTGGAGGTCAAACGGACGTCAAAGGGTGACCGAAAACCACCCAGAAAATCTGGAGAAGTTGCTGAAAAACAGGGGCAGCGGCTAAAAACAGGGGCAGCAGTGCAGATTTTCACCATAGAGTTGTGGAATTTCAACCCAAATGCAAATGTGATAGTCTAGGTTCAAATTAGAGATGCTAGTCAACAATTAAACATGGAGGGAGGTCAATTCCACTCCCAATTTCATCAATCAACAACCAATTTCGTAGATCACAAAATCAAAATGAGGAAAACCCATACAAAGAGGGAAAACATAATTTTTCAAGAAGTTGAAACCAAGAACAAGATATGTTCAACAAATCACAAATATATAACTAGAGGAGGTAGTAATTGTTTCTCTACCTCATGGGTTAAGCTCCAAATGTGAAGAGAAAAGAAAACCCTAGGTGTAGAAACCCTCAAATCCCGAAACTTGAGCTCCCGGTGCGAATCCAAAGCAACCCGAACTCCACACGGTGCGTAGAACACGAAAATGGTCTTGGTTCTTGAAGTGGTTGAGTGAGGAGGGCAAGATTTGAGCTTGGAGTGAGCAACAATGGAGGAGAGAGAGGAGAGAGAGGGGCCGATCGGGTTGGGGAGGGAGGAGAGATGGGAAGTTTGTAATTTTTTGCAAATTTACCCCACACACTTCTAATATAATCTCCTTATTACACTACACACCCAAATGTAACTTGTGTATATAATATGTGACCACAATACTTATTTTCATAAACCAAACTTAAGTAAAGAAAACTTTTCTTTACTTTAATTTATTTATGAAAATAAGAAAGTACCCCTCATTTGGAAACAATGGCATTTACAAAATTTTGAAATTCTTATCACATCAAAATCTCATCCCCCCACTTTTAGTACAAAATCGAAAATGGGCACATTTTTCTCCGAAGAAAATGGGCGAAAGATGACTTTGCCTTACTCAAAAATAACTTACGATTATACCGTTGTGATTAGAAAAATCCAATGAACCATTACCGGGACTTTTTATCGACCAAATCGAAACTTCTCCAAAAAGTGATTTTTCAAAAAGTAATTAAATTTTTTGGGTCTTTACAGTTACAAGAATCCTAATCTCAACAAAAGAGGAACGAATTAGCCTAAGTTATGGTTGTTAAAATTCCCTAGACTTTGCCTTAGTTTAATTAGTCTTTTTAATCTTCCGAGTCTTTCTCAAAGTCGAGAGAATTCCACCAATCAAACTCCGAAAGCCAAGTTTGCCGCTTTAAGGCTAAAACCATCATTCGCATGACAACTCTCACACCGGGTGCGTTCGGTCCCTGTGAATTCGACCCGGTCTTACCGGTTTTGATGCTACGCGATACCTAAACCCTACGCTTGGGGAAACAACAATTAAATTACAATCCAAGGTCGCAAGCAATTAGACTTAATGTTATGATATATTTAAACTATATATTTACCTAATTTCCTTTATATATCTTCAGTTTTTGTAAATTATTCCATGTATGTACCTCTTTTTTTTATGTGTAATTGGGTATTAGATAATGCTCGTTTTACCCGCTATACATATGGGTGTGTGGAATTACAATAAAGAATATTCATATACTCCCTCCGTCCCAATCTTATAGTCCCTCGTTCTATCCTAACCGGATAAAAAAATGATTATATCTTTCAATCGGTAATACATTTTATATGCAATATGGATCTTGTTTGATAGATCTTGATTTAATCTAATAAACAAAGTGTTCAAAATCACCTAAAACATTGTAGATTATAAGATATAACACTTTGAAAAGTGGCACGAACTCCCAAAAGGGACTATAAAATTGGGACGGAGGGAGTATCTAAAAAATATCAACATCCGGCCACTTATTTCTTGTGTTAGGGGATTCAATCCAATGATTTGCAAGCCTCTACGATATACGGAAGTAAAGAAGCACGAGTTTCGTCAATTACCCTACCTCCAATACTAAACACCGCCTCCGAAGCAACAGCAGTTGCCCGAGGAATGGCTAAAATACCGGGTGTCATCCTCGCCAAAGTAGGAAATTTCACACTGTTTAGCTTCCACCATTGTAAAATATCAAAAAGTAGCCGCTTCTCCCTTTGTAACCCGCTAATCACCACCTCCATTGCATCCTACGAAAGCAATTAAGTCGTATCATTTCCTTCCCGCTATTAAGTGTCAGCCGGAACTGACCCACAGAAATGGCCTCCAGGACAAGCACGAACAAGGCATCAAGACTTCACCGCGAAGAACGAAATAACCGGGAAATCCTTGGCCGACAAAACAATCTCCATCAGACTACTCACTTCATAAACAGATAAACCGAAGAAAGTTAAAAAGGTGCTATCGGATTTGTCAGGTTTTGCAGTCTCATGGTCAATGTGGAAGATCAGAAATGAATGCATATTTCAAGGTGTTGTTCCAAGGTGGACGGAGTTGGGTAACATCATCAAACACAGGATAACTTGTTGGTTCCAGTCCTATCTAGATCAAAGGGTTTTTCCTTAATTTGGAGACCTTGCGTTCAGCCTTCTCCCCTAATTGAATCCTTGCAATCTATAATATAGGTGTTTTTGACAGCACGTTAGATGTTGGTTCATGCTGGGGAGCTTTTAATTGATTTTGAGTGGATTACTTATCAACTCTTTTTGTTTGTTTTTCCCTTGCTTCTGTGTCTTCATTTGGTTTGGTGTTAAAGGCCAAATTGTGGGTTTCTTCCCCTTTTCTTTTGGACGTGTTGGATTCCCTTGTATTTCTTCGGTTGGTCTAATATATTCTTTCTTTGCTGATCAAAAATAAATAAATAAAATAAAATAAAATAAGAAATGATATTAACTGGTTCTGGATAACTCACATTAATATTCATGTTAGTATATTGGACATGCGCGATATACCAGTTATGCCTGACTTACAAAGGATGTTATCCAATTCACTTTCTTTTTCATTTCTGAAAAAAGATCGTGGGCGAAGATTAGAACAGGCTCACACTTAAGACCTTCACTGATATGCAGTTAAGTTTCTTAACATAACAAGCTTGACAAACCTGTAACATTTAAAGACTTTTGACGAAAGATATAGTTCCTAAAACCTTAGCAACTGAAATGTCATTAGATGTTTGGATATCTCTGGTAATAGTGAAAGGTTAAAGCAAATTTAAGTAGGAAAGCAATAATAAAATTGGATTGTGTGTATGAAACTATGTTGTAGTCCATGGAACTTGTGTGCTAAGCGTAGTCAAGCCCCATTCCACTAACTCAAAAAAGCCAGCTTATTACGAAAATCGAGGCAGTCACTCTCTCACAATAAATCACATAACTAGCCATGAAAAGCCAATAAACCAAAAAAAAATTCCCTTAATAAGTGGAACACCCCAGTGTGTCAGCAAGGCTTGGTTCTTCCTCTGGAGGGCCATCTTCTTGCCTACATTAGCAAATCTTTATAAAGAGTCAGATCCAACTATCATCTCTTTTGATTGGCATGTAGGGCAATCTTTATCATCCACATGGGTAGTGTGTAGAATTCATCTTACTGTTCATATACTAATGCCCACTTGTTAATAAATTGGCCTAAAAGATCAATAATCAAGCTTTATGCAATTTCATCGCAAAATAACATCATTTTGTACCTCGAAAATCTAATTTCATCTTATTAAAAAAAATAGTTCTAATTTGGCGGATTTAGGGACTTGGACTTATCGACATGTCTCCAATCCCATATTGTTTTACATGACTACAGTCGGCTAACTATCCACGTAAGGAAAAAACACATTCTAGAAACAAATGCACGTGTCATTTTACTAGTATCCTCTAAAAGTTCCACTAAGTTCAAGCTAAAATGCGTAAGGCCATCTATCAGGCCAACTGCCCCGTATCATCACTAATCGTAGAGCGACATATGATTGTTAAATGTTTTGGGTGCTAACTTCGTTCGAATGCTTAACTCTTGCTATGATGCCTTCTCTCTTGCCCTCTTAATCGATCACTTGTAACTATTACAATTGATCAATAAAGTCTTTTTTGTTTTTCAAAAACAAGAAAGAAAGATTAAAACATTGAAAGATGGCTTCTTTGTAGAATAGAAACCTCCAATCTAATGTGATTTAATAATGTGTTGGTTTGCAGTTGGAGATCCTCTATTCCAAATTTCCCCTGTGCCTGTGTTGCAAAGGGTTGTGGACCATTAGATTGTGAATTTTGTTTTTATGTTTTAAAATTTTTTTGTGTGATCCAACGGTCCAAAATCCTTTTCAACAGAGGCACAAGGAGAATTTGAAACAGAGGATCTCTGACCGTTGGTTTGCATCATGCCGTCTCCATCAGCATATCCCATTTTTCATCCCCAAAAATTCGTGTACGAGAGAGAAGGTTGGAGAGTGAGAGTGTTGGAACATCTAGATATTTTTGTAAGAATAAGTGAGAGTGTTGCATCATGCCGTCTCCATCAGCATATCCCATTTTTCATCCCCAACTTGATTTGTATTTTGGCCCAAAAAAATGAAGTCCAAGACAAGTCTAATAAAGAAGCCCAAAGTTCAAAATATTATTGGAGGAGATATAAAAATCTAGGTTTCAGAAACTCTAGAATATCTAGCGTTTAGAAGAGATCTTGAATATTCTTGCAAAGTATCTAGATATTTTTGTAAGAATAAGTCACATGTTTAATTTTAAAATGTACCAAAAATATTATTTTGTGAGATAACATTTTTTAAAAAAAAACTAGGTTTTAGAAACTCTAGAATACTTAACTTTTAAAAGAGATCTAGAATATTCTTGTAAAGTATATCTAGATGTTTTTGTAAGAATAAGTCACATGTTTAATTTTAAAATGTACCAAAAATATTATTTTCTGACACGAATATAAAAATCTAGGTTTTAGAAACTGTAGAATACCTATTACCTAGCTTTTAGAAGAGATCTAGAATATTCTTATAAAGTACCTAGATTTTTGTATAAGAAAAAGTCACATGTTTAATTTCAAAATATACCAAAAATATTATTTTTCGAGACAAATATCTCTAAGTCTAGAACATTAGTTAAAGTAGTATAAATAGGTTTAACCATTTTGTATGAGACCATAGTTTGAGCTATGAGTGTAATACAATTAAACCCACAGAACACACACCTGAACATTAGCAGAATATAAGTGTACACTCCCCGTGATAAGATAATATAAGAGTACACATCCAACTCCATTTCTTTATCCTATTGAAGGTTCTTTTCTTCTTCTTCTTCATTTTCTTTTTCTTTTTTGTGATTCTGTTACTTGCATAAGGTCTGTTTTATTTTTTTTACTATTTGATACAGGTTCAAAGATTTGTAACCGAACTTGAATTTTTACGATTTACATATACTTTTTCGCCTATGTGTTTTTTAGGAGTTTGTGTTATTTTTCATTTTCTAGTTAATATGATAATCTTCATCGAACTTTTTCCCATGTTGGTTTGATTTGCAGAAAATCTATTTTATTAATAAAAAAAACCTTCATTCGTCCAAAAATGATTCTGGGTGCTAAAACTCTTAAACATCGGGTCACTTTAGGATTAAAATTCTTACCTTCTCCAAAACCCAACCACCTGGAACAAATAACGTAAGATATGTGGGTTTCTGAACATCAGCAGAATATAAGTGTACACTCCCCCTGATAAGATAATATAAGTGTACACTCCCTATGATAAGATAATACCATGCTGCCGCTCAAACCAACATGGGAAAAAGTTCGATGAAGATTATCATATTAACTAGAAAATGAAAAATAACACACAAAATCCTAAAAGACACATAGGCGAAAAAGTATATGTAAATCATAAAAATCCAAGTTCGGTTACAAATCTTTGAACCTGTATCAAATAGTAAAAAAAATAAAACAGACCTTGTGCAAGTAACAAAATCACAAAAAAGAAGGAAAAAAAATGAAGAAGAAGAAGAAGAAAAGAACGTTCAATAGGATAAAGAAATGGAGTGGGATGAGGATTTATTTCTTCAGAAGTCAGAGTTAGTTTACCAAACCCAGAGCAAAACCGGCACATTATTTTGATTCAAAACCAGAATAAAGAAACTGTTGCTATTAAACGGATCCAACACTTTCGGCTGCTATTGCCATCCCGGCCTCACTAATTGTAGGGTGAGCATGGACAGAATTGATTCAACGAATAACCAAACCTACTCTTTTTTTGTTTAGATATTTAGGTGTCCGCGCAGATCAATTTATTCGTACCTCAACTAATCCTTGGAGACCAATCCCACCGTCCATTAGTGGAGGGAGGCTCCATTTAAAGTCCTCGGACCTTGCAAATATCAAAATAACTTTTTGAAACAGATTTTTTTTTTAAATTTAAATACATGAGCAGCCACCGTGCAGATTGAATCATGAAAGGGAAAAAGAAGAGCCATACGTGCACCCCAAGTTGAGAATGTGCCCCAAGTCAATGATCCATTTTATTTTTTTAATTCTACATGTTTATACTATATAGTAATATAGAAGGTACTAAAACTTGGAGGCCAAGCATGTAATTGCCTATTTCAGCTTCTCCTAAATGGAACTAAAAACTATGCCCATCAATCTCATTTGTGCTCACAAAAAAAATGGGTCTAAAGTCAAAGAAAGGAAAGCAATCCCCACTCCACAAAAACCCCACAAAAAACCCAAGGTCCTGGCCAGATCTTCCAAGCCAACTGCTAACCCAACTTGCCAAAAACTCAACACTTATGCCAAACATTAGCTATGGGGGTAATGTCACCAAGTCATATCGGCTACCACCAAAACAATGCAACCCCACTGGAAAATCACCATTTCCTCAGCTCTCCATTAACGACAACGGTCAAACTAATCAATGTCGCGACGAGTCCCAATACCATCCTGACATTTTCAACATCACTTTTCGCTTTGGGGAATTTTGGCCGTTCCGAAGATGGACACCACATCGTGATACTTACGGCTATATCGTAGGGTACTCTCAAGGTAGGCTTGTCTGTAGAAGCGCAGTTGAGCCATCCCAGTACGATCTTTGGGATCCTATTAATAGACCTTGGTGTTATCTTCCACCTTGGGATATTAATGTTCCTTTTAAGCATGTTGCCCTGTCTTCATCACCTAAAGATTACAACATTATTTGCACTAAGCATGTTGCCCTGTCTTCATCACCTAAAGATTACAACATTATTTGCACTGTGATGGTTCTAACAGGTATGCATTGTTTGGCAACAGCAGATTAGTCCACATTTTTTAGTGCTATTACGTCCAGTAAATTTAATAAGTGGGTGAACATTACCCAGCTCGTGTGGAGCCCATACCCATTCCCAAATGGATGATCAAATCCGTCTATTCTATAAAACTTGATGTTTTAATCTTTTTGCGAAAATCTACTCAATTGAATATCAGTTAGCAATTAGCATTTGATCAAAGTTTTGGACCAAAATTTGATACCAAAACAAGTAGTTTTTTATCGAGCACTTGTTCCTCTTTTTTTTTTTTTTTTTTTCAAAATGAAGGTTAAAACATCAAGTTTTACAGTGAATGAATCCAATCATTGAGGTTGGACCAGGTGCAGACCCAACGCAAGGTGGGGAATGTTCTCTTACTTTTTTATAGTGTGTAAGCAAAAATAGCACTTAACAGATTCTTTTGTGTTATTTTTGTTAAGTTTCTGTTTTACCTTCTAGGCTTTTATCCTTTTTTGGACTTCCTTTTTAACCTTCTGCCAAAATGGTTCCCCTTCAGCCCATCTACGTTTCTGTGACTATACGAACCTAAAAATCGAAAAGAAATCCACAACACACACACAAAAAAAAAAAAAAGACTGATTTTGTATTTTCATGACCAACAATTGTATTGCGATGATCTTAACAGGCATTCAAAAACCGGCTTTCGCATTTTATGACAAAGGAGGTCAATATGAATGGTTCATGCAAGACAGCACCATTGTAGAGCCTTACTCTTCAAACCACCAACTCATGCAATTCACCAATGCCATTGCATTCAAAGGAAAGTTCTATGCATTGAGTTTGCAAGGAACTCTAGCAGTTATGGAGAAAATCGATTCCCATTTCAGCATCACAAGTTTAAGCACAAACAGGGCTGTTCCTAGTGTTCCTTCAATGCGTTTCAAGGAATATTTGGTTGAATCCAACGGGGAAATCTTGTTGGTTTTTCTTATATCGAAGAAATCTATCCATAGCGTGAAAAATGTGGAAGTTTATCGGCTTCACTACGATAGACTTTCGTGGGAGAAGATGGAAAGTATTGGGGAAAGAACATTGTTTGTGGGTGCTAATTGTTGTATGACAGTTGATGCAAGCAAAATGGGATGCAAGAAAAATTGCATATATTTTACTTATGAAAAAATTGATGAGTGGTGGGTATATGATATGGAGAGAGGAAACATCTCACCTGGTTGGAAAAATTCTGATTCTGCTACGAAATCTCCAGTGTGGGATGAACCAATATAGCATAAACGCCATGGGAAATGTAATTCAAGGTGTTCTTGACTTAGGAATTTGAAGTTTCCAGTCCTTTTTTTAATTTATGACTTGTACAATCCATTGCAAAAGTAACAAGTTAATCCTTATATGTTCTGTTTTTTCCTTCTTTCTACGTTGGAAACGTTGAAGCATAATACATACTCTCTCCGTCCCTTTTTTATGTGTGTTGCTTCGTAAATCCAATTTATTAAAAAAACATCATCATTTCACATTTCACGTCAATTTTTACCTCTACTTCACACTATCAATCAACTGTTACCTCCACTTTCCAAAATTATCCTCTATTTTTTCCCATGAACTCTTTACCCACTAACTTTATAAAATGACAAAATAATAATTGTACAAACTTTTACCATTAACTTTTCAGAACACACACTTATTAAAGACAACCCAAAATGGAAATGTCTACAGTAAAAATGGACGGAGGTAGTATCTTATGACAGTCTTATGGGAGGGCGAGCAGCATGCTAGGGTGTGACCCTCAGCCAGATGAGCAGGGAGGCAAGGCCCAAATTCGTGCTAGGGCGTGACTCTCAGCCAGATTATTTTGGATTTGTTGATGGCTAAACGTGCCCTTGATTTTTCACCACGTTTAGCACCAACTCTGTTTCCTTACCTTCTTTAGCTACCACAAATCCAAAATAATCGAGACAGTGCAACATGAAGATACAACTACTCTGCAAGCAATGATGAAAGCGAGTTCAACAAAGTTTTTACAACATGAGGGTACTTTTTGCAAAGCTATTCTTTGAAGGCCAAATACAAGTATGATCAATGTTGTGAAGTTGTTTTTAAGCACAATATATGTGTAGTCAAATCCCATTGCTTGCATCGCAAGTTTCGACTACGTATGACATACCCAGAAAAGTTAAATAACTCTGACCTAGTGAGCAGCTAATTATTGTACATAAAAAATCAATGCATCATTTGGACCCTAAACCATGTTTTCCCAAAACTGCTCCTGTAACATACCAATGTGCAGGATAAGATACAAAATCAAAAAGCGCTGATGCAAACCTCATGAAATTGTTCAGACGCCGGTGATCTTATTTGACTGGTACAATCTCATTTCTCTCAATATTCCATGCTCCTCCGCTTTAATGCCCTAGAAAGTTTCCACCAACTTTTTCCACCTGAATGGCTACAGGGAGAGCGGATGTCTACTTGGTATTGTGTGTCGGAACACTCAGATAAATTTTCGTATTCTTGAAGTCATCGAGAAGAGGGTTGTATCCATCTTTGGTTCTTGTTCTTGATGGTTGACCAAACTCTTCCATGAATGATGATGTATCAAGCTGCACCAACATAAGCATTAGAGTCTAAACACTGGATATGGAGTTAGCTGAAACAAAGAAGAAAAACAAGAGTAGCAGGTCATATCCTTGAGTTTGAAAGCAACATCAAAGGTCCTGTATCATGGAGTGGACAACATTGTTTTGGGAGTGATAAGAAACTAAAAACAAGTCAAATCAGACGACTACCTACAGAGAGTTCATGCTTACTTGCGAGACACCTAACAACAACATCAAACTCTAAACTCACAAATA
The DNA here is from genome assembly GCA_963854785.1 of Vaccinium vitis-idaea. Taxonomy (NCBI): domain Eukaryota; kingdom Viridiplantae; phylum Streptophyta; class Magnoliopsida; order Ericales; family Ericaceae; genus Vaccinium; species Vaccinium vitis-idaea. The sequence goes on from OY978215.1 coordinate 40,412,526, forward strand.
TTTTCAATTTCTAACATATTTGCTATTCTGAGGGAGACTCATGCAAGTTCAACAATGGTGCAGTGAGAGACCCAAATGCGACTTCAAAACTAATCTCGTTGCGTAACCTTGACTCTGGTTGGGAGGGATTTGACAAATGGAGTCTTCAAATCCCTAGATTTTAATACTCCAGCCGTAGGACCGATTTGCCCATATTTCTAATCTTCAAGTGTTTTGCTCAAATCTTCACTTGTTTTGTCCAATGGGACAATAGATCACAGTGGAAATTTAAAATCCGTGCTGCTAAAAATTCCTAAATCCAAACAATAGCCTTGTCTTTCCCAAACGAATAGCAACTGCTTTAAATATCAAGAGACCACTACAAATGTAAACAGAAACATACACTCGTACAAACATAACCAAAGAGCTTTTAAGGGATTCTTTTAGAAAACGAACTTGCACTCCTTGCAATGTGTAACACAGTAAGAAATTACCATAATTGTCCGCCTCTTTTTCCCTGGCTTGGATGATTTATCCTTCTGCAGCTTCAGCCACCCAGAGGAATAATGATCAATGCGTTCCAGAAGCCAAAAGTCGGTTGGGAAAAAGATGTCAGCATCACCCTGCAATACAAATAGGACACTGTATCTATCAGTCTTACTTTCTCATTGTAATGGTCGAAGGTAGAGTAGCAGATGATAATGAAAAGATGTATCACTGGGCAAGGAAGATAAGATTATGCTGTCCAAGGCAAGGAGACCACGGAATACAAATAATTCATGGATTACAATAATGGTTGCACCATCAGGTGCTTTGGACACCAGATGGTTTCATGCAAATAATTTATTTGCACTTCGCTTAGTCGAGAATAAATACGAATCTTTTTCTTTCCTAGGATGTGCAAAAGTGTCTTTATCTCCATACATAAGGGGCCTTCCGTAGACATGCTTGTGCATAATTAACAGCCAAAATTCTTACTGGTGGAATTTGTGTTATGAGTAACTTCCTAGTGCCAACTTAATATCCAGAATTTAGGCCTTAAAAAGCTGGCAGAATAGAGAGGTTTTCTGCTGTCAATGCTGACCTCTGGATCAATCCGCACATTTGAAGATTGAAATAGCATGAAATGTAGAGTCTATGATTCCAGACAGGAAAGATGGTCCCAATACCGCACTGTAAGGATTCAGGAGGCAGAATGAATGATAGTACTCACACGCCAATCATTGACGAGTAATCAGTAAACAAATCGGCAATCAGCCTCTAACTCCCAAATATTTTCAGCTTGGTGATACAGAATTAACAGAGAAAGGTTAATATTCATTATGGAATATGTATATCAATTAGACCTCAGGTGTAAAGCACCTACATAGCATAGTTCGCACCTTGACATACCTAAGCTTCAAAGTATTCCCCTCTTATCCAACATCTTACATGCTTTGGTCATCGTATTTGCTGATTGATTGGACAACAATAACAGAACCCATCTAATCCCCAGTCATTGGGGCTACAGGTGCATTGGGCAAGGGATGATCAGAGACAGACCTAACCTTTGGCAATATATGCACAAACTCAAAGTGGCTGATTGACAATAAGTACTCCCTCCGTCCCAATTTTATAGTCCCTCGTTCTATCCTAACCGGATAAAAAAACGATTATATCTTTCAATCGGTAATATATTTTATATGCAATATGGATCTTGTTTGATAGATCTTGATTTAATCTAATAAACAAAGTGTTCAAAATCACCTAAAACATTGTAGATTATAAGATATAACACTTTGAAAAGTGGCACGAACTCCCAAAAAGGACTATAAAATTGGGACGGAGGGAGTAGAAAATAGTTGCAACAGAAAAGTACTGTAATTGAGAAAATGTCATGACCTCTCTCACACACACGTACACCCACAAGACAAGCATACACACACTCTTTCAAGGGATGGAGTTGCACCTTTGCATTTAGATAACTGTTGTAATCTGAACTGCTGCCATCTTTCTGCAGAGATAAATGGTGAAGAAAGCACACGAACTAGTCAGACTGATAATCATATTTGACATGCTCGTCTACAATCCAATAATACCCACTGAACAAAATTGCATATATAATGAAAATCAAGTAAAACTGAATCTCCTCTCTTTTTTTCACTGAAGAACGAACATCATTCTGAAAAAGAGTTACCATTGCAAAACATAGGAACAAGGGTCCTTGAGAATACAACAAAGTCAAAGAAAATATTTACAGTTTAGTAAAAATTGATGATGTCCTTGGGAAAAAGAGTAAAACTTGGAACTCCACTAGAGTATCAGCTGCCTGCATAGCTAAGCTGCTCAACTCGATTTCTCTGGTCTTTCGTCCAGTCGTTATGGAGGAGCATCTAACCTTACATGTTTTCATATGGATGCTACAACTCATGGTGAACTAAGTTGTTGCATTCCCCATGCTCCTCGCTTATATTAGGCACTTGGCGTCAATCATTTGAAAAAAAACACGTAAGAGAAAAGAAAAAAGAAGCATAAAAATCACAAGCCATAAATGGAATGTACCTTCATCGAAACCAATGGAGCTCTTTCACCAGGTATTTTCACATCAGGAAGGTAACTGAAATCAGAAGCAATCAGAGACATCTTCGGTAGGGCTCCATGTAAAACTTCTAGAAGTTTCTGAATGAAGTGGTTTTCAATGTAAGTAAAATTGGACTAGGGAAAACTGGATTATTTCATCAGTGTCTGATAGTTACCAAGCAACCAGTAGGAAGCCAGCATCTTCGAGGCTTCGGAAAAACTTTAGCCATAATATTTCGTGCTGTGGAAGTTGCCCAGCCTCCTCGAGTTGTATGATCTTTGTCCAAATCAATGATGTCCATACATATTCCAATTAGTGGATCTTGCAAGGGCTTGTATGACTCAGAGAGTTCGGACCTATAAATAACCAGAACCCTCGGCAAGTGAGTATCTCTGTGCATAATTAATGGTCCCACAGCTAATACTTGAACACATAAAAGACTGATTTTCATTGTAGGCTAGACTAGATAAATGCAACTAAAGAATTTAAGTTAGCTTTTGGACTTCTGTTGCGAGGCCGCCAGATCCATAATCGCTTTCCAGGACTTTTTGAGAAGAACCGGTTTTAGAAAAAAACATACTTCCTCAACCACAGAAGAAAATAAGAACTTGAAACAGCTGTTAGACGACAGACATCCTGAAAGTTAGACTTTCATACACCAACTGGACCACTGAAATCCCGGTTTCAGAAAGAGAGAGAGAGAGAGAGAGGTAGGTGATTAGCATTTTCTTTTCTAAAATTGTTCAGGTCTGATGGCAGAAACTTTCACAGAAAGAAGATGGTCCAGGGCTGCAGAGGTGTTCAAGAAGATGGTCCAGGGCTGCAGAGGTGTTCTTCTTTGTATGCTTAGACACTTTTAAAAGATACCGCTCTGTTTTATCAATAGATTTGCTAATTACCATACTAATTCTTGGAAAAGATTTGATAGTCATACATAATATAATGTCGTGTGGTTCATCCATCCGAGCAGATTCATATATTGCAGTACGCTACAACAACAATAGTTGAATGTGGTTGCTCACCTTTCCTGTTGTTTTTCAACCCACACTTCCATCCATGGTGAAACTTGATTCTCCGAATAGATAAGATCATGTGGAAGATTATCAAGCACCTAAACAATTGACCAAATTAATCAATAAGTATAATCCATTTTGACGACAACAAAAAATAACTTGAGCAGCTACTTTTTGTTAGTGACTAACAAGGTGGTTAAAGTAAGGGAAAATTATTGAAATGGTCCCTGTAGTTTCACCCGAGTCTCGATTTAGTCCCTCTAGTTTCAATTGCACTCCAACAAACCCTGTAGTTTCAATTTTGGTCGAATTGAGTCCAATTGATAACTTCCGTTTGCAAAGTTGACGGAAAATTCAATTTGGGGCTTTTTTTTAGGGGTGAACATGACTTTTTGTCCACCCTTCTTCTTCCCCAATTTGTAATCCTAACCCTAAATCAAATCCAATCTCTCTCTCTCTCTCTCTCTCTCTCTCTCTCTCTCTCTCTCCATGGGTTGCTGTGAATCGGCGTTGGCAGCAAGAAAAAACCCACACAAGGACCACCACAACCACTAGCAGAACTCAGACCCACCATTCAACCACAATTCATTTCCCTCTTCTGTCACCACCACGACAGCTGCTGCAAGAGTACCGTCCTCTGAATTCTCTCTATCTGACCTCAAAGCAGCCACCACCAACTTCAGCCCAGACTACATCGTATCCGAAAGCGGCGAAAGAGCCCCCAATCATGTCTACAAGGGCCGCCTATTTGCGGTAATCATGACCTCCAGCACGCCATCATCGGCGGCGTGGAGGGAGGGGAGGAGTTGGGATCAGGCGGTTGACCCGGACCGAGTTGTGGTGGCGAGTGGGCCGAGTTGCAAGGCGTGTCGCAAGCGAGTTGCATCAATGGTCGTGCTGCCGATTCACAGCAGCCCATGGAGAGAGAGAGAGAGCAGCCCATGGAGAGAGAGAGAGAGAGAGAGAAATAGAGAGAAGAGAGAGAGAGAGAGAGAGAGAGATTGGATTTGATTTAGGGTTAGGGTTACAAATTGGGGAAGAAGAAGGGTGGGCGAAAAGTAAAGTTTATCCCTAAAAAAAGCCCCAAATTGAATTTTCCGTCAGCTTTGCAAACGGAAGTTATCAATTGGACTCAATTCGACCAAAATTGAAACTACAGGGTTCGTTGGAGTGCAATTGAAACTAGAGGGACTAAATCGAGACTCTGGTGAAACTACAGGGACCATTTCAATAATTTTCCCTTAAAGTAAACAATGTGACCTCTCATAAACCAAAACATAACAAACAAATCATTTTGCCCCAATTGATTGAGGATGGGCTCATGCACAAGCAAGAAACAAAAACTTAGAACAAAATTCACTTTCACCACCTTTTGGTTTGGGCTTCATGCGGATTGCCCCGTTGACATTTCAAAGCTAGCACAACCACCGCATGGTCTTTGGACTAAAATGCACCGTCGATTCCATTAATGATACTTTCAGCAAACAAACAAACAAAAGTGTCCTCATTTTCTTCATTTATTATCAGCTTCAGCTTTATCATGAACTTGACCATGTATACATATGCACATACAATGCAAAATACTTCATGTCCACTAATCACGACCCACCACTTTTCTTCGCTACCTGCCAACTCCTCTGCTCACCAGAAACCACCTTTTGATATCACACTACCAATATATCAAATCAACATCCATCAAAACTCGAACCCTTATGAATTCCAGGGTAAAGTCCACTTTATCTCCCTGTAGTTTAGGCCTCGTATGGTTTGGCTCCCTCACTTTTTGCACAACCCACTTGTCAAAAAACACTTAGGGGGTGTTTCCAAAAATCTTAGACTTTATCAAAACTCTTTCGCATTTGATAAAATCAAGTGTTGATTTTATCAAATTTCCAGATTTTACCATTTGGGAAACACCCCCTTATCCACTTAACCCATTTCCATTTCTAGAGTGATCTGCAAAAGTGACTCAATTTACCCCCAAAAATGAAAAGTCCGAAAGATCCCTATGATTAAGTAGCCCACTTCCCCTCTTACTCTCTCTTTCCGTTCATCATACACATGAACCACATAAAGGCATCACTTTCACTGCAGCAAAGGATGCAATTTGTCAATGGCGGAATCAACTCTCTCTTCCTCCCACTGCGCTCTCTTCCTCTTCCCTCACTAGATAACGACTACAATGGTCTAGTTTTGGCGTGATATTCTCTACGTAATTACGCCGCCCAAAGTGTCAATAGGCCTCCAAGATTGTTTCCGACTCTGTTAACTCAATAGCACCAAAGTGACAATCTACGTCCATGGATTATAGGAGTTCACCAAGTACTAACCTAGGGGCAACAGGCACATCGGCATAAATCTGCTCGTTTCGTCATCCGGCAAAGAATCTATCTCAATTGGACAGCGGGTTATACAAGAGACAAAAGATGGCTGCCGCGGCGGCACGGAGAGTCATGATTGAATTTTTTTATTTTTTTTTTTGGGCAAATCAGCTTGAAATATAAAAATAGTCTAACCGAATATACAGTCTACAAGGGGCATACCCCAGGGAGGAAAAGAAAAGGGATTGCCAATCATGGCTACATTGGGATAAACTTCCTAACATAAGGGATAAGCTGCTTAACAAAGTAGCCAACAGGCTGAGAACTATAGTTTAATTAAGTGTTTCTAATCCATCTAGGGAGAGGGAAAAGAAACACTCAAAATGCATCAATGATGGGCCTCCATGAAATTCACGTAACTAATGGAAAACTATTGAATTGCTATTGTCACTTCAGTGACATAAACTAGGGAATATGGGTATATGAGGCTTAATCTGTTAGCTAGAGCAGTTGAAATTTGCATTGAAGCTTGGTCAGATTTCATCCAAATCGCTGGAAAGAGAGAGAGATAGGGGAGCAAAATTTGATGGTTAAGGTTAGAAAGAGAGAAATGACCCTCTCTGGCAAGAGAGCATAGTGCCTCAAATTTATGGGCATTACGGACTTATAGGGTTGGTGGTTGATGGTGAGCTAGGGTTTTCCATTCGAGATAGATGAAGATGATGAAGACAAGAGTTAAAAAAAATAAAAATTCACATTGCGTTATTCCTTTTTCCAATATTTTAACTCTGACACTTAGTGCACATTATAAATTCTGTCAATCCAGATGGAAAGTGTAACAGTGCACTTTACTGCACAAACCATATGGTGGGTATGTGCTAGCTTTGCAATGTCAGAGGCAATCCTGGGAAAGCCTAAACCAAAAAGGGTTAAAGTGAAGTTTGCCCTCATTAGTATTTGGATTGAACAAATTCCCAAAAGGACACAACTCTGTACGAACATGAAAATGCACCCCATACCCCTTCAATGAAAGTTAGCTTCCTGGTATCAAAACCACGGAACTTCCTGAATGCAAAAAGCAACGACAAAATGCTATGAACTGTTGTCTCGTCCTTTGCAAAGGTCCACCAATTCCTTACCAATCAAATGCACAACATTAAACCCATGGGCATGACCATCCAAGACTTTCTCCCCCTCTCGGATTTCCACACCTCCCCTAAACCCCAACAAGTATTACCCAAATCACACAAGCCATCCTCACCTGTTTAATTTGCAGCCAAAGCCAAACTCTTGTAGGATTGAAGAAATGAACTTTGCATCACATAAATTACCCAAAATGGAAATAACAAATACCGGTTTCTGTATAAAACAAATTACGATGAACAAATACTAAGACTCTTCTGCTCAAACACATACAAAACAAATTAGGGAACTTCCATCCCCTCTTCCCCAAGTAAACAATATTTGGCAATGAAGTGACGGCTACCACCCTAAGGAAGAACCAAACCCTCCAGGACACTGTAGAAATATGTTAGTCATGCCAAAATATAAAGGGGAAACAATGAAATGGAAGAGAGCAGAGGAGACGCGGGTTAACATGGTCTGCCATTATGGCCGAAATCAACGGTGTTGGAATTTGTCCCACGTCAGTTAATTATCACCTCAAAAACTAGTATATGAGCTTGGGTGGCCTCTCCACTCATTACCAATTGGCTTTGAGTTGGATGCTTTAACATGGTATCAAAGCTAGGTTTTCGGAGGCTTTTTCCCTTTCTTGGTGTCATAGCACTTTTTCTCGTTGTGATCCATATGTTCCGGATCCTTCGTTGACCTCTCCACGTGTAAGTCAGGAGTTGCACGTGCGGGGGAATGTTGGAATTTGTCCCACATCGATTAATTATCACCTCGAAAACTACTAAACTAGAATATGAGCTTGAGCGGCCTCTCCAATCATTTCCAATTGGTTTTGAGTTGGATGCTTTAACAAACGGGATACGATCAATAGCACTAGTTGCACTCAACCCAAATGGATAAAAGATCAGCTGTTATTTAAAGATTATTTGGGACGGAAATAACGTACTTAGATACCACTTAAGCTTATTCTAATCTATAAGATAATAATTTCCAACAGTTGTCATATAAGCGAAGGGGAAAGAGGAATGGTCACGTCTCTCACACACACGCACACCCCTATAGAAGTTTCAGAAGTTGAATACTTCCAGAGATATTCCGTAGAACACGAGCATTGAGGGTTTCATCGAAACAAAGAGAGAGGTCCAGCGGATGCTTTTGTGAGCCTATGACAGGATAGAATGGAAGATCATTATCACTTGAATCGTATTATTCAACTTATATTTTACGTCAACGAATGTAGTCTTCATAAATGATGGAGCATAGACATGCAATCTTCACATTCAACGAATTGAGTTCTTGTACATTGAATATTCCTTTATGGGCAAATGCGTGAAGCGCCATCGTTTTGAATGTGAAAGCTATATAGTCGAGGTACATTCCAAGATCTTTATCTCCTCCTTTTTTCATATTTTTCATGAACTTTCTATTCTGTCAATACCTTTCATTTACATTTCTTTAACACGCAAAAGCACACCAAATGAGCATACAAGTCGTGGTTCAAGAACCCAACAGGCTCATTTCAGTACCCTAAATCTACACAAACAAAGCCGATAGCCCCATACCCTTACCTCGCTGTTGTCATGTGATGCAACACAAAGGACCTTAATACTTTCCAATCAGAATTTCCAGCCATCACTAATCTAAAATTCCATCAACCCAACACACAAAAACTAGCTAAATTCAGCCCTTTCCTGCAGTTACCCCTGCATCATTCTTCTGTCATTCTTAACACATTTCTACAGATCTACGCACCATAAATCAGACTGTAATCTGCGCTAATCCATGTTTCAAGTGTCTACTTAAATCAATGGGCCTATCTTTTTTTGTTTTTCAATTAGAAGACATTCATAATCCTCCCTCCTAACAGAGATTTGCTAGCACGCTGAAGTACAAGGGTTCGGAAATAAGATACCTCCAGCATTATTACCCAGCATGGTTGTCGGTCCCCATCTCCTGTCGTAACAACAAATCCACCAAGTCAAATAGGAAAAAAAAAAACAAAAATGTTGCACAACAAGACAAAATGAGGTACTAGGAAGCACGAATGGACATGGAAACAACGTAACACCGACACACATGCACATCAATCCTTTGGAAGTTATGACTCTTAACATGTCGAGGAAACGTTGGATGAATCAGGAAATTATTTGTCTTTACAGATTCCAATTCTGTACAGTAAAATATAATCAGAAATTGATCAAATGATGAATAAGAACAACAAGAACGAGATCAAAACAACAAACCACTATATTTGAAGCACCCAAATACAGTACATGAGATCTACAAAGAAAACAAGGTTTTGCCTGTTGGATATTGGCAGCAGAGTGGATGCCTTATAAGGAGTCGAAGGAAAAAATATGGGTGCTTAAAAGGGATTGATCTCTTAAAAAGGTCTTATGTCCATTGCTGTCAAAATCCTACGACATGCAATGTGTGTCCAGCGTATGCATTTGGAGGTAAAATCGATACATAATGTATCTTATGTTTTAGTGAATATTATTATACGTCCACAAGTTTGCAAGTTTGAGGGCAGTAAGAAATGACTTGGTTGCGAGTTTGCGGAAGCAATCAACATTCATGTACTTTATGATTACATCACCCGTGCAACCAAGGAACCAACCACAACTGACACTGCCTGTCATCAGTAGACCTCAAAAGTCCAATACTTATGTCCCAGCTGCTTAATAGGCAAGCCTACCATCAGTCACAGACTCACAGTACAATTTTTACTCCTGGACACGGATCACTTGGTCAGTTATATCTCCAATTTTCAGACGATCTTGGTTTGGGTGATATAATATGTCTCTTGTTGAGTTGCAAGCTAGGGCTCCATCATATTTTTGCAAATTGATACAGATGCATAACGTGGGAGGTGAAATCAACTTAAAGTATTAATTTGTTTAATGCTGAGTTTGGTTAATTCTAAGAGCCGGGATTAAAGGTAAGAGATCCTTAACACACCAGGGTATGAAGATGGCCAAAAAGCTTGCTGAGGCCGTAGTCATTAGCATGAGTGCCAATCCGTGAAACATACATTATGGATTCAGTTCGTCATATGAAGAACTATATGAAGAACTATTGAAAGCCATCCTCTGTGGGGTGAAAGAGTTCTGCAGTCGGCAAGGCATATGCCCAACCAGATAAAATGATCGTCCAACAGAAAGTTACCCAAGCAGCTTTCGCCTTCTCGTCAAAGCAGGCCAGGTGTAAAGAGCACAGTGGCAGTTAACCATTGGAGAAGATGTCCAGCATTGGGAGTATTTGGGTTGCACGCATCTTTCCTTTATCTTAGTACTAGCTTTGAGTCCTGTTCGATGCACGGGACAGTGAAAAAAACATTGGGGTGAAATTTATTCATTGTCTCGTACATCGAATGGGACACAACGCTAGTTGTTTAAGTAATTTATTGTATGTGTGCAGAAAAAAAAAATTTGTGACAAATTAAACAAGAAAATTTAAAAAAAAACCATAAAATATAAATAAACAAGCAAAAACAGTAAAATTGTGTGAGTTCCAATTACCTTAAATAAAGAAAACCCCATAATTCAACCCACGTTTACATTAGTTTTCCTCTCAGGCAAAGGCCCAACTGTCACATTCCAACCCTCTCTCTCCTCCTCCCACCCACCCATGTTCCCCTCCCTTCCATTTTCAAAAATGTGCAAATTCGGAGAAATTAGGGATGAGCATTTGGAGACTTGTGGGACTTCAAACACATTTTCATAAGAGTATTGATTGATTCAAACCTAGATTCTTACTAAAAGACAGAGCCACCTTGTAAGTAACAAAACTGCATGCTTCTTATACATACCTAATTACAGAAATACCACTAATAACAAAAAAACAAAAATTCAAGCAGTTATAGCACAACTAGAACAAAAGTGTATGAAGTAGTAAGTTAGTAACAGCCTGTTGAACAAATTTTTTGTGATTCAAGTAGTTCAACGAAGGTAATCCCTAATCAGTTGGACCCCTAGGGAAAAACAAAATCGCATATTTCTGGATTTAATGCAAACATATCTTGAATTGGTAAAGAAAAGGAAAAAAGTGTGGGGAATTAAGAATCGATACCCCATCCACTCTGGTCAGCAGCGTCACGACACTCGACTCTGAACTTTGATAAATGACTTTGAACTTCTCCAACAGTTTCAATTTGTTTCTTGGCCAGTGAAGAACTGATCTCCACCGAACTGCAGTGAACAGAAAAATTCTTCACATCAAAAAAATGCAAGCTACAATGCAACACTGATTAAAAATCACTCCATAATGTTCATGCACCTTTCATTTAGGTAAGATCAAAGCAGGTCCAATTTGCAGAACAACAAGACCTAGCCAGCCCTAATTTGAAGAAACTAGGAGAAACAAAAAGCGAGATACTGCAATACTAGATTTGATTTAATTTGAAACTACACCCAAAACTTAAAAAAATGCTTAAACAGGAGTTCAGTTGCTACTCAAGTTGAATCTAGATAAAATGGTTTCTCACTCCAACCTCATTGAATTTAACCTCTATATTGGACATTGGCAAGTATGTGCCATGACCTAGGCAATGTCTACATTGTGCTCCAGACTACAAAGCTTTTTTTTCCTTTCAAACCAGGTCATCAGATTGAGACATTGTTTCAGAACTACAGAGAGTTGAAGATAGCAAGGTTGAGCAGATCAAGAAGACAATTCATTCCACAGCCTATGCAGAACACAAGAATATGTAGGCTGTCACATACACATCAAGTTGGAGGCAGAACACTGGCTTCAAAACCGTTATCGCCAAAAGCTTCTTCCTTGCTTCAACAACAATACCAAATATAGCCATAATCATGGTGAGTTTCTAGGGGAATATGCAGATTACCTACCTCATTGTGATTTGGGGCTTTGGCAGGTCCCTAACATTTACAAATTGCCCACGTCCCTTGCAAATTGGACTTTTGTGGAACTCGTACTCCATTAACAGAAAGTAATAAATGACACTCCAATGCCCTGTGTGGTAAGTTTCTATCCAGTTGAACTTAATTTTTAGCACAAATCTGTCTGGAATTCGGTATATGTATGTACATACATAGGAACATCTACACGCAATTCAGTCAATTTTTCCTATCTCAATATAATCTATCGCACCGGGCCCACCTACAGCGAATGCCACCTAGAAATCCCAGCGTTGTTGATGTTTTTGTATATGAAATTGACTTTAAAAAAACACGAATAAAAAAGCTAGAATACTCGCTATTTTCTCCACCTTCCAACAATCACTATCAGATCTGGACAAAAAAGATCACTTAACAGGACGAATTTTTGGCGGCTTGTTTCGGCGTCATTGACCGGATAATTAGGGGACGTACAGAACAGGAGAGGAGGCACTGAAAGGCGGCGAGAGAAGACAGGTTGTAGCAAGGGCTGAGGAAGGGAAATAGAAGTATCAGCTTGGTCATAGAGGGGAAGAAAGGCGTTGGGGGATGGTTGAGGAGGTGACGACAGAATTTTTAGAGAAGATGGAGGTGCAATAGCATCTAGGGTACCTGGGCACGGAGCGGAGGTGGCTGAGGAGGAAATATCTGATGGCTACTTGCTGGTGTAGGTTTCAGTTTTCAGAATTTTAGGTTTTCAAGTTGGGGAAGGAGATGAACTATGCATAAGGGCATTGTTTTCTTTTATCACACCACTTCAGCAGTGAAAGTAACTTTTTCACGCCATAGATGTGATAGGGGCGCATGAGGCACAAATACCGTCACTAAGGAAAATTTAACAGTTGCAAAAAAAGCCCAAAACAACTAGGTGCTAAGTTGACTGTTTATAAATGTCAGGGAGGTGAAGTGCCAAACCCCAACCCATAGGGAGGTAATCTGCGCTTTGCACAATTTTCACTTCATATTCTTGAACAGAAGTATTTCAAGCTCAAAAAGCTCATGAGCACCTTGAAATGTTTGCGATTTCTGATTGGAGATCATTCCAATATTTATAAACACAAACTTTACACATTCATTGGTGACCTCATCTAAGACGACCTTTTAGCATCCCATTAACTTCACTGCCTTTCCAACTCTGTGATATTCCTTTTACTCTAATGCACAATATCCTCTACCTTTTTTCCAAAAGTTGATAAGGTTATAGTGAGATCAAGGAGGGGGATAACAGAGGAGGATCATTGAACGTAAAATAAAAGAGGGAGAAGAATCCACAAGAAAAATGAAAACCTAATGAAGGACGAACAACCATACTGCAACATACACACCAAAATAGACAGTTCAAATAAGCCATATAACTAAAAAAAGAACAATAACTCTTTAAATCAATTTTACGTTCTTTACGGTCCAGATATGCGCTGAAAAAGAATCAGCACATCAAAAAAAAGAGCTTATAAATCATACGAAGCATGTATACATATGCAATATTCTGCATATAAGGTTATCCTCTGTACAAGTGGTGAACAATTACATAGTAACTAAGGTAAATTCAGTACACATACATGTAAGTCATGTTATTGTAAACTCTTGTAGGTGCATTCAACATTATGTAATCCATTATGCCCTTTGCACAAGTTCCTGATCCACCACCAATTTCATATATCTGAATGCAGATAATAAAAGAGCATGATCAATCTTTAGTATTACCACGCAAAAGAGTAGATCAAAACTGAATAACCCCCTCCCTCACACAAATTATTTGAGAAAAAAATCTAACATGTGAAAGCTGCAAATAAGACTAACAAAAAAATAGAGAGAGTGGAAATTAATTGAAGAGTGGAATACAAATTTCACAGAAACACAAAACACTCGAACAAACCAGTTTAATGAAATGGGATCAGAAAACTAAACAGGCTCAATTGGCTGAAAACTAAGTAGGAAAGACTAAAAGATCATGAATGATTATTCCAATGGGGATTCAAGTAAGAAACACCGTGTTTTCAAACCAAAAAACTAACAAAATTCATAGATCACGCCATTATAATCTGGAGACAACGTAAACAATGACACTTTCGAAAAGTCATGTCCATTATTCACCTCCAAAAAGTCATGTCTACTGCAACAAGGCCTTACTACACGGTATGGAGGAGGAAGTAAGCAGGCAGCTTTACCCCTATTCTGCACCCACCCTGGTTCCCAATACAACAATCTGGTCAAGCAATGGTAGAAGGTACCTATGAACAGCTCCTTCAATGAAATTTCTACCACTTTAGAGTTTAGACCAAGGTTCTAAAACTCACTAGGCGCTCCCAGGGCGGCCGGGAACCTTCTAGCTTCCTGGCCAAGTATTCGGTGCCTAGTCGGGCAAGTCGAGCTAGTCGGCGAGGGGCCTTCTAGCGCCTAGGCGGCGAGTACTCAGCCGCCCAGACCTTCTTTTTGAACAATGCTTTAGACTCTCCAGCTACCATATAATACATAGAATTGGTTCGAAAATGAACAAGATCAGCAAGTTTAACTATTTATGAATCAAAAATGACGCGCCATTATAACCTTTCCGTAGCCTGCTGCAAAATGGTAAAGCTGTTCCAATCCGAGTACAGCTACTTCATGTAAACAATGTCTACAATTCTAAAGCAGTACAACATTTAAGCCCACAGCAGATGTGTAGTCATTACATGTCCACCGTTTTGACAACATGCGTGCATCTAACCAAGTTTGATTGAAACAATAGCCTTACATTACTTCCCCGATAATCTAAATTAGTCCAGATAAGAGCAATGCCAGAAGGCATTTACCCTTTGAATGTATAGGATAGTCTTACAATGGAAAATCCAACCAGGACTCTCCCATAGACTTACGAGGAATTAAAAGCGTGAGTTAGGGAAAAACTATGTAGCACGGACACGGATACGAATATGGACACGGACACGGATACGGCAATTTTGAAAAAAGGGACACGGACACGGCGGGGGACACGGCAATATATATATTAATATATATATATATACGGAGAGGATCCGGTCAGGACTCCCGCATTTTAATAAAATGCGGACCTCCCCTCTCCCGGCCATTTCCCGGCCAAATGGTCGGGATCCGAACCGTTGGATGTGTTTAAAATGTGTTTTCAAGGGCCTACGCGAAGATTCGGCAAAAAAAATGACCGGGAAGGGCTTCATCCGAGCAGTTTTCATAACAAACCGTAGGATAAATATTTCATGAAAACTGCTCGGATGAAGCCCTTCCCGGTCATTTTTTTTGCCGAATCTTCGCGTAAGCCCTTGAAAACACATTTTAAACACATCCAACGGTTCGGATCCCGACCATTTGGCCGGGAGAGGGAAGGTCAGCATTTTATAAAATGCGGGAGTCCTGACCGGATCCTCTCCCTATATATATATATATAAACGAAATCTTTCCCATCAGGACTCCCTGATGGGCTTCCCATCAGGGACTCCTATTTCCCGATCAAATTTTCACGATCTGAACCGTCCAATGTGTTTAAAAGGTGTTTTTAAGGGTCCCCGTGAAAAATCAGTGAAAAAAAATACCGGGAAGGGCTTGATCCGATCAGTTTTCGATAAAAACTGTATATATGCATTTTTATCAAAAACTGATCGGATCAAACCCTTCCCGGTATTTTTTTTTCACTTACAACTTTTAAACACATTAGACGGTTCGGATTGTGAAAATTTGATCGGGAAATAGGAGAATTGGAGGGTTCCCTGATGGGAAGCCCATCAGGGAGTCCTGATGGGAAGCTCACTGTATATATAAATATATAAATATTATAAAAAATATTATAAAAACTTAAAAATTTAAAGATTGATAATTACAGTTTGACCCCAAAAAATTTAAAAAAATACAATTGGACCCCTGAAAATTTAAAAATTACAAATTGACCCCAATTTTTTAAAAAAAATTACAATTTGCCCCCTGCTGTGTCCCCGCCGTGTCCCCCACGTGTCCCCACCATGTCCCCGTCAAAAAATTCAAAAAATTTGGGGGACACGCCACATGGCGTGTCCCATACGTATTTAGGCGTGTCCCCGCCGTGTCCCCTAGGGGTGAAATCGGTTCGGTTTCGGTCGGTTCGGGGTGCCTCTTACTTGACCGAATCGGTTCGGGGTAGGACTTCTCTAAACCGATCCCGACCGATTTAAAGAGGGAACCGATCTCGGTTCGGGGTGTCTCGGTTCGGTCTGAGATTTCGGGGTATTCGGTTTTTTCGGTATGGGCCACTTGGGCCTAATTACAGATCTTGCTTAAGCAATATGTAAGAACAAATGATACAGGAAAATGTTTACGAAAAGCATGTCCCAGTCAAAACCGATAAACATCAGATTTGAAGAACTAAAGCATTGCAAGTGAATCAAGTAATAAGGTCAGGTGTGTAAACAGTAGTATCTCTCTGTAGATTTTCACAAAATACAAGCAACGAGAGAGTAGATCTGTACATCAAGTAATCAACTCACCGGTTTCTGTTAGTAGAGACTAGAGAGAGTAGATTTGTACATGTCGAGATTTTTGAGAGAGAGAGCAGCTAATTTATGAGCTTTGCTTAATGGAATGGGAATCCTTCTTGTTGTGCACTGCTGTGTCGACAACTATGGTGGGAGTAGAGAGATTCATGGAGAAGAAGGGAGAAGAGAGGTCGATGTGTGTGTCTCGACAGAGATGAGATGAGAAGAGAGTAAGAGACAAATGGTTAGGGTTTTGCTTTTATAGTTCATAGATTGACGGTGTAGATCAAAGGAAATGGACAGTATTGATTAGGCTTATATTTCGGTTCGGTTCGGTTCGGTTTGACCATAAATTCCCTTAACCGAACCCGAATCGAGAATATATTTCGGTTTTTTCGGTCGGTTTTTTCGGTTTTATTTAAGCATGGACCGACCGAAAACTGGCCCGAAATTTCGGTTTTCGGTTCGGTTCGGTTCGGGTCCCGCCGGGGTTTTTTTCACCCCTAGTGTCCCCGTGTCCCATACGGCGCCTCCTAGGAGTGTCGGTGCTTCATAGGGGAAAAACTGTATCCGCTATTGAGTTATACACTATTGAGTCACAAATCGTGTTGTACATCGAGAAAATGAGGAACTAAAAAAAATAAAGAGAAAACAAGGAACTCACTTTTAATGGAATGGAAAGATTAGCAGTTCGCATTATGGATTCAGCGATCCCGTGGGCATACCAAGGCTGCAAGGAAGGAATTTTTCAAACTGTGAAAAGATTGTACACAACAAAAAATAAAGGAGAGATAAAGGGAAAATGAAGAAAAGTTTAAAGAAATTGAAGCCAGCTCAGCCACCCTGGTGAAGGAAGGATCACACGAAAAACATATTAAACTACTGTAACTTAATAAGGTGTCCTCTTACATCATCTAGCAAGCAAGCTGGCTTACTAAAGAACTACAAGCAGGTAATTAATTGAGAGGACTCCTGCCTACTACAGGCTTTATGCAACCTAACTTCAGCCTAAAGTGAGCAAGCTATATCAACGAAAAGAAACCAACATTTTGAAGGAAAACGAAAGAATTTACCAAGCAACCTGAATGTAAAAAAGTGTAGACATTACCTTAAAAAGTTCCACTGGTGTAAACCATGAGATGTCATTCTTCTTGTATATATTATCCAAATACTGCATATAAGCCTTCCTCCCTGTACTGAACAAGTTAGATATTAACATAGACTGACATGTTTTCATAGAGTAATTAATCCATAAAAGCAGTTAATACTTATAGTTTCATTTCTTCTTGTAGAGAAAATCAAAGGTGTCAAACAAAATAAGCAAGAAAGGTGGTGTAGTTACCAAATAAAAAATAAAAAAAGAAAGGTGGTGTAACAAGTTATGCTCTTGGGAAACGCCTATTGACAGCAGGTGTATCCTATGCTCTAATACTACTAAATCACATAGTCATCTGTTTCTTGAGAGCCGGTTCTCCCACCATGTGTGGAGCATATCATGGCCAAATGCAGGTAATCAAATGCCCCTATGAAATTGAATGATATCGAGTCGTCAGTTGTTGGTCAGAGTAGCACAAATCCGCCACAGCAACTCTGCTCAAATTGGTATGGATGTTGTGGGAGTTGTAGGCAATATATAAGGGGGTGTGAGAGCTTGTCTCTGCTCTGTGAAAAAGATGGCCCTTTCACTGTAGAATATACTCCTTTGCAAGTCTTGGGTGACTTCCAATAGAGTTTGATTTCAAATTCGGCCCAGTTTCTATGGTGGCTTTAGTTGTTTTTTTCTGCGGTAGTTCTAGTTTTTCAGTTATGGACTTGTTTCTTCATTAGGCTAGGCCTGTTTTTGCTCATTTTGTTTGTCTGGGTGGATTCTCAAGGTCATACCCTTGGTCCTTGATTCTTTCTGGGTTTTTTCTTAACAACTTACCAAAACAAATCCTCTATATGCACTACTCTTTCCAATGTTGAACTCCCACACAGCCTACGCATCCACAAGAGGATCTCTGCAGTAACTCTGAGATTACACTAAATTCAAGACAAATCATAACAATTCTGACAAACAGATTGTTGAGAATACAGCCAAATCAACAAACACACCACGTGCAAAGATAATCAAGCTCAGAAAATAGGAATGCAAGACATGGAGATTTTTGCATGGTTCCCCAACTATTTGTTGGGTACATCCACGGCTTGCACCAGTTCTACTATGCAATTTGAACGAATAGAATACAAAATACACAGGCTGCTCCGTATAGCAAGGATTTATAACCTAGGGTTTAAATCACCAATTACCGTAATAACCTTTTTTGGTGTTTCAGGGGCGCCGAACATCTCAATGAAGAGCGACCCAAATCAAATAAGGCTTCATAAGCCCAACACATATAATTATTTCATCCCTATGAATGAAATAACGACTCATAATTCATGACCCCATTTTCTTACCAAAGAAAATTCATGACCCCATTTTCTTACCAAAGAAAATTCATGACCCCATTCCTGAAATGAAGAAATGCAGAAAGAGTAAGAGAGATATAAATACCTTCGAGCTGATTGAACTTAATGCTTTTCTCAAGCACTCCCACTGAACCCGATCTTTGGGAAAAGTAGCCATGTTTTGGATCGTACAATGCAGACCGTATGAAATCTCTCACCTGCGCGTTGTAAAAAAGCAAATTTCAGACAAATGAGATCAGTTCAGTTGCAGAAGCTAAAGCAACACTATTCATGTAAATACGAGCGTGTATGTTTATATGTATGTATGTATAGAGAGAGAGGGATAGAAGGAAGTTACGAGAATCGGGGTGTCGCCAACAATGTGCGTGGAAAAGAAGGCAGGAGGTGGGTGCGATAACGATGCAAAAGAACTCACTGCAGGCAAGGTTAGTAGTTAGACAGAGAAACCAAAACAGAGAGAGAGAGAGAGTACCTTTGGATGTGCGGAAGAGATGAGAGAGATTTTTGGACGATAGAGAGCGAGAAGCCATTGATGAATTGAAGCTCTTGAGAGCTTCTGAGATTGCCGAGGAGGGCTTTGCAACTTTTTTTGAACTGGAGGGCTTTGCAAATTGGGCAAAGGGTTTTGTGCACCCACCTTTTCCCGGACTTGGGAGGCCTGCTGACATTTTGTGGCGCAAATAATCTTGGCCTCCTCGGCCGGTGGCGTTTAAGCTCAGCTCGTTTAAAATTCAACCAACTTGACTTGGGCTTTCTTT
Organism: Vaccinium vitis-idaea; assembly: GCA_963854785.1. Taxonomy (NCBI): domain Eukaryota; kingdom Viridiplantae; phylum Streptophyta; class Magnoliopsida; order Ericales; family Ericaceae; genus Vaccinium; species Vaccinium vitis-idaea. The sequence continues at coordinate 40,432,100 of OY978215.1, forward strand.
TATTGTTAAACATAGCTTGGCTCGTTTAAAATTCATTAAGCTTGACTCGGGCTCTTTTCGATTGCTAAATGAACCTCCATAAGCAAGCTAACATTATTGTTGCAAGCTGAGCTTACTTGCACGAGTCGAGCTCTGACAACTCGAGGTCGCGTTTTTAAAATTTACCTAGAAATCCATTCTATCTCGACTCATTTACTTTGCAATGGAACCTTTCAGAGGCGGGGTGGCACGGTCCACTCGGGTCCCAATCTCCTATGGGAAAATATAGGTTTGTTTCATAACCTTCAACCAATTTCAATGGTTATTATTTGACTATGGTTGATGAATGATTAACACGTGTACTTTTTTTTGTATCAAACACTCACACAGTTTCAAAAAGATAGTTCGTGATCGAACCATTTTATCCTTGATAACAGACGCTGGTTCAACCTAAAACACTCTCGGTAAGCGACAAATTGATTTAAAGAGAACGTGGTTACACGAGACTTGGTACTTGAATACTCCAATAATATTGTTTGTATTCCTTCTTGGTTTTGACTATTGTAATTGTTCTCGTAATTTTGTAATTCCTTATAATCGAAATCCTTCTTCGGAATTCGGTGAATTGCCGCAATTTTTCCAAAACTAAGAACATTTTAGAAATAAATTATTTAAAAAATGATAAAGATACAAAATTAGTCTCTAACACAGTTCCAACACACTCACATGGCTTCACACACCATGTGAGTATGTTGGAGCCATGTTGGAGATAATTGTTGTACACCTATCACTTTTGAAATTATTTGGACTATAAAAAGTAGTACCCCTGGATTAAAAAACTCACTCTACCATTTTGTACTGACATCCGAAAAACTAGGCATAGAGTCTCCACTCCGCCTTTAAAATCTTGCATAAGGCTGCAATGAACCAAGCCGTTCGTGAGCTCGGCTTGGTTCAACTCGAAAAGAGCTCTTTCAAATTTGGTTCATTAAATTTTTATTGAGGCTCGGCTCAAGCTCGATAAGGCTCGTTTACTTTTTATTTAGAGAAATTTAATAAGTTTCTAATTGTCCATTATTCTAAAAGCTTTAAGCTAGGAGTATTAGGGAAGAGGATTAGAGATCAAAAGAACTTTGTTTCTTGCATTCTCCACACGTCCCCTCACTTGTGGTTAAACGCTCTTTTATAAGTGGACCAAACACGCGCAAGTTTTAAATTGATAGGTAGGTGCTAAGTCTCAAACACAAGATTTGTTGCATTTTGTGAAACCATAGTTGATTATTAACCAGCATACGCTCTAGTCGATTGTACATAGTCACTGAGAAAATTTTAAATATAGAGAATTGCATTGGCAGGGAATTGGTTTTAGCTTCAAGGATTTGGATTACCCCACTTTGAGCCCAATATACTGATTTTTATGAGACTAAGGACCTCCATGCAATTTTTCAAAAAAAAATTGTTGTTCAAAGTAATGGTTTGCAAAAAATAATATAAGTGGGCCACGGCGAGGCACAGCCCCACTCGGAAAAAGCGTAAAAGGGAATGAGTTATTGAAGACAGTTGTGGCGACCCTCACACTTACCGCTCCCTCAAGGCCGTGCTTTGCATTGATTCATCTTGCTCTTTGTTCCTTATCTTGTTTCGCATATATCGTTGGTCGAGTGTACATCGTTGAGGGCATGCTTTTATTTAGAAGTTGTGGGGTGCTTTGGTTGGCATATTTGTATTTTTCAGTCTTTTCTGTATGCCGGGTTGTGTTTGTGCTAGTTGTTGTATAGGGCTGTTTGTTGGTTTCCCTTGTAAAAATTGTTAAGGGCACAAAGTTTAGAACTTGAATTGAGCACTAAAATTTTTGGACCGACCGGGATGCGAACACTTCAACACTTATCGACTATCGTGGTCTTTCTCCTTGTCTTTTCTTTCAGTTGTACTAGACTATATGTTTTTATAAGGCTTGGACCCTGTTGTCCTTGTGCTATGTTGGACTCACGTTTAACTATTGTTTTAAACTCACGTAGTAGTGCTCTGTATTTATCTATCTTTGGTTTATTAGCACGATGACTTATGTTTAATTATTGTTAAAACTCAACTTATAGTAGTGCTCTGTGTTTACCTATGTTTGGTTTATTATGGTGTACTCCCTCCGTCCCTTTTTAAACGATCCATATGGGAATACGGACAATTTCAAACCCCTAAAAAACATATTTCTCAATATAACTTTTTAATTTGTTTTATACCAAATTAAAGTGCTCATTGAGTACTTTAATTTGGTGCAAAAAAAATTTAAAAATGTTATACGTAAGTACATTTTTAAACGTCCGCAAAAATACACGTTTCCCAAGTGGATCACTTAAAAAGGGACGGAGAGAGTATTAGTTTTGAAAAAAAAAAAATATTAGTCTGGATTTTGTTATAGATCGATGCCTTAATCATGGTTGGTCATTGATTCTATCCTAATAGGGTCGAGTCATGACAGTGATACTAACCTCACTAACCTCTATTTAGGGTGTGTTCTACTAACAAAAAATAGTTTTTTGTCAAAAATTGAGACAGGTCATTTTTTCACAATACATCACATAAAAAACTGTGAAGAGCTAGCTTCTTCTAAAAACACCCTTACTAGAACACCCCTTTTAATTATCTCCATTACGAAACTATGCATTGAAACTTCTTCAAGTTACAATTATGTTTTTGTCATTTTATTTGGAGGTATTTCTCAAAAAGAGAGGGCAGAGGATCCTCTATCCCATGTATCCTGTCTTACCCTCCTGTCCCAACCCCCCATCTCCTGCCACGTCGCCCAAATTTCCTCCACCTTCCAGCCTATGTAACCCTTTTAATGCCAACTGTTAACTCACATATGCCTTTAACCCCATTTTCCCCTCCACCTTCCCTTCCACGTTTTTTTTTTCTTTCTGACGCCAAAATTGGTGGAAACTAAAAGTCTCTTTTTGTTTCTCTATGAGCTTATTTTAGGATCCGTGAAAGATGATTCAAACCACGGGTTATTTTTAAATATTTTTTTGAGTATCTATAAGAAATTAGCTAAATTCAAATTTTGGGAGAGCCTTTTCAGAATTCATACTTTTCCTTCCACTCTAGGATCCGTTGCCCTAAAGTGCAATTAAAGACATCTTTGAGTTAACAGTCGGCATTAATAGAGTTAGATGGGCTGGAAAGTGGGGGAAAATTGGGCCACGTGGCAGGAGATGGGGGTTGGGACAGGAGGGTAGGACAGGATATATATGGGATAGGGATTTGGGGGTTGCTGCCGTGCAGGGCATGCACAACAAGTGTTGTGCACCATCCGAGCCGTCCGTTGCTCGGATTGACGGCCCAGATTTTATTTTGCACGAACGACAACGAACGATTCGGATATAAAGGTGCTAAGGTGAAATATGTGCCGTCCATCTGAGCAACGGACAGTTCGGATGACGCACAACACCTGCTGTGCATCGCATGCACAGCAACAACCCCATCTCCGTTGGATAGAGGATCCGCTGCCAAAAGAAAAAAGAGAACTCAATAATATTTTTTCACATAAAATGATGTGTTTGGTTCATTAATTAGGTTTTTACTTATCTTGCTTAAATTAGAGCATCTCCACCCCTTACTCAGATTTTTATCCAAATTTGAGTAAAAATTTGATTTGGTATGGAGCACTCCAATGGGAAAAAGAAAATCTAGGCATAAATTTGAGTAAAGCCTTATTAATGACATTGTTGTAAATTTGAGGGGGAGAAAATGACCTTTAAAATTTGATGTTGGATTTGATTCTCACCAAATTTGGTGAAGAATTTGAGTAATATCAAAATTGGTGAATGAGTGAAGTGAGTTATTTTGGTGATTCTTACTTAAATTTAAGTATGATGTTAGATTTGAGCAAGGAGTGAAGCTGCTCTCTTGGCTGCTATTGTGATAAGTGCGGGATCAAATTTAGAGAAGAAGATTAAACGCCACCATACAATGCCACTAGCTAAAACCCTTTAAGTAAACCCCAAATTGCTCGAAAGTCGAAACAAAACCCCTATCCTCTCTCTAATTCAAGAAATGCCGCCGCCGCGTAGAAGAGGAAGCCACCGCCGGTACAGGCCCGAAGGGGCCATGTCCAGCTGCAATCTCCCCGCCAACATCGTCGCCGACATTCTTTCCCGACTTCCCGCCAAAGCCCTTGTCCGATTTAGGTGTGTGTGCAAGCCACTGAACACCCTCGTCGCGGACCCCAAATTCATCTCCGCCCACTACAACCGCACCAAAAACGATCACACGCTTCTCGTCCACAGCCGCCACGACGCCTCGGCTGAACAAACCGTATCTCTGCTCCACACCAAAAACCCAGCTTCCGTCTCAAATCTCGACCACCCATTCCCACCTCATTTTCTCGTTTACAACATGCAGATTGTGGGTTCGATCAATGGCATTGTTTGTCTCAATAGCCCGCCCTTGTCGGTGTTCTTGACTCTCTGGAACCCTGCAACCAAGAAGTACAGGTATCTCCCTTGCCCCACTCTTGGAAATTTCCCTACTGACACTGTCAATATAATCTCCATTGGTTTCGCTTTTGATTCTGTTAAGAACGATTATAAGGTCATTAGGTTTGTTTGTTTTAAGAAAGAAGTGGGAATCCTAGCTAGGGCTGAGGTTTTCTCTGTCAATTCCGGTGCTTGGAGAGAGATTAAGGTGGATGTGGATGTTACGCTTGCATGTAACTGGGCTACTGTGGTGAAAGGAGTGCCCTATTGGATGTGTCATACCCAGGATATTAGCGTGTTTTTCTTTCGGTTTGATGCGGTTAATGAGGTTTTTAGGCAGTTGCCGGCACCTGGAATTGCTGCTTCCAACGATACTCGTCTTCGTGCTGTGAACTACAAGGATTCTTTTGCTGTGCTGGTGTATTCTCCTGGTCACTCTCCGTTTACTCTTGATGGATTTCAAGGGACTTGTTACACCCCGATGGAGGGCAATACAAACTACGTAGATGTGTGGGTGATGGAGGAAAAAGACTCGGGTGCTGAAAGCTCTTGGAGCAAGAAATTGACGGTTGGGCCTATTTTGGGGGTTGAGAGGCTGGTGGGCTGTTCAAAAAATGGGGAGATTGTGGTGGAGAACAGTGAGGGAATGTTGCTTGTGTATGACCCTAGTACTGAACAAGTTAAGAATGCTGGCATTACTGGAGCTCGGGCAAGTTCATTTCTTGTTTGCAGCTATTCAGAGAGCCTAGTCTCGATTAGAGGATTTGTGCGAGTCGGGACACTGGATGAGAAGTTTTTTAGAAAGTTTGCTAGAGAGGACAGAAATTACAGGAATCGTTGATAGTTTTTGTGCTAGCTAATACTCCATGCAATTATTGCGATGCTGTCATGGACTGAATGTAGCTCCATCCTCTTTGTTTTGTCATGCTTTTGTTACGCATGTAATGTAGTTTTTGCTATTACTCTATAGAGTATAGTCTGTATCCAGTGGTTTGTTAAGGACCATGTAGTAGTATGTGTGTCATGTTATGTGATGATATAATATGAACAGATCCTATATTCTGTTTATCTGACCGCATTGGTTTTTCAAATGAATGGCTTATGTTGACTTTTAAACCACTCCTTTTCTCTTTCATGTTCCTTGTGCAATTGATTAGAATTTTAGTGTTTTGTGTGCATTTCTCCACCACCAAGTGTGTGGTGGAGAAATCCCCTAGAGCATCACGTTTTGCTGCTCCATGTTAGGCTACATGCATTTCCAACCTTTAACCTGCAAAACTGCACATAGAAGATTTCCAAGAAGACAATAATGATGACTTATGGCTAGGGGTGTAAAAGGTTAGGTTTGGTCCAGCTTAGGCATTTTTCCGAACCAAGCCGTTTTGTTATTTGTGCATTTTATAACAATTTAAAACCAAAGGAACATTACGAAGCAGACGCCACCAAATGGCAGCACTTATAAGTTACAACCCCTCGACACTTATAGTATAGCATAACATTCCTATCATAGCTTGCATAGATATGTTCTGGTGTGATGACAAAAGGTTGCACTCATTGCTGGTTCTAACAAAAAGTTTCAACATAAACTTTGCTAGTTCCAATATAAAAAAACCAATAGAGCGGTAACAAAAAGTTTCAACATAAGCCAAACTCTTGCTAGCTGCTAACCCTAGATAGGTTTAAGCATTTGGGTGAAAGAAAACTTAAGTTTCCGTTTTCATGGTGACTAGCCCAAGCCTTTTTAAGGGTTGGTAGTTTTAAGCATTAAAACTAGATGAAGTGTTATTGTTAGAACAACTATGCTAAGTTTTAACCTTGATTAATAAAATACAAACACACACCTATACGGTCCGGTCCAGTTTATCCCGAATTGGAAGGTGGCAAACGAACCAAACCAATTTCTTTTCCAGTTTGGCTAAAAATCAAACCGAACCAAACTTATTACCTTTAGAAACCAAACAAAACCACCAATTTGGTCCGGTTTTGGTTTTCGGCCCGGTTTGCTGGTTTTTCTTTCACCCATACTCATAGCAAGACTCAACCGTCTAGTTACCAACCCTGCTTTACAGCCCAAACAGGAAATAGTGATCTAAGTTCAAATTGGCGAGTCTTCACTCCCTCTCCACTCTCTTAGAGCATCTCCAACAGCCTAGGCAAAACTGGGTTTTAGCTAAAATGGCTAGCCTAACCCCCAAATTCCCTCACCCAGCAGCCTCAATACATGACTCGACAGTTTCTGGGCTGCTACAGTAACTCGCCAGGGCTGGCGAGTTACTGTAGCTCTCAGCAGTGCATTGATCGACGCTCTCTCTCTCTCTCTCTCTCTCTCTCTCTCTCTCTCTCTCTCTCTCTCTCTCCCCATCTTTTATCATCTCTCGTGCATACCATTTCTCTCAACGAAGCAACTTCCAGCTAGGTTCTTGAGAGGAATTATCATCCTCACTATCAAGACCAGTTATCCTCCTTCAATATTGTGATTTTGGTTTTATGCAATTTGTTCATCAAATACCAACTTGGGTATGAAGTTGGAGAACGTATAATTTGGATTGTTTCGTGAAAGTGTTGATTCTGAGCCACTTGTCCTCTTTCAAAATTTGTAGGCCGTCTACTCTGTCTTGCATTGGAACAAGGACCCTGATCCATCCGAGTGGGCTTTGAGCAAAAAAAAAAAAAAAATGAACTGCTTGATTTCTTTTTTCTGGTCTCCGTGGTTTAGTTACAGTGAGTAGTTTTCTTGGTACGTATTTGCATTTTGGTGATCTTTTTCCAGTCGTTGCTTAATTTATGGACAAAATGATTCTTCTTCTTCTTCTTCTTCTTCTTCCCCGTCACTATTTGTATTACGGTATGTCGTGTCTGTATCCGTGTCTGCATGTTTGTGTCTGTGCTGCTTACTTTAAGTCATCCACCTAGCCCCTATAATTTCAGCTCTATTTGCCTTCCTGGAAGTGGCTGGAACCATTGACTTGGCACAGGTTCTGGGCATTTATAGCATTTCCTAATTATGGATGTTCTTACGGAATCATGTCAAAACAGTTTTGGGAAACAACGCTGCCAAACAGATTTTCAGCATCATTTTCAATTGTTTGTAAGATTCAAAAATAGATTCAGATGATGATTTGGAATGGGCATTAAAGTTTGAACAGAATATTCGCAAACTTTTGTTTGGAAATATTGTTAAGCCCCAATTCTATACACCACAAAACTTTCGTCTTGATTGTATTTGGTATGAGACGTTGAGTTGGATGAGATATTGAGAAGGATTTTCATTTAAAGGATTTTCATTTAAAGGATTTTCATTTAAAGGATTTTCATTTAAATCTATCTTCGATATCTTAATCCATATCATTTGTTCTGTTCAATGTAGTTGCTGCATATTAGTATATTGGTGTTTAGTGTGATACGGTTGTCAACTTAGTCTCTTTTAAGTTAAAAATTGTTGATCATTACACACTTTAAGTTACCATAGTGCTAACTTGAAAGTGGAAAAAGGTTTGGTAAACCCATTTGCCGGAATCATGAATAATGATTAGTCCTAACTTGTTTTTTCAGGGGAACTAAGAAAGCTAAGAAGTTACTGTTAAGTCACCTCCCTGATTGAATCTGAATAGCTGATAGAGATACATGTTTTATGTTTTTGCTATTGACCATCGGTGTTTGCTTTCAGCGCTGTTATGCTCAACTCGTTCGTGGCCAGAACCTCAACCTCCAGAACCTTAAAACGCTTTAGGTTCTACCTTTGGGTACATGTTAAGTAGTGGGCCGCTCGCTGAACAAACTATGTTCTGCTTGGAGTCTTTGAATGAGCCTGTTTTTTGGCGATGGGGGAAATCTTCAGTTTTTTGATTCCTTGCTTTGAAGTCACATATGGGGTTAGAGCACCTCCAGCCCTTACCCTTTTTTTGAACCAAATTTGAAATCTGAGTAAATCCTTCCAAAATTTGAGTAAATCTCACTCCACTCTTTGAACCAAAACCATACCAAATCAAGCTTTACTCAGATTTTTTCCCAAATTTGGGGAGATCTATTTCTTGAACCAAAATAGCAACGGTTAGTTTTGGGCGGTCGACGGTGGTGCTTGGCAGTCGACGGTGGTTCTGTGTGTTGGTGGCTGTGTGGAGATGACGGTGGTGGTGGGTCAGATCTACAGTGGTGCTGGACGACGGTGGTGGTGGGTCGACTGTGGTGCTGTGTGGTGGGTCAGACAACGGCTGTGGAGACGACGGTGGAGGTGGCTGGTGGTAGACAACGGTGGTTATGGGTGGTGGGGGTGGTCTACGGTGGTTTTGTGAGAGGGGAAGGTGAGAGAAATTGTTTTTTGATTTTTTTTAAAGACAAATTTGAGTAAAAAAGGGGTTGATGACTGAAGTGGTTCTCCTCAAATCAAGCTTTTGACTCAAATTTAAGTGAGAATTTGGTTCTGAGTTTGGTTCAAGGCTGGAGGTGCTCTTATGGATTCTAGCTATTTTCTCAAACATCTGACGTGCTTCTTTTGGCTTTGAACGGGAATTGGGATATTGTAGTGCGGAGCCGCACTACAGGGTTATAGTGTTGCATCCGAGCCGTTGATCGTGCAATCAGTGGTCCGGATTTCATCTCGGTACTTGCATGATCCGAGCCGTCTATTGCTGAGATGAAATCCAAGCTGTTGATTACCAAGATCAACGGCTCGGATGCCGCACTACAGGCTTGTAGTGCCGCTCCACACTATATTGTTATCGGATACTGATGTCCATAAGAATTGTGAGCTCTTCTTTATGAAACATGGAAATTTTATGCTACAGAATTCTTGAGACACACCTGACTTTGAGTCTATTTGTATATCAAATCTTTCTATTCCTTTTGGTTTTATTGTTATACTTGTTTGATCCAGCTGATGAATGTGGTATGCGAGAACCACTTATACTTCTGCATTTACTGTTTTGTGTGGTACAATAATACCTCTGCTCTTTATTCCATTGCAAAAAAAAAAAAAAGAATTTAAAAATGTTATTGTGATTAGGATAACCAAAATGCCTAGGCTATTGGGGTGCTCCAGCATTTGATGGCTAGCCAAAGTAGTAAAGACACATTTCCTAGCCAAATGGGGCTAGGGATTGTTCGAGATGCTCTTATACTTTTAAACCATTTTGATAATTTTTGTGGGACCGCAAAATGGGTCCCATACAAACTGGTATACATTTGGTGGACGCCAAATGGTGTACCCATAGTTTTTATAGAGTACAAAAATATTGGATTAGAACAATCTTCAACACACTATTTCACATAAACTATCCATTGAAGTGAAGAAAATATGTAAACCGTGATTCAAACAAAAATCTTAGTGAAACAAAGATCACCCACGAACTGCCAAGTCAAGCTTACTTTATAAATGGAATATCAACAAATTGATGTTAGTCCACTATTCCTTTTTGGCTGTCCCAAAATTGATGTCAGTAGGACCACAATTTGATAAATTTCATTTTTTACCCTTTTTATTTAAGCAAATGGCAAAGTTTGTCTTTAACCAAATTTAAATTCAAATATAGAGGGCAAATTTGGAAAGTTATAGTACATTGTAAAGTACAATGACTATGTTTCAAAAAAAGTTGAAATTCCAAAGTGGGACTAAAATTGAGGGACAAAGGAAGTATCAAAGTATTTTCATCTAACTATTGGCTCCTGCATGCTTGGATAAATTGTTACAATCTGCATTCTTTTCTGGTGATTAGAATAAAAAATATCTTACTTCTCATTCTTCAAGATGAATTGGTTGTCATTATCAAAAAAAAATAAAGATGAATTGAATAGTAAAGAAAAAAAATTGATTAAGAAACTAAAGAGACACCCAAATTGAAAACGATTTTTTAATTTTTGTGACCAGGAAGTGAAAACGATCCAATCTCTTAAAAATCATGAAATACCCATGAATGGTAACTCAACTATAACTAAAAAAACTTGGGATGCCTACCAAGACCTTCCTGAGTAAACGATGCTAAAGATAATAACTCATTTCGCATATACTAAACCAGACACTTGAATTATCAAAAAAAAAAAAAAAGAATTATCAAAAGAAAATAACCCACGTATAGAGGCATGAACCCTAAACATATCACCACTAGAACTGCGATTTTATCCACCAAAGAAGTTGACAATATAAATGGGCCCTAAGTTTTTGACAGAATATAAGAATTTGGGTGGAGGAGGAGGTCCGGCACCTTTCTTATTTGGGTGAATGACGGGCCGGTACAGGAAATTCAACCAATATACAGACAAGTCCAATTGAGTTTTGGAAAAGCACCACCAAGGTATTTCAGCAAATCATGACCCCCCCACCCATCTCTCTCTCTCTCCCCCCATCCCATATAGGCACAATTTCTCTCTCTCCTCAACTCTCCAAACCGTATGAAAGTGCCTAAATCCTAGGGTACCCTATGAAAGTGCTTAAACCTAAACTCTAGGGTACCATATGAAAGTGCCTAAACCACTAAAACCCTATAATAGGAAAGTGCATCCTAAACTTAAACTCTAGGGTACCCTATGAAAGTGCCTAAATCCTAGGGTACCCTATAAAAGTGCCTAAACCTAAACCCTAGTGTACCCTATGAAAGTGCCTAAAATCCTAGGGTACCCTATGAAAATGCTTAAACCACTAAAACGCTATAATAGGAAAGTGCACCCTAAACCTAAATTTCAAAAAAGATTGACTTGTCTTAATGGTAATTAAAAAAAATGACTTCCCTTAGTGATAATTAGATGTCTCTTTTTTAGATCTAGAAGTAAAAATCTGTTCTTAGACTTGGTTTTCCATTTGCTAAAATGGAAATCTCATAAAATCAACCTCATTTTATCACCTCCACCTCATTTTATCTTTTGGCAAACTAAGGCTTAGTTCTCCAAAAAATTTTAGCAACCAAGTTGCTAAAATCAAGCATGATTTTATCTTTTGAGGTGGGGAGGTGATTTTATCTCCAATGAATCTGGACATAATAAGCAAAGTCTACACTTACATGTGCATGCAGAAGATATATAATATAATGTATATAGACAGTGCCAAGAATATGTGGGGGAAATTTGGATGATACTGCAATGCGTGCCTAAAATCCAGTCCCGAATGGTGAAAACAAAATTTTGTTTAAGCATTTAGCGGTCTATTTTAAGAATGCAATATTCAAGGAAAATAAGTTACGGTGGCCCGCCACTCTAATAATTTTTAGAATTCTGTTAGTACAACATGTTTCCCCGTTATCAACAGCTCAATAGGATATCATTTAGTACCTGATTGGAACATTTTTATCTTGAAGAGAATGCATCCAAAACACTAGATCAAACTCACTCAAATCCATTATTGCCGAGTGATATGTGTACCGATCAGGTACTTGATATCGGATTGAGCTAATTTTTGGTAAACTTGTTCTACTCAACTAGCTCTTCGAAGTGAACGTTTCCGATCATCGAAACGAGATTGGAATTCCCCGGAATCGTCGGGGACACTTGCCGGGGGACAACAGCGCCCCTCTGTTTTGGGGGTAAAAAATCACAGACTACACAACTTGGTGGTTGATTCTTAACATAGTAAAGTAAATTTCAGATGTCATAGCATTTTAGGTGAAAATATAAGGTGGGATTGTGGTGACATGCAATAGCCTCATGATTCGCTAACTATACATTCACCTTGGATCGGATCAGATGACTTGTCTTTGACCGGATCGGGAAGGAGATGAGTTGAGATTTGCGTAAGCTTTTCCTGACACTCTTAATTGTCGAACCAAGAAGGAAAAAAAAAAAAAAAACTACATGTTCACCAATCTTAGATCAAAATGCTGACTAGCTCCATCCTTGATGGTACGTTGTAACGATCGGACTCGAATAGTACATGTAGTACATAATCTCCCAAAATCTAGTAAGCCAATCCATTTTGTCTTCTAACTATCCTTTTAAAATATTAGCTAACAAACAAAAGATACAACCATTAGTAGTTAGTTAATTGATATGAGTGGTCAATGATACATATGGTTGGTTAATCATGGCTTTGGTTTGTTAGGGCTTTTGTATTTATTTGTAAAAGTTGTCCCAAGTTAGCTTCAATGATTGGAGTCTACCATGGTGGAGGAGTGTGGGTAGGGCCAAAGATTTTTTATGAGTGGTTTAGGATTTTGATTGTGTTGACTATGGCACTAGGCCACGTCCTTGCCACAAGCCTTTGATTTTTCTTTGTTTAATGCAAATTATCCCGAACCATCTTGGACGCACCTCAATCTAATTTATATAGTCTCTTCCGCAATTATTTCACACGTTTACGCGTGACGGGAGATGTCTCAAGAATTGCCGGTAGTAAAAATTGAACCTGAAATCTTAAGAAAGAGCAAACCAGACTCTTTCCACCACGCCAACGGGAGCATTCGAATTTGCTTTCTCTTAGAAGGAGATAACAACCTCAAATAGAAAATTGAAATAGACACAAAAAAATAAACCCTCCAAGTGCAATTGTTTAATTCTAGATGGCTATGTTAGTACAAAGTTTAGCAATGGGAAGACAATGATCATGTCATTTTTATTGTTAATTACTTACTACATATTCAAAATCATTTTTTATATCTCCAGGTCATTTTCCTTAGTTGGGGTCTTGGAAAATGACCAAGCACCAAAATGCACCATAGACTAGTTGTAGTGAGAGAGTAGTAATGGATTGTTGAAGATTTTGTATGCCATTGGCATTCCCCATGGGACTGTAAAATACTTGCCATATTTCCATATTCGTGTACAATTTGTTTGAGATCAATTAGCTACGCAAATAAGTCATGTTTTTTTTTTTTTTTTAAATGAAGAGTTAGAAAAATATTATTATATCAAAACCACCGGTCAAAAAACAGGGTACACACAAAACCGCCGGCCCTAAAACCACTGGCCAAATAACTACCTACAAAGGAAAACAACAAAAAAATACAAAAAAAGGACATAAAATAAGGACGCTGGAGCTATCACCCACCGTCGCCGCTGCTGTCATCGTCAGGAGCCCGGATCTGGAAACCCTAGATCCGGCTCCCCCCTGATCCAAAAATCGGGTGTGGTCACCCATACCGGAACGAAAAGGAACGTTCGCCACGGGGAGTCTCCGAACGCCAAAGAAGCTCAGGCATAGATTGGAGTCTACCATGGCTTTGGTTTGTTAGGGCTTTTGTATTTATTTGTAAAAGTTGTCCCAAGTTAGCTTCAATGATTGGAGTCTACCATGGTGGAGTGTGGGTAGGGCCAAAGATTTTTTATGAGTGGTCTAGGACTTTGATTGTGTTGGCTATGACACTAGGCCACGTCCTTGCCACAAGCCTTTGATTTTTCTTTGTTTAATGCAAATTATCCCGAACCATCTTGGATGCACCTCAATCCAATTCTTATACTCCTTCTCACAATTATTTCATACGTCTACGTGTGGCGGGAGATAGCCTCAAGAATTGTTGGTAGTAGAAATTGAACCTGAAATCTCAAGGAAAAACAAACCAGGCTCTTTCCACCGGCCAAACGAGAGCATTTGGATTTGCTTTCTCTTAGAAGGAGATAACAACCTCAAATAGAAAATTGAAATAGACATTGTTTAATTCTAGATGGCTATGTTAGTACAAAGTTTAGCAATGGGAAGACAATGATCATGTCATTTTTATTGTTAATTAACTTACTACATATTCAAAATAATTTTTTATATCTCCTGGTCATTTTCCTGAGTTGGGGTCTTGGAAAATGACTAAGCACCAAAATGCACCATAGACTAATCGTAGTGAGAGAGAAGTAATGGATTGTTGAAGATTTTATATGACATTCCCCATGGGACAGTAAAATAGTTGCCATATTTCCATATTCGTGTACAATTTGTTTGAGATCAATTAGCTACGCAAATAACTGAATAAGTCATGCCTTTTTTTTTTTGGGGGCTAAAGAGTTAGAAAAATATTACTATTAAATCAAAACCACCGGCCAAAAAACCGGGTACACACAAAACCGCCGGTCCTAAAACCACTGGCCACAAAACTACCTACAAAGGAAAACAACAAAAAATACAAAAAAAAAGAGGACAGGAAATAGGACGCCAGAGCTTGTTGCCGTAGCTATCACCCACCGTCACCGTCACCGCCGCCGTCGTCGCCAGGAGCCCGGATTTGGAAACCCCAGATCCGGCTCCCCCAGATCCAAAAATCGGGCCTAGTCACCCATATCGAAACAGAGAGAAACGTCCGCTACGGGGAGTCTTCGAACACCAAAGAAGCTCAACCATAGAGGAGATCGGGGGGGGGGGGAGTCCGAAGGAAGCTGGGGTAGGTGGGTGGAAGGGGTGCGGAGGGGGGTGGGTGTGGATCAGGGGCGGAGCCAGAACTAAATGTCAGTGGGGTCAAATTCTTAAAACAGAATAATAGAACAAAAAAAAATGTGAAATCGAAAGGAGTTAAAGTAGATATCTATTAATAACATATAATTTCATTTACTATTGATCTCCAAAAGATACACTGAAATGCCAAACAAAAATTAGCTTAGATATACAACTTATAACCGCGTCCACAACCGACCACAAAAAGCTACACTTTAATGCTAACAAAAAGTAGCTAAGCAGGTTTCGATTTAAAACCTGTAACAGCATTTACAAGTGGCCTCGGCGGTTTTTCATATCTTGAAATTGTAGCATAATAGTCTCATTTGTGATACTATTAAAAATCTCCCTCTCAATATACACAATCAAGCTATCATGCAACCATTGATCATCCATTCGGTTACGAAGTCGATTCTTCACAATCTTCATGGCAGAAAATACTCTTTTTCTGCTGTAGCTGTTGCAACAGCTAAAACTAG
This sequence comes from Vaccinium vitis-idaea, assembly GCA_963854785.1. Taxonomy (NCBI): domain Eukaryota; kingdom Viridiplantae; phylum Streptophyta; class Magnoliopsida; order Ericales; family Ericaceae; genus Vaccinium; species Vaccinium vitis-idaea. Next base: position 40,447,366 of record OY978215.1, read on the forward strand.
AGCCAAAGTCAAAAGCATGAAAACCAATGGATACCCTATTTCTTTTTGGGTCTCAATCATCTTTCGAGAAACATCACCAATTCCTTTCAAGTTTGAAAACTCGACTCTAGACCGCACATCAATGATGACATTCTCAAGTTGATCCGAAAGTGCCAAAAGCTCAATACCGGAGAAGTCTTAAGGATAAAATTCGGCCATGCGGTTCAACTTTTGGTTGTCAAAACTTGCAAATGAGTTGGATGGACTTAGACATGCAACACAAAGAAGCAACTCGGCGTTTATCTCATTAAAGCGATTATTTAGCTCTTGGAGTTGCATATCTATGACAGTATACAACAACTCGACGCAATTGGGTGTGCTAAGGAGGGCAAGTAGTGGTGAAGAGAATTAGAGAGTTACAAGGAAAATTATTTGGTATGGTCAATGGTAAGGAGGCGGGCAAGTAGTTGGGCAAAAAATACCATATACAAGGGGCAAACATACAAAATTCTAAAAAATATTATACCTATCCTATTAAAATTTGACACCTCAGTGGGGTCAAGTGACCCCGCTTGACCCCCCTTGGCTCCGCCCCTGGTGTGGATCGGCCGCCAGGGGCTGAGCCGCCTAGGGAGGGGCTGTTGCCCGTGTCACTCGTTCTCACTCTGTCTCTCTCTAAAACTTCCTCTCACTTTAGAAAATTAATAAGTCATGCTCGTATATCTATTAATGTCACGAGTTTTCTGAGCTTTATTGAACTCTCCTTGGATCTACCTCTACAAAAACTAACTAGTTAATAAACTGGTCCATGATCATATAAATTAAAGCTCATTCAAGACTGATTAACTGGGAAGATAAATTAACTAAATTTGAATTCATTTGAAACTCGTTCGTAAAACTTTGTATAACAACCTGTTACTGACTTCAGCTCATTTATAAATTACAATCCTATATGAGGAAGTTCAAGAATCAACAATATCTTGATATACATTACAAGCCAACGTACGTATGCAAACCCTAACCCACTATATGTATGATCGAATATTCTTTCGGTCCCGTACATCAACTAAACAAATCTCAAAAACTCGAAAATTGTATTGATTTGTAAAAGGCAAACTCGGTGCCCTATATTTTTGGGTGGTTGAATGTTACAAACAGAGGATAAGAAAAGAAAGAGACATTAAAATACATTACTAATTTCTACAATTATTTGTAGAACAAGCTAATGTGAAAATGAATGATGGGCAATTATAAAACAGTTATTCACCGTTGTCAATCACGCAATGACACAACCTTATGTTGTGCAAATTAGTGCATATATTATTGTGGTATTACATTCCCCCCCCCCCCCCCCCCCCGGCGCGTAATATAGGGTGTCTCAAGCCAGAGCTTGTGCACATATCGAACTAATCTCCACAGCCTGACCACAACTCTCACATAATTATGCGTGCAAGGGGTGAGGTTGTCCCAATAGTTGCAATAGCAAACTTCATGCCAAGACCCATGGGCGGAGGTGTATAGTGGCCCAAGACCAAGGTGGCCCTGGCCCCCACCCATTTTTTTAATTATAAGAAAGGTTTAATAATATTATATATAATATAATTATTATTTAGGTCCGAAGCTTTGTCGTGACAGCTTAGCTTCGCAAAGGTCTCCGCTTTTCGCCGGCGGCAGTGTGTTCTGGCGATTTCACAGATAATGAAATTTCTCTCTATTTCTCGAAAAAAAAATATTATTATTTAGGATAATGAGTATAAAAAATCTCCGTAAATCTATATAGTTTTGATTTTATATAGTAAAAAGATAAAATGATTCTACATTGTCATGTAATTTTTTCCTAATTCCTTTAATAGACGAAAATAATGACATATGGATATTATAATTGTTGTTTCAAAACAAAATAATGTCATATACAATACAATAATATACTAAACAATACTTTGAGTACATTTGTGGTTGAAAATACTTTATTTAGGGAGTGTTTCACTAACAAAAAACATTTTTTTTCAAAAACCAATACAGGTCATTCTCTCACAATACATCACATAAAAAATCATTGAAAAACCAGTTTATTTTAAAAACACCTTTAGCGGAACATTGGCTCCACTCGATTTAAACTTCTTTTTTTTTGTGCAACCGAAAGTTTGGTCTATGAGCTCTAGTACAATACATGAAAAGAAAACATGAAAAGGCGTCAGACGGATGGTCCGTTGGATGCCTTTTCATGTTCATTTTCATATTTTGCTTTTATGTTCCATACACTTTCTCCCGATCTAAACTTTTGGCCAAAGTAAAACAAAGTGTGTCAGAAACACTGGTTAAGCTTCTAGTCCGGGATTTCCGGACTCCGGGATCCACCTTCCTGATATTCTTTTTATGATCCGAACCGTCCAATGTGTTTTTAAAGGCCCCCGCGAGAAATCGTCAAAAAAAAATACCGGGAAGGGCTTGATCCGAGCAATTTTTTTTATAAAACTGTAAATGTACAGTTTTTGTGGAAAACTGCTCGGATCAAGCCCTTCCCGGTATTTTTTTCTGTCGATTTCTCGTAGGGACCCTTAAAAACACGTTTTAAACACATTGGGCGGTTTGGATCATGCAAAAACACATTTTAAAAGCTTCAGAACACCCAAAAATCTCCAGTCAGGGGTCCCTGACTGGAAAGCTGCCGCAGAAACACTATCAACCCCCACAAAGTTGAACATAATTGGCAAATTGAAAGATCTTTTGTCTGAAAGCACTTTGTCAGATTGTTTCTCAATGCTTGCATGAATTTCCTCTAATGTGAAAAACAGCAACCACACAAAGTATACGGTGGGATCGATCCCCCTTTTTAATGAAATTTCCGGGTCTTTTCCTTCTTCCAAACAAACCCATCTCTAATTTTTTTTTTGTAATGTAAGGTGTCTCGAGCCAACTTGAATGCACCTCAGTCTAATCCGTATAGCTCCCATAGCATTTCACACGCTAACTTGCGGGAGTGAGGTGACCCAAAAATTACTAGTAAGAAGAATCGAAAGGCACTCGAATGAAATCAAATGTCACCTCCTAGCTAGATGTTAGGTTTGAGATCTCTTAATTGCTATCAACACTACGGCCAATCAATACAAGACTTAAATCTGCATCGGCTTTAATTGACCTTGTCTTAATGGGATGATCTTATTTTGGTAAAAAATAAAATAAAAATTGACCCTGTCTGTGGACGGTGAATTGGTAAGCAGAAAAAGAGAGGTAGATTGAGTTTTAGTAAGTAGCATATCATTGAGAGAGTTTCTATACTGTTTCAAGCTTTCATTGTTATTCTTTACGCTAAAGAAATTTTCTTTGTCAATTACAAAAAATAAACATAAAATGAACAAAAAGATTGTACTCAGTGCTTAATTCCTATTGGTGTAACGCCCCATGTAGACTGTTAACCCAATAACTTGTTGAAACCTAACCATGTGGATCAAAATGCTGAAGCCCAAATCCCAAGTAATAGCTTAAATGGTTTCTTATATATTCAGAATCACCTATATAGACTTCTGATGTGGGAAGGAGTGTTACAAATTTTTTTTTTGTGAAGAGATAGAAATATATTAATCAAAACCACCAGCCCAAAAACTAGCAAACAATACAACACAAACAAAAACCACCGGCCCTCAAAACTGCAAACCAAAGCCACCTACAAAATTGACATAAAAAAAAATACAAAAAATAAAATAAAAAGGAGCAGAAAAATAAAAACGCCGGAGCAAATCGCCGCAGCTGTCACCCGCCATCGCCGCTGCCATCGTTGTCGGGAGTCTGGATCTGGAAACTCCAGATCCAACTCTCCCCTAGTCCAAAAATCGGGCGTGGTTGCCCATACTGGAACGAAGATGATCGTCTGCCAGAGAGAGGGAGTGTTACAACTTGTATATATGGAATACTACTATTCAGTTCATACCATGTTTTAATTTTCTTTTGGACCACATGGTCAAGTACCATGCTAGTTTTCTCTTATGGAACCTATTCTAGATAAAATTAAAGCATTGTGCAGTACTTGCTTTTGTTTTTAAGTGTTATTTTGGCTTTGTTTTTGTCGTGATTTCTGCTTGAAAATAATGTAGCTTAACTAGACATGCATTGACTATTTATAAATACCTCTCTTTTGTTTTGTGTTTTGTATCCTTCTTGTTGCCATTGTTGGACATAATTAGGAAAAGCCAAGGCATGTCATAAAATTGTAGGACAAATGAAATGAATAAAAGGCCAAAATATATGTTTCTTTTTCGACGATCGGAGTGTCTAGGCTAACTTTCGCGCACTTGACTAATTCGCCTCTCTGGTCTAATCAAAGACAAGTCATCTATGCCGGAACTAGGAGATTCACATGATATTACGTACTTTCTTGCTAGAGCTTACTTCTTTACGAGTTCTAGAATTGAAACAATTTAAAATTGGAATAATTGTTTTAACTTCTGAAAGTTCTTAATTCTTGCAACTATCCCTAACTTCACCAAATTGGAGGATTAGCAACTGGACACCAAACCAGCCTATGTACTGCCATATTGCACGTACAATCAGACTATGGATGCCGATACCAAAGCATCGGTGTCCCATAGGTAAAAATAAATTATTTGAGTCTTAAAAATAAATTATTTGAGTCTTTTACAAAAATTTTAAAATAATTTTTTTGAGTTGTCTCAAAAATAATCTGCCTAATCGAATAACTATAGGCTATAGCTGTTTGATTTGAGAATCAAATTTGGACAATTGTATCAATCACTTGCAGTTATTATTAGATTATATTTATGTTTTACCAGGGTCACTCAAAAAATTATTTTAAAATTAATGTACGATTTAAAATTATTTTTGTGAAATCCCAAAGCGGCCGCCGGCCGTATTAGTATCCATAGTCGGGTTGTTTTCGATACAGGAATGGTCCATAGAGAACACATGGAGGTGCCTTCACACTACCTTTTCCTCCTAAAAAATCCAAAAACATACCGGGAAGATCAAAATTGACAGCAAGACAACACGTTCCCCTAGCCTCACAATAAGGAAAAGTTATTTAGGGGTGCTTTGGATAAAAAACCAAAAAGTGGTTTTTAAAAAAATCATTTTGTCCTTGTTCAATTTTTTTTTGCATTTGTTAGTTTTGCATCTTACTTTTTTTGCATAATTTTATACTTGTTAGATTCATCTCGTCGAGAGGAATCCAGAAACCACAAAATCTTCATGCAAAACTAACGAATGCAAAAAAAAAAAATTGAATAAGGACAAAATGGTTTTTAAAAAAACCACTTTTTGGTTTTTTATCCAAAGCACCCCTTAGTGTTCCAGGCGTACCACCACGTGATACCTCAATACTCAATTAAGTAGTGGTCCTATATAAAATTTTAAATAATGTTCGGTGAATAAAGGTATGGGGACACCATTTTCTGGGTATCCTTAGACCACATATGTTTAGGGTGAGTTCTCATTACTGTATTTTTAGTATTATTCCACAAGTCATTCTTATCACATACTCTCTTTGTTCCAAATTATTGGTCCAATGCAATTATTTAATTGTTCATATCTTCAGTTCTATAATATTTTTAGAGATTTTAAAAACTTTGTATAATATAACTAACTGAAAGCTATAAAATAAGATTCATATTTCATATAAAATACGATGTAGATTGAAAGATATGAACATTTAAAAATTGCATTGGTATCCGAACAGGACAATTTGAGACAGAGATAGTGCATCACTGATTTGACAATTAGTAGTCCTAAAATACTGAACTCATTTGCTCGAGTTCTAGTCATGTTTAGTAAACGAGCTGATCTTAACACTCTAAAGATTGGCTTGTTCGCAAAGGCTCGATTCGTTTACGGAGACTCTTTTTGTAAATAAACATGACGCAGGCTCTTTAAGGCCTAGGCTCGTTTACAGCCGAGCCGAGCTCGAGCTCAAGTTTTTGGCTCATTTAGTGAATGTGCCAAGGTCGATGAAGCTCGACTCGTTTGCACCCGTAATCGTTGCGGAAACTCACCCTTATTACTTGCTTTCGGAGCACCAACGTTGGTTTTTACTACCACACATTCTTGCGTGTCTCTAGTTTAAGTATACGAACTCCACGTAAATGTGTGATGGTAGAGGCGTTCACGACCACTGGATAATGACTCTTCCTCCACACCAGAGAAAAATATAGACGAGTACTCTCTGCCTAGAGAGAGAGATATATAGAGCGAGAGACAGAAAAGGGTAGGAGACAGAGACACAACATATCTCCGGCCGTGGAGTTCCTCTCTCTCTAAAAAAAACACACACACTCTCTCTCTAAACTGCCTCTGTTATCTTCTTCCCTACACACAGCCGGCCATTCAAACACCACAGGTCCTCGAAACCCATTTGCACATTCGGGTTCGTTTGGGACCCGTTGCTTCCCTTTCTCGGGAAAATATTCTGGTGAGGTCGGTATTTTCCGTGGAGAATAATGTACTCGGCGATTCATTCGCTGCCGTTGGATGGGGGAGTGAGTGGGGTCCATGGAGAGTTCCATGGGTCCATAGATGGGACCCATCTGACGGGTGACCCGTGCTTGGTTTTGACCACGGATCCAAAGCCCCGACTCCGGTGGACGGCGGAGCTCCATGACAGATTCGTTGATGCCGTCGCTCAGCTTGGTGGACCTGACAGTGAGTTTTCATAAATCTCTCTCCCCTAAATTTAATTGTTTTTTTTTTTTTTTGGTTGTTTGCTTGGAAATATGAAGTGAAGTTCATTCATTCCAGTTATTTGTGTTTTTATTTTTCATGTTTTCTGTAATTTTTGGAGTTATTTCGCGTCCTCACCTAATATACCAGGCCAAAATAGTAATTAATTCGTTTGACGTTTACTCTTTAATTTTTTTTTTTTGGGCCATTCTGTTTTGTAAATTAGTACCAGAAATTGGTAGATTTTACCATTTTCCCAGAATTTAGATTCTTTTTACGAACAGGAATCCAATATGCAATTTGAATGAACGCGGATATGTAATTGGGTTTTTTTGTTTGAATGAATGCGGGTACATTTAGATTCTCTCTTAAATTTTAATTGGTTTTTTTTTTCCTTGGAAATGTGAAGTTCATTGATTCATTCAGTTATTTCAAAAAATTGATTCATTCAGTTATTTTAATTTCCTTTTCTGTTTTATGTAAGGAAAATTATTTTGGCACTCCACTATCTTATAATTTTTTTTGAACCGTCCACTATATTATAATGGGACTCTGAAATTTGTCTTTTTAGTACAAAAAATACACATAAACACAATTACTAAAAGACAATTTTGGAGTGTCATTATAAAAGAAAGTTGAGTGCCAAAATTATTATCCTTTTTGTAATTTTTGGAGTTATTGAGCAACCTGAATAATACATATACGATACCAAAGTCCTAATTAATTCAGCCGACTGTATTTTTTTCTTTTTTCTTTTGGGACATTCGGTTCTGTAAATTATTATGTGTTCTATTTAATCTAAGAAATTCATAGAATTTACAATTTTTTTGCAGTACTTAAATTCTTTTTTTTGGGCAAGACATTTTTTATTTTTTTTATTTTATAAACACGAATCGAAATATGCAACCTGAATAATGTGGGTATATGTACTAGATGCCCGGGCACATGCAATGCTTGTGTAAATCTTGGTATGCAAAAGATGGAACACAAAAATCTTGAATGAGATTATCTATAGTGTAATCTAGGAGAAAGAGGGGAGAAAATATTTGGGTTGACAGTTTTATTTTTTCCTTTCTTGGTAATTGTTAGTTTGGAAAAAAAAAAGTTTGAGCCAGCTGCAAAACTGGCGTTCACACAAAAACAGATGTTCCATAACAGTAAAAGATAGAAAAAGATAGATAGTTAACAGAGATATTCATGTATATTTTCTTTGGTTCGACGGTCAGGGATGGCTGGGCCAGTTTACGCGCACCTCAACTATTCCCCTCCCTGGTCCGGTCAAAGGCAGGCCATCCACACCAGGATTGGGGGATTCACAAGATATCTTCTCTTGCGGCCTGGCCCCCAAGAGGTTGCCAAGTTTCGGACTTAGGATGTTTGGATTTAGAACTCATCCTCTACGTATAATTATACGTATAACTATATGGATATGTTATGCATTTAATTCATATAACTATTATTTAATACCTACACATTTGGTCTGGTTAACTTCAAATACTAATGTCCAAACCAAATCAATTGAATTTTCCAATTGACATTTCATGCATTACCCTATAATTTGGCATATTCTTATGCTCATGTCAGACATTTCGACGCTCATTTGGTCCGCTAGGGTTAGTGTTTCCCCATCACTTTGAATGGATGTTCACTTCTGTGACTGTAGTTGTTTTGATAGATTGGGTGTTTTTGATGAAGTTGCCTTTATTAGATTTTAAATTTCGTCATTATATAATGTCAAAGTCAATTATTTCTGATTTAATTCCTTTCTTAATTTCCAGATTTAATATCTTACCATCATTGTTGTGATTATTAGATAGATCATGGGTCATGATGGTGGGGTATGTGTAGCCTATAGTTTAGCTATTTGATGCTTTCTTTCTCTAGATGCTGACTACACCTATTCTTGGACTAATTTTATTGGTAGGAGTTTTGGAAAGGAATTGTATTCTCCACAGTTCGCCGGATACTGCACACCATGTAGTCTGGCCAGGGGCCCGAAAAAGCCGGATTGCACGGGGTGTAGTTCTCGGCAAAACTGCCAAGAATCCACTTCCTTTTGAAAATTAGTGGTCCCATCAGTTTATCTTCTTTGCTTTTTCTCTCTAATAACTCTGGAAAATATCTTAGCAATGGTTGGGTTTATTTTCCATACTCGACCAGTGGTCTATTTGCCTTTTCAAACTTTGACTTTGTTCAGTTTTGCACCATCAGTATTTTCTTCTTTGTCATTAATTTTGGGGTGATGTCTTGAAGAGTCTAGTTTACCAAGAAAAGATATCTTGAAAAGGAAACCAAGTTTTGGAACCATTCACAGCAATAATCTTTGGCATGCTTAATCTACTTCTGGACAAATTAAGTGACTGTGCAAGTTTGTTATTGTACTGGCAGAATATCTGACGTTTGGTTTATCTTTTTCTTATTTGTGTAGTTATTAGAGGGAAGTACATATTTTTTGGTGTATTAAATTGTAAGGCTTGGGTTTGACTTTGCCTTTGTCGTGCTTAGAGTCTCATCACCCAGCCGATTCCAAGGCCGGCAGCAGATGTAAAAGGCCTTGTTTAGAGCTCAGAAGAAAACCTATTCATGTAGTCAAACCTAATTGATTGGGACTTAAGGCTGGCTTCTGTTTGGCTTGAGATTGAAAAGATTAACCGCATAGCCAAAAGGGGAAAAAAAATTTGGTACGGTGTTTGTAAAACGTAGGGTAACAGTACACATAATCTTGTAAACTCACTTTACTTGATCTTCCTATTCTGTTATTAGTAAGGTTGAGGATAGTTTGTAATTGTAGGATGGCTCTGAGGTGCCCTAGGATCCCCTTCCTTCATAGGGAAGCTTAGATGTATTAGGGTGCTGCAGGGAGGGCCTCGATGAAAATAGCTGTGTCGATGAATATGGGGGGAGTACATGATTAGTATTTCTCTCAATTATGCCTTTTGTATTGCCTTGGAGATAGTGCATTGGGAGCTTCGCAAACTGCCTTAGGTGGAGTAAGTGTCTCTTCAAAAAGACTTGAAGGATTGCCTGCTTAACTTCCTAGGTTACTGGTGCACCTAGAGCCTAGGTTTGAGCCCAAGAAACTGCATACATTGGTGTATGGTTGACATGGATCATCCCGAAGCAAATAGAAATGTTTCCTAGGTTCAAAGTATGGTCCAGGAGTCGCCATTTTCTGAGGATCACAGATGAAAATTGTTGTGTGATACTCGTTTTGTTTTGAGGGTGTTCTAGTATTTTTGAGCCAAAATAGTAAAAATGCATTATGGGCTTCTAAAACACAGCATCTTATCTCAGTACACTTACGAGAATTTTAACCTTTTACATTTCTACCCCTTAACCAATATACCTTTTTAATTTCCCTTCAAAGTCTTCCTGCTACTGCAGCCACCACCCCAGCTGCCGCTTTCCCTTCCACTACCAGAACATTATCATCATCACTACCGTCATCACCACACCCTGTCATAAAATATATCAGAACATTGGCTTTCCCTCTTTGGCCACCCTTACCACCACCCTCCTCCATGCCTGTTGGACATCACCTCCATGGCTCCATCCCTGATCGTCCATTGTCTCCGATCAAGGCACAGACACCATACACTCCCCTACTAACTTGAAGCACCATGCTCTCACGTTTGAAGGAGTAAGGATTAATCCTGTCGTCCAGAGAAGCAGTGTTGCCTACGGGGTCTTCCACTTGTGAGCTCCAACCTGTCACGCTCCTTACCAAGAACCCGACACTTCACAAGAACATGCATTGTTTGGTCTCAGCGGACTAGAGTTTGGACGCAGCTTGCTAAACAAATAGTTAGCACTCAACCTTTTTTTCTCAACGGTGGGGAGAGATACATATGCGAATGAGGGTGTTTGGAGGTGAGATGGCAAAGGGAGGGGGAGGGGGGTGCAAGATGGGTTGGGGTAAAGAAAGGGGTAGCATGATTTGCAGGAGGGAGGGAAAGGAGACTACAATGGGGAAAGAAAGCGGGTGGTGAGTTGTAAAGGGTGGTAGTGGTTGATAGCAAGGTGGCTGCGATTTGGGGTTGGGGAGGATTATTCGTGTTAATATTTTGGTTGTGCTATGAAGAAGGATCATTTTTGGGTTTAACACTTACCACACAGATTCTTTTGCTGTGAGAGAGACATGCATGTGTTGAACAGGAAGTGAGCAGCCAAGTAAGACCAAGTCTAGTGGCAATGTAGCATTGTTATGTATGGTCTTTGTGTGATCACGGGAGAAAAATCAACAAGCTAGGGGGTGCTGCTATAAGTTGATGCGTCGCCCCAACGAGGGGCTAATTATTGGGTACTCCTGGAATACCACGTGGCATTGGCCATTGCCATGTCTCACATATAAACACGTTATGTGGGTCATCCTTTGTCACCCAACCACCCAACAAAAGGGAATGATAATTTCCCTACCAGATGATTTGTTGCTATGTAAATGGTTGAGAGTACCACGTAGGCAACGCCACATGGTACTCCGAAAGCGCTAATAATTACTCCAACAAGGGTGTTTGGTGGATGAATTTGATCGTGTGATCCCATGTCTACTCATTCTATGGGCACTTCTAGTGATACTGGTGCTCTTTCTTCAGGTCACTGATGGCTCAACTTGATACTTCACTACCACAGCTCTTACATCTACTTCTTACTTCGTGCACACAACTTACAAGTAACCTTGCGAGTTCATTCAGTGCTTACTCTTCTTCTTGGCCTATGACTACAGATTCTAGAGCCACTGATCATATGTTAGCTCTTCCAGACTTTTCTATTCTTGCTCTACCTTCTTTGCTAAGGATAAAGTTACAGTAGGTAATGGTTCTGTGTCCTCTCCATCAGGGAAAGTTCCTATCCATTGATCTTCCCTAATCCCTCTTTCCAGTTTCCACTGATGTGTGTATCTTTTATCTTAGACTAGTTCTGTTGGTGCATTGTTATGAATTGAGAAATGAAACTGATTGCTAAGTGAGATGTCTGTGGAGGCCATGGTCGGATCGTTCTCCATCAAAGACTTTGGTTTAATTCATGTGAAGTAGATGAATTGTTAATTGGATTTGCTCTCTGCAGTTGCATCTTAAATATTGGATGGCTGACTCTGTCAAGTTCAACTGGAGCACAAGGATACTGATCTCACTAAGCAATGTTGCCAATTCAATTTGGATAAAAGAGTCAGCTTTTACGATCACCTCCCAGGTTGGGAGGTCGGAACTAATTTCCCAATTTGTTGGCTTAGGTCTTTTGAGAATACAATTGAGTCCAAATATGACTTCACTACTCAGCACATTTGATTTCCTCGTGTTGATTATTGTTTTTGTTTCTATATCAATCACAAGGCACATACTCAAGTCAAGGATTCCGTTGATTTTTCCACAACATAGACATGTGAGCTGATGGCTAGCGAAGTCAGTATTGGCTCAATTGTATTCCGAAAGTAATAGACCATGCAACTTAGGATATTGCTTCCCACTTCCCAACATGGGGAAGTCATCATAGTACCAGATTTGTTTCTCCAAATTGGTTGATGTTTTGTTGGTACAGAAATAAAAAAGCACCCGTTCAATTCTGGGTTCAGACTGATTTTTCCACAAAAACTTGTACTCTTGGTATTCCGTCTCATATACTGCAATCTGAAATGATTTAAGAACAGTAGATCTGGTGACCCAACTGTTCTTACTTGACCCTCCTTTTCTTCTAGAAGAGGTAGTGGCTATAACACGCTAAATTGCTAAGCAAATTGTATTAAACTCTGATGGCGCCAGCACCTTTGGTGGAGAAATCATGTTGTATACCTGACATGCATTCATTTTTCTCTGGGGCTAACAGTTAGAGATATTAAATATGCAAGACTAATATTATAGTGCAAGCACTCCAACAAAAAGTAAATGAAATTTGGTCGATTGACATTTTTTGGTTTGGTTATTACATGAAAGATAGGGTTTTCATTTAAATATCTTTCTGACCTCATCAGTAATACTTAAGCAATCTACACAATTCGTACTGCTGTCCTTTACCGTGTCTGGAGTAAAAGTAATGTACCTGGTTTTCCATTCATGTACTGTTGTACGGTGCATGCGAAGATTCGTCTTCACATACAACAGTGAATTACTCTACATGAGACACAAAAACAAGCTTCATATTTGTGCCCATAGCGCAAGAGTTCTCATTCGCGGATTTACTTTTCTTTTTGCCCAAACCCTACTGTCACAGGATTTAACCATTGGCCTATGGAGCTGTTTATGAGAACTATATGGTGGCTACTGAGTATACTGAATTCCAGTGGGTGAGCAAGGAAGACACTGGCCTTGTTGACATAAGTTATGAGATACGCAGTCAATAGTCATATGTGGTTGATTTGATGCCAGCACTTTCCGGACAGCCCTGTGATCGTATAACTCAAATTGACTCTATTTGTGTTTAGAACCTTTGAATTAGCATTCAATAACTCCAGTGGGATGTTAAAAAATTGAACCCAAACAGGAATCTCCTTCATAATCCATATTGTGTCTTGGTCAATAGCTCCCTATTGTATTATGAAATGTTATATATTGTCATATCAATTTTCCATAAACTGAGTTTTGGTTTACAGAGCGAAGTTTCTTAATCATTTGTTAATGTGAATTATGTATTAATCAAGTATTAATGTGAATTTCAGAGGCTACTCCAAAGACTATTATGAGAACAATGGGAGTAAAAGGTCTTACCCTTTATCACTTGAAATCCCATCTTCAGGTTCGTTGTTTCTTTATTATCTTTTCTGGGTGCATAGTCTTTAATAGATTGTTAATCCCCTACTCATTTAAAAGCTTAAGCTATTATAGAGAGGGATAACTTTATTATAATCTTCACCACCTCACGTGTAGCCAGGCTCTTCAGTCTCCTCTATAAATTGGTCTTAACATTTATAAATATTTTAATCGTTGGGTAGGTGGTGAGATTCGAACATAGGTTCGATTGCTTGCTCTGATACCACAATAGATTGTTTACCACCAATCAACTCATGTAAAAGCTTAATCCGTTAAAAAGAGGGGTAACTTTATTATTTATATTCTCAACATTCTTGATATGGTTCTTTGCTTTGTGTGCTTGACATGCTCAATTCCCACATTTCCTGCAGCCCATATAAAGGAGGAGAAAAGAACAATGAAAAATGAAAAATAAAAGAATAGTCTTTCATGCGTTTTTGCTGGTGTTGAACATTTTTTTAATACTATCTACATCATCCTTCTGCAATATTTCCATTTCTATTGGTTTGCTTCTGCCTTTACTAGTTGCTGACTTATTAATTTCAGCAATCTGTTATGTATTCCAAGCATGACTTTATGTTATGATGTCCTTGCAGAAATATCGGTTGGGGAAGCAATCTTGCAAGGACTTGACTGAAAACTCTAAAGATGGTACTAACCTTGATCTCTCTGTAATGCTTACAAGTTTTGCCACAAGATATAACAAATACCTGAAACAAATAAATTAAAAGCATGAAAGAATTTTCTATGCAAAATGGCAAATGTCCAGACATAGCAGTTATAAATGTACTGGTAACTTTAGGGTGAATGTGCTTTGATTTTTGGACATAGTAGTTTCATAAAGGCGGTTTAGAGGTTTTAGTATCTGGTATTTTCCTCCATTTCGGATAAAGATTACAAATATTAATTGTACACTAAGAAAATTAAAAGCTGGGTTTTCATCAAGATGCGTGGGGGTAAATGATAAATTTTCAGTTGTTGAGTAGTTGAAATCTGTTTGATTCATCAGTAATGTGTACTTGGGATGTGGGATTTCAGTGTCTTGCATCGCAGAGAGTCAGGACACCGGTTCATCTACATCAGCATCATCAAAATTAGCCCAAGATTTAAATGAGTATGTTACCTGTCTTCTCCTTCCTTTTTTGTATTATTCATTTAGTAGAAGACTCAAAAACAGTGAAGCTAATTGTTGGTGTCTCATTTGGACGAATTTATGTTTCGAAGCAAGAATCTAACTGATGGTGGTTATGCCTTTCTTAGTTGCCAAATCGTGAATTGAAATGGTCCAGTTGCAAATCGTGAATCGCTCCCATTCGGTCATTTTTTTAAAAATGCATAAAAAATGTAGATTTCAAGTTGGAATCAATAAAAGTAATGTTTAAGAAGATAAATAGATGATCAAATGGTCTAAATAGGCAATACACTTGCTCTTATAGCAAGGGATGTGGTCGTGGTCTTCCCAGCAGGTGCACTTTTTTCCATTACAATCTTTTGAAAAGTGATATGGAAGCTTCTAAAAAGAGAGTTGATCCTTTATATGCCAGAAAAATTAAAGAAACCCCGCGATTTATCAATTATTTCATTTTGGCCCAGACGCAAGACATGGGTTTAAAATTGAACTGAATTGAAAGATTCTTGTGATTCGCCTCACGATACTGATTCGATTCACGATTCACAGATTCGATTCACCATTCAGCCATTCAATGTACGATTCTACTACACTTGCGATTCATAGTATCGGTTCATATCAAAAACACCCTGAATCGAACCGAATCGTACGATTCGAATCGCGAATCGCACGATTTTGATAACTATTGCCTTTTTTGTTCTTGCCACCATAATAAATGTACTTGTTGTCACCTCATTTTGCTGATTTTCATCTCCGCAGTGGATACCAGGTTACCGAGGCTTTGCGAGTACAGATGGAAGTCCAGAGAAGATTGCATGAGCAGCTAGAGGTCGGCTCTTTTTGCTTATGTCTGCGTCCTTTTAGTATCAGCTTGTTGACTTGGACTTAAACCACTCTTAAAAATTGAAGCCACACAGCACTGGCCACTCCTTATGAAGTTTAAGAAAGAACAGTAATCACATTTTAAAACTGAAAAACTGACCTGGCCTGTGCAATAATTATCTATGTATGGTTCCATGTCTCACTCTTAGAGACCAACGTAGTGGCGCCTGCATTTTGTAAATACATATTTAATGTACTTGCTTGAGTGAGGTAGTCATGAAATGATGTGAACAAAAAAAAAAAAAGGATGCGTATAACGTTCTCATCTTAGTGATTTATTCATTATTTTGCATGCTTATTGAAAGAAACCAAGGTATGGTGGAGGAGAGTTTCCCCATTGCTACTAGAAAAAATATATGCATATTGAGTTGCAAATTATTGGAATTGTTTTGTAGTGATTGGAGTTTCATTCGAAGTCCCTCATCTACTGCTGTAATCAGTCTTTATCGAAAGCTAAACGACTATTACTAGCATCGTTATCTGGAAGTGGTGAAAAGGTTTTAGCCACGTGGTGAAAAATACGAGCAAAAATTAAACGAAGTCTTAAATAAACTCTCCTGTTACAGCTTTGGTCGTAACTTGTACCAGTTTCTTATCCAGGGGTTTGTAGAATAAATTTGTAATGGTTCGCTGTTCCTATGGTTGCACATTATTCTCTGATTTATAAACCCATTGTTCCTTGATTGATTAATGTAACAATAACAATACTGAACCTTTTTACCCCATTGAAAGGCAATTTTAAACTTGTAAAGACTTTCATGCCCTTGGCCGTACTACTGAAGAGGTAAAACGTAAAATGTGGGCGTTGTTATATTGTCCATTCGTCGACAAGGCAGACAAGGCAGCAAATGCACTCTTCACCAAAAAAGGTGGAAGATTTCATTTTGCATCTCTAAGATCCGTAATCTAGGTAGTTTCTAATTTCAATAACCCCGTTAGGGAAGTCAACTTCAATAACTTCACATGAGGCGTGTACGGCCAATTTTCAGAAAACTCAGGTGGAATATATGAAGTTTGCTGAACTTCTCAGCGCTATTTGAATTTCCCATTGTCTTTTCTTTTGTAATCGGGGTTGGAGCATTCATGCTTTCAAAGAAACTTACCCATATGATTGCATTGAAACCAGGTTCAGCAACGTCTTCAACTTCGGATTGAAGCCCAAGGCAAGTACCTGCAATCTATCCTTGAAAAAGCTTGTATAGCTCTGAACGGCCACGCTGCTGCCACTTTAGGGCTTGAAGCAGCCAGGGAGGAGCTCTCCGAATTGGCAATCAAGGTTTCAAATGACTGCAATGGTATGGTCCCCTTTGACACCCCAAAAATTTCCTCTTTATCTGAACTAGCCGCCTCTCTAGAAAACGATAACGCTTCCACTTTACCCGCTCGGTTTGGCGACTGCGATGGAAGTCTTTTCTCTCCAATGAGCGAGGCTGCTATTCTAAAAAAGAGACCGAGGCAATTGTTCGGGAATGGAGATTCAGTACCATTGGAGAGCAGATTAGGACAAGTGGAGTGGATGATGAGTAATATGGGATGAGCCGTGAACGTTCCTGCGCGAAGGTAAATCAAATTTTTTTTTTCCCTTTTTCTCTTCCATTGTTGTTGATTTAGTTGGTTCAAATGACCAGTCTGTATTGCCAACTGCAACATCAGTCGTTTGTACATTATCAAAGCAGATATCTGAGTTTGGAAGGGTGGACATGTGAAATCTCTTTGCTGTTTCCCTTGATAGATAGACACAGATTAATGGCAGAGTTGGCTTTTTGGTAAATGCAATTAGCATATGATGATGCTACCTTTGTGTTTAGCAATCGAAACAGTTTAATGATCTTGTTGGGTAAGATGGAGTGAGCTCAATTGGATATCTATAACTAGTTGATCCAAATTGCAAGTTTTCATTTAGAACAGACCCTTCGAAAAATTATTTAACGGGTCGGATTATTCGCGTGGAATCTGAAAGTTGGCCCCAAAATCGTTGTACATTTTTTGTATGTTAAACCTTCTGTACGCATAGTCAAGTTCCGAAAAAAAGTAGGAATGACAGAGAAAGAGATGTACTTTAGATTTTCTTAATCTTTCATGGCGCTGCACCAATCGAACATTAAACGCTGAGTAGTTTATTTAAGTGCCTATCGAATACAATTGGTTTGTAGGGGTGTTTTCAAAGTGATAAAATTTGGATAAAATTAAAATTTGATAAAATAAAAAATTTTATCAAATGAGAAAGAGTTTTGATAAAATCTGAGATTTTTGAAATCTAAATTGGTCTTCCTTTCTTCCAAGTTTTTTCCTCGTAATTATGATCTGTCTTATGTGTCTAAAGAAATATCACACAAAGGAGAAATTTTGGGTGCAAATAGAGTATGGGTTAAAAGTCAAAACAAAGTGTTAAAAGTCAAAACACATCGAGTTGCTAGTTTCCAATACCAACATTGAACTGTCCATGTGTTTTAGAAGCTCCAGTATATCTAGAACATGCCAACATGGAAAGATATTATTACAGTTGAGGTAAATATATATTTTCTAGAAGCTCTAGTATATCTAGCTTCTAGAAACTCTAGTATATCTAGCTTCTAGAAGCGCTACAATATTCTTGAGAAATATTTAGATTTTTTTTGAGAATTAGTAACATGTGTAATTCTAGAATTTACATCAAAGTTTATCTTGCATGAAAATATCTTGGACTAGAGCTTCAATGAATTAGTATAAATAGGATGGGTTCTGGCAATTTTACACCAAGTCAAAAAAAAAAAAAAAAGTTTTGATTTTACGAAAACTCTCCTTCCCCACTCTTGTATTTCTCCCTCCAAAATCTTGTCAACTAAACATAAAATTATTCTCTTCCAACAAATGGATCTCAAGAAACGAATAACCAAGGTCCCAATGTCATCAATAACCAGTTGCTGTTCCCAGCCGTTGGCAACATCTCTTGACGGCTCCAAGGAGGCAGTGTTTGGTCGTCAAATCATGGGATTGGGGAATCCTGTCGTGCACTAGGTGCATGGCACCGTACCATGCGCCCATATGGCCATCAGTTGGGGCCATCAAAGCAAGGTATAAGGAGTTAACAGGACAGTATGTAGCGCTATCGGTCCAAGAACCAATGAACTTCATTCCGAATTGGTCGCTAGAGTGTAGCAGTAAGCAACCACAGTAAGAAACTGGATTTTATAAAATTTCCATCGCCGACGCCTTACATCAGTTTAAAGAATACAGGGTTTGCCCTGAAGCATGCGCTTCAGTTTACTGGAATACGCGGAGTTGAACAACGAATGTTTATTGATGGTTATAATTAGGGTTGTCCAGCTGATCATCCGATCCGCCAATCTGACCGATCCGAACCATCCGTTGATCCATCTGTGAATGTTCGGTTCGGTTCTGGATCGAGAATTTCTTATCTGACGGTTCCGGATCCGGATCGGATCGGATCCGCTCGATCCGCTCAATCCGCTCAATAATCCTTCTTTAATCTATCAAATCCGCCCGATCCGACTCGATCCGATCCGATCCGTGAATGTTCCGTTCGGTTCCGGATCTTAAAAACCATAATCCGCTCTGAGCGAATCGGATTGGATCGAGTATACATTTTTCGGGAGAATGAAAAACCATAATTCGTTTTCGTAAATATACATTTTTTAAGATCCAATCCGCTCAGAGCGGATTATGGTTTTTAAGATCCGGAACCGAACCGAACATTCACAGATCGGATTGGATCGAGTCGGATCGGGCGGATTTGACAGATTAAAGAAGGATTATTGAGCGGATCGAGCAGATCCGATCCAAAACTGTCAGATAAGAAATTCTCGATCCGGAACCGAACCGAACATTCACGGATGGATCAACGGATGGTTCGGATCGGTTCGGATCGATCGGATTGGCGGATCGGATGATCAGCTGGACAACCCTAATTATAACCATTAATAAACATTCGTTGTTCAACTCCGCGTATTCCGGTAAACGGAAGCGCATGCTTCAGGGCAAACCCTGTATTCTTTAAACTGATGTAAGGCTTCGGCGATGGAAATTTCGTAAAATCCAGTTTCTTAATGTGGTTGCTTATTGCTGCACTCTAGCGACCAATTCGGAATGAAGTTCATTGGTTCTTGGACCGATAGCGCTACATACTGTCATGTTAACTCCTTATACCTTGTTTTGATGGCCCCAACTGATGGCCGTATGGGCGCATGGTACGGTGCCATGCACCTAGTGCACGACAGGATTCCCCAATCCCATGATTTGACGACCAAACACTCCCTCCTTGGAGCCGTCAAGAGATGTTGCCAACGGCTGGGAACAACAACTGGTTATTGATGACATTGGGACCTTGGTTATTGCGTTTCTTGAGATCCATTTGTTGGAAGAGAATAATTTTATGTTTAGTTGACAAGATTTTGGAGGGAGAAATACAAGAGTGGGGAAGGAGAGTTTTGGACGGATCGGATTTTCCAAAAATAATTTGCAACACAAAAAAACCCATTTTTTTCTTATTTCCGGGAGGTGTGGATAAGAAGATTTCCGTATATATATATATATAGGAAGCCGATCTCCTAAGGGATCCCTTATACAAAATTTGGTGCGGACCTAGCCCTTTTTCAACTTTCCGGATCAAATTTTGACGATCCGAACCGCTCAATGTTTTTAAAATGCATTTTCCAAGGTCCACGCGGGAAATCTTCAAAACAAAATACCCGGAAGGGCTTGATCCATACAGTTACCGAAAACTGTATGGATAGTTTTACCGTTACCGAAAACTGTATGGATCAAGCCCTTCCGGGTATTTTTTTTTGAAGATTTCCCGCGTGGACCTTGGAAAATGCATTTTAAAAACATTGAGCGGTTCGGATCGTCAAAATTTGGCTCGGAAAGGTGAAAAAAGGGGTGGTCCGCACCAAATTTTGTTTAAGGGATCCCTTATTAGATCATTATCTTATATATATATATATACACACACACACACATTGGAAGGATCGGATTTTCCCTAAACAATTGGCAACACAAAAAAAATAGCCCAAGAGCTTCAATCCGGGGGTCCGGATGTGAAGCTCTGGGTATATATATATATTGTTGTCTTAACTGATTTATTTCTAAAATAATATTGTGCCTCAGAGGGAATTCGGTTGCATTTTTTTAATGGGTCGACCCTCCCATGCATTTAAAAGGTAGGTAACATGTTAGCTAACGTGTACGAATTCCGTATATAAATTAATTAGTGTAACCTAAAATACTCCTGGTAAAATGTTGCCACCATTCTTCTTGTTTTAGGAGGATTATAGTTAATCCTATTTTAGGAAACTCGTACTGTATTTGAAAGGTAGGTAACATGTCAGCTAACGTGTACACCCACCATTCTTCTTGTATGTCAATTCACTACTTAGAAGCACCCACGATTTAGCATCATCCATCTCTTGGTCTTAAAATTCATATAAACGAACTCTGGCAAACTACACAATATAATACCACCTTCGAAGAATTAGTAAGAAACTAGGATACTATCTCGGCACTTTTAAGAGTTTGGGTTTGGATTGTGTCTCATTCTATACAAATTTACCTCAATTAAGAGGAAACGGCTACAATACACACCCCTTATCTGGGTATACCATATGCATCTATTGTATGGTTCAGATTGTGCCACCTCATCGGCAATCGTAACATTTTTTTAATTTTTCGTAACTTTTCAGCAATATGATTTGTAATATATTCTGTGATTCGTAACATTTTGGTGTGTCTCTTAACTTTTATAAATAAATAAAAAAATCGTAACTTTTACAAAAAAAATTCGTAACTTTTATAGGGGTGTGTATCGTACACACCCAAATAAGGGGTGTGTATTTTAGCCTTTTCCCAATTAAGATACTCCCTAAACGCATGCCGGGGGTGGGTATTGTCCCTAAAGGGACAACATCCATGTTGTCCGATCTGGGCCGTTCGTGCTCAGCGATAGACGGCTGGAATCACATCCTTTTCAAACAAATCCGAACCGTCCGCTGCCAAACAAATCCGAGCCGTCCATTGCTGAGCATGGATGGCCCAGATTAGGACAACATGGATGCTGTCCCTTTAGGGACAACACCATCCCCCAATTCCTTCATGCAAGTTCCGACAATCTCATAAGTCGTATGAGGTGAGAATTCTCTAGTTATGGTGCATAGATGCTCATGCCCCCTCAAATATTGCCCAATCAGATTCTTAGAGCCGTTAGGCAAATACTGTGCTAAGTCATCGTGAAATACTTTGAGAGACTTACTTTCCGTGCTTTCGGAAGCGGAGCCGCTGTCCCGAACTTCCTGTCCCCACTCCTAGAAAGAAAATAATGATAAGTTTATAATATTCAAATTCCAAGCAAATTAATCGAACAACAAGCAAAACAACGAAATAAATCCCCGGAGGTGTCACTAAGATCCCCAACAATAACAATGGTCAATCTACCTAGCTAAGTGATACCACTTTCGGTAAAATTGATTAACAGTTTTAGTAGAAAGAAGATTCAATAACTTCTGCCCTCCCTATTGTAGGGAACTCGTACTGCATTTAAAAGGTAGGTAACAGGTTAGCTAATGTGTACGAATTCCGTTTAAAAATTAATGAGTATAACCTATAATATTCCTGATAGCATGTTTGCCACCATTCTCACATTAGCTAACGTGAACGAATTCCGTTTAAAAGTTGGGTGCTTCTAAGTAGTGAGTTGACATACAAGAAGAAAAAGTTGGGTGCTTCTAAGTAGTGAATTGACATACAAGAAGAATGGTGGCAAAACATGTTATCAGGAATATTATAGGTAGTACTCATTAATTTTTTAAACTCATTAATTTTTTAAACGGAATTCATACGTGTAGCTGACATGTTACCCACCTTTCAAATACAGTCGAGTTTTCTATAATAGGATTACCTATAATACTTCTAGAGAATTTAGGCACCAATGGGACTATCCCTTTCTATATCATTTTTAATAAAAGTAAGTTCCTCGCAGCTTCTTTGCCTTTTTCTTTTTTGGGTTTTCATGGGGGCTTCATCACATGTAATAGGATAGTAAACGGAAGAAAATTAGAATCTCAAAACAATATGACGACGAAAAAGGAAAATAGCAATTTATATATTTAGCAAATAAATGGGGTAGGCTCACCAAGTTCTGGTCTCTCTTCCCATTTCTATGATAAGCATCCCTCTGCAGTGGCTCACTAAAAACCTGATAAGCTTCACCTAGTACCTACTCACATTGAGAATCCCTTAATCATAAAGGAGAATACAGTAAAATATGAAAGTAAGATAGACACAAATGTGTGTTAGGGTTAGTCAACACCGTATACACTTTCTCTCATCTTTAATAACATGATATCGGACCCTAACTCTAACCCACCACCATAATCCACTGTCGTACAACATCTATGTGCCGCCTATCAATCATCATCTCTCGTAAGCTCATGCCACCAGTCATCTTTAACCTTTGAAACCCTAACCCTGAACTTAATTTGAAACCTTTAAAACCTCAAATCTACCCTAAATTGAACCCCCCCAATCTATGAAACTGGTCGAAATTCCCAAATTAAGATCCCCAAACCGAAAATCGACCCTCAATCAACCTTGACAACCTTCAATCGATTCTTACAACCCTCAAATTATCCTCAATTGACTCTCATACGACCCTTAAAACCCTAAATCGAGACCCACAACTTAAAACTACTAAAAAAAACCTCAATCCAGTATATAATCTCATACTAACAACCATCTCTCGAATCGAACAGAAAAAGAGAAATCATATACAAGCGGAAAAAAAAACCCCTGAATCAGGAATCATACTCTGAGGCTAAGCCGATATCGATCCTTAACAACCTCCTTGTGATACCCCCTCTTTATTCCTTCCTTTTCCTCTCCTCCTTCTCCGCCTTCTCTCTCTCTCTCTCTCTAACAATGAGGCAAACCCCAGCCCCGGAAAGCCCAAGTTATAAAACTCCTGAATTGAATGCATACTTCCTGTCATTTCTATACCACCTTCACCCAGAAAGCCCAAGTTATAAAACTCCCGAATCAATTGCATACTTCCTGTTATTTCTATACGACCTTCACCATCACTTGACATCAAAATTACATAGAAAAAGAGACCATGCAAATCAGGAGAACATTAGGCCGGACAATTAGCAAGAAAAATAGAGAAAAATAGAGAAAAATGATCAAAATGAAAAGGGAAAAAATGAAAAGAAAAGCAAACCAAGAATTCAAAACAACCTAGAACAGATTCAAGTTCAGCAATTGAAAATTCAATCTCCTGTGATGGAAACAACTTGGTCAGAAAAACAAAGAAAGATAGCAACCTAAACTATATTTCGAAAAGTCAATCACCAGCAGAGCATTCAATTAGGAAAATACTGAGCAATGGCTACGGAAATAAATACAGGAAAACCCTTGACACAAATCCCTCAACGCAACATAAGCAGCACGAAAAAGTTGGTAACACGAAAGCTGAAAAAATATAAATAAAAAATTACAAGGAAGATAAACCCTACAAATACTGAAACCCCAAAATTTTGAATCAACTTAGTTTCAGTGGTCGCGACCTGTCAAATTTAGAGGTTTTTATCTGTGATTTGCTTGGAAAAATTCCCAATCTAACCATTGAAACGAAACCAGCCCCAACACAAACCCTAAAAATCTCGAATAACCTAGAAGTAAAATAAAGAAAACACAAATCTGAAAAAGAATTAAGTGCAAACACAGAACAAACCCGGTAGGATAATAATTTTCAATTACAAATCTCACTTGATTTGCTCAGAAAAGGAGAGAGCGAAGATCACCAAGAAATAAAACTTGGCCAATTAATAATTTGGTTGCCCAACAGATTATTAATTGGTCAACCAAATATTAATTGGTCACATTTATATCCAAGCGATCCGGGCTCTATAAAGAGGGAAGTCCCCAATTAGGATGTTGGGCAATTGAATCCTCATCGTTCGTTTTCTAATTTGAATCCTCACCGTTGAGTCAATTGGAGATGCCATCCAATTTTGGTCTGATTTGGACGATTTTACCCCCGGTGGGAAATCTCTATTGTTGGGTATGGGGACAGTTGTGTCTTTTCGCGAGTTCCTACCGAATTCCAAATTACTTTTCTTGGATTTTCTGACCGTACGAGAATTTCCCACTGTGTCCCCTTTTTGCAAGCTATTTTGTTTGTTTGTGCAGGGGCGTATTGGTCTTTTTTGCATTTGATGTTGTGGGCGTACGAGAATTGTTGCTAGATGTGTGTTTCGGTTTCTCTCTCCTCTCGACCTCTTTGTTCCTTCTTTACGTTGTCTTCTCCTTTTGGCAATCTTCGCTCTCTCCTTTTCTGAGCAAATCAGGTGAGACTTGTAATTGACAATTATTATCCTACCTTGTTTGTTCTGTGATTGCGCTTAGTTCTTTTTCAGATTTGGATTTTCTTTATTTTACTTCTAAGGTTTTATTAGATTTTTAGGGTTTGTGTTTAGGGCGTGGTTTCGCTTCAATGGTTAGATTGGGAATATTTCCCACAAATCACACATAAAAACCCCTAAATTTCACACGTCACATCCACTGAAACTAAGTTGATTCACAATTTTGGAGTTTGAGTATTTTGTAGGGTTTCTCATCCTTGTGATTGTTTATTTATATTTTTTTCGGCTTCTGTATTACCAACTTTCTTGGGCTGTCTATGGTCGATTTAGGGTTTGCATTTACGCCTGAGTTTCGTGCTGCTGATGATGCGTCGAGGGATTTGTGTTTAGGGTTTTACTATATTTATTTCCTTAGCTATTTGATCCAGATTTTTCAAATTGATGTTCCACTGGTGATTGACTCTTCAAAATATAGTTTAGGGTGCTATCTTTCTTTGTTTTTCTGACCAACAAGTCTCCATTACAGGAGATTGAATTTTCGACTGTTGGACTTGAATCTGTTCTAGGTTGTTTCTAATTACTGGTTTGTTTTTCTTTTTGTTTTTTCCCTTTTCATTTTGATCATTTTCTCTATTTTTCTTGCTAATTGTCCTACCTAATGTTCCCTTGATTTACGTGGTCTCTCTTTCTATGTAATTTTGTCAGGTGATGATGAATGTGGTATAGAAATGACCAGAAGTATGCAATTGATTTGGGAGTTTTGTAACCTGGGTTTTCCGGGGCTGGGGTTTGCCTCATTCGGAGAGAGAAGGCAAAGAAGAACAAGGAGAAAAAGGAGGAGGAGGAGGAGGAGGAGGGTGGGGGGGATCAATGTGAGGTCATCAAGGATCGATACCGGTTGCCTCCGAGTATGATTCTTGATTCTGGGGTTTTTTTTTATTTTCGTTTGTATATGATTTCTCTATTTTGTTTGATTTGAGAGATGGTTGTCAGTATGAGATTATATACTGGGTTGAGTGTTTCCTTTTTTAGTTGGGTTAAGTTGTGGGTCTCAATTTAGGGTTTTAAGGGTCGTACGAGAGTCGATTGAGGATCGTATAGGGGTTGTAAGAATCGATTGAGGGTCGTGAGGGTTGATTGAGGGTCAATTTAGGGTTTTGGGCATACGATTTGGGGATTTTGAGGGTTCATTGAGGGTCAATTTTGGGTTTGGGGATCTCAATTTAGGGATTTTGAATAGTTTCATATATTTGGGGGGGGGGGGGGGTCGATTAAGGGTAGATTTGAGGTTCCAGATGTTTCGAAGTTCAGGGTTAAGGTTTTGAAGGTTAGAGATGACTGGTGGCATGGACTGACGAGGGATGATGATTGACAGGTGGCATACGGATGTTGTATGGCAGGGGATTATGGTGGTGGGTTAAGGTTTGGCTTTGATACTATGTTATTAGAGATGAGAGAGTGTATAGGGTGTTGACTAACCCTAACACACATTTGTGTCTATCTTACATGCATATCTTACTGTATTCTCTTTTGTGGTGGGATTCTCAATGTCAGTAGGTACTGGGTGAAGCTTATCAAGTTTTGAGTGACCCACTGCAGATGGATGTTTATGATATAAATGGGAAAAGAGACCGGAACTTGGTGAGCCTACTTCATTTATTCTTTAAATATACAAAATTGCTATTTTCCTTTTTCATTGTTATACTTGTTGTCATATTTGTTTTGAGATTCTGATTTTATTCCGTTTACTATCCTATTACATGTTACATGTGATGAAGCCCCCATGAAAACCCAAAAAGAGAAGGCAAAGAAGTTGCGAGGAACTTACTTTTATTAAAAAAGATATAGAAGGGATAGTTCCATTGGTGCTGAATTCTCTAGATGGTCCGGATCTCCTTATTGTCAGGTCTAGCATTTTTCCCTTATTGCATAAAGATGCAACTTAGCTTTTGTTCATTGTAAGAAGAATTAATTCTTGCATTTTGATCTGTTTCCTTTGTTCAGCATTCTTGCATTTTTCAAGGTGGCGTATCCCTTAAACCCTACTAGCTTTTGTTCATTGGACATGCCATGTGGCGTATCCCTTAAACCCTACTAGCCACCCTCTAGCTCCATCCTTGGTGCATCTACATACTCAAGGTGTGTGGGCTAGCTTATGCACCTCAACTATTCCTTAAATGACCAATCCATTGCTCTAGGTTCTAGCTATTGCCAAGGTTGAAAGAGAAGTCTTTCTAATATTACCACACAAAAAGAGAACATCTCGCTAAGATTTGCCTATACAGTGCAGAATATTTGAGAGAGATTTGGGGTTCTAACGCCAGTAATTTCTGGAAAAGGAGCTATGTTGGATGTGCTGTAACCAGTCTTGCGTTTAGTTCTTAGTATTTTTGTAGTTGTTGATGTGTTGCTCTCACCCTCTGTGATATTTCTGCCAGATGAAACATAGGTTATCAAGGCACTTAATCCACAATTATTTTAAAATATAAAGCTAAAAAGCGGTTCTCTTTATATCATTGTGCAGTACTGTTGGCTAACACCACTATTTATGGTTTTTCATTTGTTTTTCTAAATAGAACGAGCTGAAGAAACTTTGATAAATTGTCATAAGCTCCGTTTCATGTCAATGTAGCACAATGAGTACTGAGCTGCAAAACTTGCTTTAATTCAATTTCATTAAAATCATCGTGGGTCTTTGTGTGCACAATACTGGGAATTCTAGGTTCCAACAAGCATGAATTTAGCTAGATACTATTGTCACCTTACCAAAACTTGGAATGCTAACTTCAAAGTGTTGGGAGTGCGCTTTCTTGTGTTTAATTGGGAGTTATTTATGATACTCACCAATCTAATGTATTATCATTTTTCTTCAGTTGTTGCATTATCGTTGCATCCATGTGTGGTGTCCTGGTTTCTAGATGGATCCCTTGATCTTCCCCTTAATCTCTATGAGTGATGAGCATAGGATTCCTTGGTACACATGCACACTTAGCACCCGACATTAGCACCCAACCTGGCCGGAGATTGGCCAGGGAAGGCACTCCGACGGTCTAGTAAGGATCTAGAAGAAGGAAGTACCAAAGAGATGAGTTACTGTTTAGAGAGAGTGAATTGTGTACCTTCTGGGGTTCCTCCTCTTCCTTTATATATGCTCCTCCTGACTTGTGCTCCAAGTACAGGGGCAAATCGGTCATTTGGCTCGGATAGAACCAAATGTGTTATCATTGCATGCAATTGTCTTGAATCACGTCTTGACACCTATCATAACTGCTTGGCTGTCGTCTTCATGATGTGTGAACAGCTAGTGCATGCACATGTGCCCTCACGAGAATGTCATCAAGACTAACCGCCTCGGATGATATCATCTGTGACATCAGTCATAATCGATAGCTCGGACTTCCATCTGAGTCACCTCGGGTTTCGCTTGGCTTGGATGACTCGTCCGCATCAAAGTCTTGCTCGGCCGAGACGCCAACTCGTCCCGACCCAGACTGTCTCGATAGGGTTATTTCGGTTTGTACCGGCATTGGGCCTTACCTCATTTGGGCTTCGGACCTTTGGGTTGTGCCTTACAAGATCTTCGAACCAATATTTTTTGGCCCACTACACTAATATCAAAAGTCAGTAGGTTTTAGTTTGTAGGTGGATACATCTAGAAAATGGCATGCTATCGCTTAGCCTAAAGCTCATTTCATATTGCTGCTTGATTTGCTTGGATATTGGATGGATAAGCATTTCGGCATGGTACTTGCTACCCATCAATCTAGAGGCTGCCCATCAGTACAACGTTCGGACTCTTGTCGCTATTTGCAAATATGCAGAGATTCAGAATAGAATGCTAGCATTTCCTTATGACTACTGCAACTTTTGTTTTTTCATCATATAAAATGCAGCAATTAATCCACTGTGAACTGGTAGTATTGCGGTTTAACTCTTTGAAAAAAAAATGAGCTGACAGTGCAAAAGATCAATAGACAAAATTTCTCCTCGAGATTAATAGAGAAAATGACCCTACCACTTGAAGGCAATGGCTCTCCTATTAAAGGACCTAATTGGAAAAATTGACTTAAAGTGGCAAGCCATCCTATTTGGGCTGATGCTTCTTTTACTATAGGCGGATGATTAAAAAAGCCAGCATGCCATACATCAAAGTATTTTTTTTTTTTTTTTGTAGCTATGTGTGCTTTCAAAACATATCCACAAAAGATGGTCTGGTACTTCCAGCAGCTTATGTTAATGTATCACAATATATTTATGTTTTTACTGTTTTTAAAATTATGTTATGCAATAGTTAGGTTCGAGTAGTTTAGGTTATGTTTCATTCACTTTTGCACTATACGAACCTATTCTCTATTGAGAGAAGAATTTCACTTATCTGCTTTAAAATCAACTGTACTTTTTTTTCTTCTATACATTGATCATTGAAATCTTGTTTGAGGAGGAATTCTGAGGTGGTAATTGTTGTGACAAAACCGAGTTTGTTGTGACAAACCCGAAGTATGAGAATATAACAAATCAACAAAGAAAACAAGACACAAGATTTACGTGGTTCCCCCCCAAGCACGAAGCTCTAGAGGTACGTCCACGGGTGAACAGCAAGAGAGAATTCACTATGAACATGGAGAAATACACTGAGCCGGCTATACCCGTAACTCTCAGTTGAAGCACCCAACAGATATCTAGGGACAAATCTCTGATGAGCTATCTACAGAGCATCAAACGTCTCACAAATACGATAGAGATACACAAAACCCTAATATCTAACCCCATGAACTAAAGACTAACCAATGGAACAATCAAGAAACCCTTGGTTAAAAAAAAAAAATCAAGAAACCCTAACACACTACGGGAAACCCCATGGGGGCTTCCTCAAAGAGATTCACTTAAGAAGTCTGAAGCCCTAGGAGGTCACAAGGCTCCTATTTATAAGAAACACAATCAAAGCATTACCATAGAAGTCTAAACACAATAGGAAATCCTAAACGCAATAGAAAATCCTAAACGCAATAGGAATTCTCCAAAACAAGGAAATTCAAGGCACAATTTCAACAATTCCCCACCTTGACTTGAATTCCATTGAACTCAACACCATAGAGCAATCCTCTCGCAATACGACTCTTCTCCAAACACCTCTTTGCGAGGCAGCCCCCCATGGGATAATCACCAATGGCACCAACTAGTAAGGCTCAAGCCCACTGCTTGACCTTGCAAACGCGACTCGAGAAACTCAGCCGCACGTGCCTCCAAATTGAGCCTCCATCTTCAAACGGACACCTCACACCCAATGCACTCATCATGATTGATGCCAACAAAGATTCGCTCAAGCTCCACCCGAAGCTAAACACTGAAACCCCTCATAGAGTTAATAACCAAAACTCCACCACATAGTTAATCACCGAACGAGCAACCATCTTCCACCGAATGTGTACCAAACGCATCCATCCCTGATGCCAAAGAAGACGTGCTCAAACTCCACACGGAGTTAATTTCCCAAATGAGTAACCATCTTCAAACGAAAGTACACCGAATGCATCCATCCCTGATGCCACTGAAGATGTACTCAAACTCCTCACGGAGTTAACACCCGAACTCCAACGGAGTCAATATACAAACCTTGCATACCCAAATAGTTGAACCCGGATAAATAATGGATGCGAATCTCCACAGCGATACCCAACATGAAACACCCCAAACGGCCTCCATAATGGTATCCAAAAGGAGCATAACCAAAAATAATCCGAATTAACTTATCAAAATAGTCTTTAATGAGCATACCTCCTTCATACGAATCGTATAAAGACACTGCTTCAAATCCAAAATTCTCTCAAATCACCTTCGCACAGAGATCCTTGAACAAACTATCTTGCATATCAGCAGGCTTCTTTAACTTCCCCCAACAAAGCCTTGTGAGTTCCTTGTTGCACCAAACTTCGAAACAAGTCGCCATGAAGACGCACCAATGCACAACCTACACAGAGGAAAACAAAAAGCCTCGGATTGAACCCGGAGCTCAGATACCAGTTTGTTGTGACAAAATCGAGTTTGTTGTGACAGACCCGAAGTATGAGAATATAACAAAGAAAACAAGACAAAAGATTCACGTGGTCCCCCCCCCCCCCCCCCCCAAGCACGAAGCTCTTGAGGTACATCCACAGGCGAAGAGCAAGAGAGAATTCACTATGAACATGGAGAAATACACAGAGCCAGCTATACCCATAACTCTCAGTTGAAGCACCCAACAGATATCTAGGGACAAATCTCTGAGGAGCTATCTATAGAGCATCAAACGTCTCACAAATACGATAGAGACACACAAAACCCTAATATCTAATCCCATGAACTAAAGACTAACCAATGGAACAATTAAGAAACCCTAACACACTACGGGAAACCCTATGGGGGCTCCTTCAAAGGGATTCACTCAAGAAGTCTGAAGCCCTAGGAGGCCACAAGGCTCCTATTTATAAGAAACACAATCAAAGCATTACCATAGAAGTCTAACTAGGAAATCCTAAACACAATAGGAATTCTCCAAAATAAGGAAATTCAAGGCACAATTCCAATAGTAATGTCTATTCTTATGTGCCCATGTGCCTATATGTGTTGACTGACTCATCTTTAAGATCCAAGCAATCCATTTCTCTCCATCATGATGTAGATTTTCATTAATTGGATTTTATGATTCTAATTCCTCGATTTAAGGTGTTATCAGTCTGGCATTGATCGTTCTTGGTGCATTTAGTGCTGGAGCTTGAGACTTAACATTTGATTCCTATGGCTATGATGTTGTCTTTATAGCCAACATTACTACAACAATATATCTCGTAACCATAGCCCGTATAGGTATTACTTCTTCTATTTTAAAGACTTTTCAGCAGTAGCATGATGACCCTCCTTTTTCACTGCTGATACATTCACTTGTGGCGGGTAATGTAAGAACATGCCTTATAAATGTTGTGGCCCATATGATATAAAGATGAGTAAATTGGCTTAGATCTGGTCAGAGAGGTGAATGCATGGCATGGGTCATCATGCCTCATTTAGTCTCACCATGATGGGTGGGTGAGATGTGATTGTATAAGAGGAAGGGTCCTCTCTCCGCTCAATACAAGTTTTCAACTTCAGATTTTCCCATCTCTAAAGCTTTTTGAGTATTAAGAAAAAGAGATAGGAGAGAGAAAACTACTTCCTTTTGGGCTATCACCCTTTAAAGAAAATTAGGAGCAATCTTCCGGTTGTCTTTGACTCAACATAATACTCAGAATGGATCCCGGTATGTATATTAAATTTGTATGATAAATCCCGCATAATGTTTTAGTTGTGAAAATACATGATATTCTAGATCCTGTAATTTAAGTTTAAATGTGGTATCAGAGCACAATTAGGATTATCATGTTTTTTCCTAAAGAGATTAGAATGTTTTCCGTAAGTTTTTTACACATACCTTAAAGTTGAATTTGCTTCAAGGACTTGCTGACATAGTGTTGATACTGGTTGTGTAAAAGCCGATCTGTTGGGGCGATTACAGTGCATATACTTAGTCTTGTAAATTGCTAGGCTGTGGTTGTTTTCTTCATGGATGCATATGAATGAAGAGAAGAAAAAAGAAAAATATATAGGCAGACTTATATTTTTGTTTCAAACCCGGTCGGTGGAAAGTTGTTTTGTAACTTTACAAGTGTACCACAAACAGTTTATATATAGTAGCAATATAGACCACTTTCTTCTGAAGTGTTTTTAGTGCACCTTGAGAAAAGGATAAAGACATGATGTGCATGCACATGGGTCTATTGTAAGACACTAGTTTTTTAAAGCAATAGTAATGCTTCCTTTAAAGGGCACAGTTTCTTTGTTTTCCTTTAAAGGGCACAGTTTCTTTGTTTTCTGTGTTTTCACGTGAATGAAGGGGTCACTTGGGTTCTTACTTTTGACCGTTTGGGAAACGGTGTTAAAGAAATCTTAAATGGTCGGTCAGTTCTCAATTAGTGTGAGGACCTGGGCTAAATTGTTTTTTGCACATCAGCAATGTATTGCCTATCACAGTATCGGATCCCCTTTGGTTTTTCGAAACATAAATGTGCTCATATATTACTGTTTATTAAAATAATAGTGCAAAAGTTGTTATTTTGATTTGTAATCTGTATTATGATACGGTTGGTAGTTACCAAAGTAACCCATCCGGAATGCCCCATAGATTGACAATCAATAATGAAATTTTATTACTAACTCCTTAGTATTAAAATTAATGACTTTTGCAAATTGCTATTTTCTAGTCACAAAGATATTAGGTTGGCCCAAAGGTGCACCACTTCTAAGTGATTATTAAATTGGAATAGGATAATTAGTGAGTATTTGTAATTAAGATTGGACTTAATTCCCAAAGGTAACAGTCCTACTTAATTACGAATATTCACCAATTAGTCCTATTGGTGAGGAGTCACCATAAGTGTTAATAGTATGCCATTAGATTATTCCCAAAGGTAGATCACGGTGTACTATTATTTATTGTGTTTAGCATAATTTTTTATATAACTCAAAGCACTAATGTAATGAGCATGAATTATGTATTGCAGGCCCAGTTTCCGTTTCGCTACACTCTCACGCTTCGTCTGTTCCACTTTTGACCGGAGTGAATTTTCCAGATTGGAAAGAAAGGGTGGAGTTCCACTTGGGTGTTCTTGATCTTGATTTGGCACTTGTGTCTGACAAACCTGCTGGCCTGACTAATTCAAGCAGTAAGGTCACTACTGTTACTGATCCAAGTAGTAAGACCCCTGCTCCTAAAGATTAAAGATTCCAGCATTGAAGGTGTCAAATCTGTGCATGAAGCGTGGAATAGATCAAACAGGCTTGCCTTATGTTCATGAAAATGACAATAGCAAGCAACATCAAATCCACCCTACCTCCTACTGAAAGTGCAAAGGAATTTCTGAAAAATCTTGAAGCACGTTTCAAAACAGCAGACAAGTCCCACGCCGGGACACTTATGGCTAAACTTACCACAATGAAATTTGATGGTACACGTGGGATGCATGAGCATGTCCTTGAAATGTCTAATTTGGCTGCTCAACTAAAGAATTTGGGAATGGTTGTGGATGAGTTCTTTCTTGTCCAATTTGTCCTGAACTCATTGACCTTGTCTCCTCAGTATGAGCCTTTTCATATAAATTATAACTCCATGAAAAACAAATGGAATATGAATGAATTGGCTAGTAAGCTTGTTTCTGAAGAGGCAAGGCTGAAGCAAATGAAAAATCACTCGCTTCATTTTGCTTGTCATGAAATCAAGAAGCATGGAAGAAAGCCTGAAAAGGGCATAAAGAAAGCACCAATTAAGGCTATTGAGTCTGCAAGCAGTTCTAATACTCACAAGAAAGGAAAAGACAGTGATAAGTGTCATTTCTGCAAAAAAATCGGGACACTATCAGAAAAACTGTTAGAAATGCATGGCTTGGTTTGAAAAGAAAGGTATAAATTTCATTTCTGTATGTTTCGAATCAAACCTAACTGAAGATCCTTCTAATACTTGGTGGCTTGATTCTGGTGCTACTACTCATGTTTCTAATACGATGTAGGGAATCCTTACAATCCAGAACATAAATTCAAATGAAAACTTTCTGTTCATGGGAAACCAAAATAAAGCACCTGTTGAAGGCGTTGGAACCTACCATTTGTTTTTGGATTCCGGGTGTCATCTTGATTTGCTTCATACCCTTTATGTTCCTTCCATTTCCAAAAATTTGGTTTCGTTGTCAAAACTTGATCTTGACGGGTTTTCTTTTAATTTCGAGAATAAATGTTTTAGTTTGCTTAAGAATAAATCCTTTGTTGGTTCTGGTGTTCTTTGTGATGGTTTATACAAACTAAAACTTGATGGTCATTTTGCTGAAACTATTCTCACTCTGCATCATACTGTTGGCGTTAAGCGTAGCCTAATGAATGAAAATTCTTCCAACTTGTTGCATAAAAGGCTGGGACATATTTCCAGAGAAAAGACAGAAAGATTAGTAAAGGATGGGATTCTTGAGAATCTAGATTTTACTAATCTTGGTGTATGTGTGGATTGCATTAAGGGAAAGCAAACCAAACATACTAAGAAAGGAACCACAAGAAGTACTGGTCTTCTTGAAATTATCCATATAGACATTTGTGGTCCTTTTGACTCTCCATCTATTGGTGGAGAAACCTATTTTATCACCTTTATAGATGACTTTTCACGTTACGGTTATATTTATCTATTGCATGAAAAATCTCAAGCAGTGAACGCCCTTGAGGCGTACATTACTGACGTAGAAAGGCAATTAGAAAGAAAGGTGAAAATCATCAGGTCTGAAAGAGGTGGTGAATATTATGGACAGTATGATGAGTCAGGGCAACGCCCAGGGCCATTTGCTAAATTCCTTGAAAAGGGTGGCATATGTGCACAATACACTATGCCAGGTACACCACAACAGAATGGTGTAGCTGGAAGGCGTAATCGTACCTTAATGGACATGGTTAAGAGTATGTTAAGTGATTCTAATGTACCTATTATGTTGTGGATGTATGCACTTAAAACCGCTATGTATATTTTAAATCGGGTTCCTAGCAAGGCAGTTCCAAAGACTCCTTTTGAATTGTGGACAGGAAGGAAACCGAGTTCAAGACACCTACATGTTTGGGGTTGTCCAGCGGAAGCAAGAATATATAGTCCACATGAAAAGAAATTGGATTCAAGGACAATCAGCGGTTTCTTTATTGGTTACCCTGAAAAATCCAAAGGGTACAATTTTTACTGTCCTAATCATAGAACGAGAATTATAGAACCCGGAAATGCCAGATTCATTGAAAATGGTGAAATCAATGGGAGCACTAAAGCATGAGAGGTTGTTGTTCAAGAAGTTAGGGTACAATTTCCCTTGCCCATAACTTCGAAAGAAATTGTTGTTCCTTTAGCTACAGAACAACAAATAAATGATGAACCACTTCATAATGAGATTATCACCAATGAAGGGTTTGTAGAACAATCACAAGAAATAACATTAACGAAATCTCAAAGAGAAAAGAGATCAACTATTTCAGATGATTATGTGATTTACCTACAAGAATCTGACATAGGGATTAGTAAAGATCCGATTTCATTTAAGGAAGCCATAGATAGCATTGATTCTACCAAATGGATTGATGCCGTGAATGATGAGTTAAAATCGATGGAACAGAATGAAGTCTGGGATCTCATCAAATTGCCTGAAGGATGCAAGAAAGTTGGTTGCAAATGGGTCTTTAAGACCAAACGTGACTCTAAAGGCAATATTGAACGACATAAACCCAGACTTGTTGCCAAAGGTTTTACTCAGAAAGAATGCTTTGATTACAAAGATACGTTCTCTCCTGTATCAAAGGACTCACTTAGAATCATTATGGCTTTGGTGGCACACTATGATTTGGAATTACACCAAATGGATGTGAAAACTGCTTTTCTTAATGGGAATTTGGATGAAGAACTTTATATGGGTCAACCTGAAGGTTTCTCCATTAAGGGAAAGGAACATTGGCTTGCAAACTTATGAAGTCAATTTATGGACTTAAACAGGCTTCCCGACAATGGTATCTTAAGTTCAACGATACTATTGTCTCCTTTGGATTTAAGGATATCACTGTTGATCGGTGTATATATCTAAAGGTTAATGGGAGCAAGTTTATATTTCTGATTCTATACGTTGATGACATTTTGCTTGCCACAAAAGATCTTGGTTTACTGCACGAAACCAAGAAATTTCTCTCAAATAACTTTGAAATGAAGGATATGGGTGAGGCAGCTTACGTGATTGGAATAGAAATATTTCAGGACAGATCACGTGGAATGTTAGGGCTGTCTCAGAAGGCATATATTGAAAAAGTTCTAGAGAGATTTGGGATGGGGAAATGTTCAAATTCTGATACCCCAATTCAGAAAGGGGATAAATTCAGTCTTATGCAATGCCCACATAATGATTTGGAACGTAAAGAAATGGAAAGGATTCCTTATGCATCTACAGTATGAAGTCTAATGTATGCACAAACTTGTACCAGATCAGACATTAGTTTTGTTGTTGGAATGCTAGGCAGATACCAAAACAATCCTGGAATTGACTATTAGAAAGCTGCAAAGAAAGTGATGAGGTACCTACAGGGTACCAAAGATTACATGCTCACATATAAAAGATCTGATAATCTTGAGGTGATTGGCTACTCGGATTCAGATTTCGCTGGATGTGTTGACAGTAGAAAGTCCACAAGTGGATATTTGTTTCTACTGTGCGGAGGAGCGATTTCATGGAAAAGTGCTAAACAAACTATAGTAGCTTCATCTACTATGGAAGCTGAATTTGTAGCATGCTCCGAGGCTACAGTTCATGGATTGTGGTTGCGGAATTTTATTTCAAGACTTGGGGTTGTCGACTCTATTGCCAAGCTGCTGAAAATTCACTATGATAATTCCGCATCTGTTTTCTTCTCAAAGAACGACAAGTATTCTAATGGTGCTAAACATATGGAATTGAAATACTTTGTTGTTAAAGAAGAAGTTCAGAAACAAAGAGTGTCAATTGAACACATAAGCACACAGGTTATGGTTGCAGATCCTTTAACTAAGGGGTTACCCCCAAAGACCTTTAAAGAACATGCCAGTAGAATGGGTCTTGGACGTAACACTTGATCATTACCGTTTTTCGTATTGGACTGCTTTTATGTTTGTTATGTTAATTGACTCTATGAGATATCAATAAATGGGTTTTTGATATATTTTCCTGTTAATAAAGTGTAAGTACATATTTGTCAACGATAAATAACAGGAATAGTCTTTGAAAAAAGACATTATTGTAGACCTATTATGAATATTCCTTACTTATGACTATATTAAGCAAATTGCTATTGTTGTGGGATGTGGAAGGAACTATACCAACTATAGTGTAGAACCGCCATGACTCGCATTGGTAATTTTGTTTAATAGTAGTATTATGTTTCTGACCAGATTGAAGCAAAGTTTAAACACGGATTTATTGCGCGCTTAATGTTACCGTATTAAACTCTCATGTGAGCAATCATATGGGCCAAGTGGGAGAATGTAAGATCAAACCTTATAAATGTTGCGGCCCATATGATACAAAGATGAGTAAATTGGCTTAGATATGGTCAGAGAGGTGAATGCATGGCATGGGTCATCATGCCTCATTTAGTCTCACCATGATGGGTGGGTGAGATGTGATTGTATAAGAGGAAGGGTCCTCTCTCCGCTCAATAAGAGTTTTCAACTTCAGATTTTCCCATCTCTAAAGCTTTCTGAGTATTAAGAAAAAGAGTCAGGAGAGAGAAAACTACTTCCTTTTGGACTATCACCCTCTAAAGAAAATCAGGAGCAATCTTCTGGGTATCTTTGACTCAACACAATACTCAGAATGGATCCCGGTATGTATATTAAATTTGTATGATAAATTTCGCATAATGTTTTAATTGTGAAAATACATGATATTCTAGATCCTGTAATTTAAGTTTACAGGTAAATCTAGCGGCCTCGATAGCTTTGGTTTCATGTGGTGCAATGGTATGTGAAATGAGCTGACACCAAATCATGTCCTGTGGACTGAATTATCTTCTCTCTTTCAAAACATCATAGTATCATTCTAACTTTTGAAGTTTGAGATAATACCATCTAACTTTCTGATACAGGAATAATATGCGAGCCTTTCTTACTGTTCTGGACATTTATCCGGGGTGAATTGGAGTTGACATTGAATTTTCCGTTTTTGTTTTCACCGGGCTTTCTAGTAATTTGCTATCTTCAGGAGAGTTTCATAGTTTTCATACTACACTTCTATGCTTGTTTGCAAACTTGTCTTGGATAATTGGCACATTGTCTTTTGCGGACAAGAGGCACTAAAATTATTTCCCCCCTCTCAGTTATCAAATAAAAAAGGCATGGATTTGCCCCCGTCTCATGCAGATTTTCAAGTAGGATGAGCAAATTATTTTTTTCTCACTAATATCATTAATTGTTGTGCTAGAATTCTATGTTCATATTTACCTTCTGCACCTTTTTCCCCTCATAATTGCTTGAGCTCTGTAAGGTTTGCTATAGACCTGATTAGCTCTTGCGGCATCAATGTTAAAGATATAACTGCAAATTGGTGATTCTTTATGTATTTCAATATTGTGTTAGCAATTTTTGTCCTTGGCTACTGCATTTCTTCGTCTGACCGTGTCTGAAGAACTGAATCTTTGTATGGGCTTAATTAATCTGACAGCATATCTATATGTTTGAACTATAAGAGTTAAACGAGGAATGTAATATGGATATATAGGGGTTTGATAACTTTAAAGGCAGCATTAGCCCTGTAAATTCAGGTTATATCTTTCCATCTTGTATGCCTAAATTACATATGGAACTCCAAACTGCAGCTATTCCTCGCGGGTGTCTGAATTCGTACACACTTGTGTCTTGGAGCATCGCCAAATATACTCGAATGTTGCCACGTCACCTTTTGAGTATTCATTTAATGAATTTCTAAAGTTAGCAATGTGAAGCCCTACAATGGTTCATTTTTTTCCATAATCAAAAGAAGAGAAAATGTTGGTAGTTTTGAGTTCCAAGTTTGATTATTGGGAAAATGTTGGTAATTATGAGTATCCAAATGTCAAAATTTGAGTATTTATAAAAAAATGTTGCTAACTTTGAGTATTTATCCAAATGCCATTGTGAGCCTTTTTTTAGTATCAAAATGCCAAAATTTAAGTATTTTTCTTTTTGAGTATGTCATTGGGGATCGATGCTCGTAGTCGTTATAATGATGCTTTGACTAATGTCTAAGTTGTTACAATGATGATCACTCATAACCACAAAATGATATGAAAAACGGAAAGATAAACTGTTTGGTGTGAAAATGAACTTTGGACCGGTTGGATAGCTAGATTTAAACTTACCTCTTGGCTAGCTACCTCCGTTGGGAATAAAAGCGTTAATTAAATATATACTATCACATATCTATATATACCTATTTTGAGGCCTTAA
Source organism: Vaccinium vitis-idaea (assembly GCA_963854785.1). Taxonomy (NCBI): domain Eukaryota; kingdom Viridiplantae; phylum Streptophyta; class Magnoliopsida; order Ericales; family Ericaceae; genus Vaccinium; species Vaccinium vitis-idaea. The sequence continues at coordinate 40,487,137 of OY978215.1, forward strand.
TTTTAGGCCAACTTTCGGGGGCTTAGGTTCGCCCCCTTGTCGGCCTTAGCTCAGGGCAGGTCCTATCTGTGGCCACCCACCAATATCAACAAGCTAATAAACACAAAATAGTGAGAAAATTACTTTGGGCCATTTAGCCAAAAATCCAAAACATTTGGCATTTTTAAAAGGAAGGACAAGGAACTTTTGCATTCGAACATAAAAACAAAAAACATTTGTCATTTTTAAAAGGAATGACAAGGAACTTTTGCAATCGAACATAAAGACAAAAAAAAAAATAGTGAAGTGTCACTAATTTTTGAAAATTTAAATTTCGAACATAAAATTCAAAAAAATCACCACTCCACCTCTGGCCAACTACCACCTCACCTCTGGCTGACCACTTCCGGCGACCCAAAAAATTAGTGAAGTGTCACTAGTTTTTAAAAATTCAAATTTCAAACATAAAATTCAAAAAAAATCACCACCCCACCTCCGGCCAACCACCACCCCACCTCTGGCCGAGCACTTCCGGCATCCAAAAAATTAGTGAAGTGTCAAAAAATTAGTGAAGTGTCACTAATTTTTAAAAATTCAAATTTCGAACATAAAATTCCATAAAATCACCACCCCACTTATGGCCGAGCCGACCACCACCCCACCTCTGGCCGAACACTTCTGGCGACCAAAAAATTAGTGAAGTGTCACTAGTTTTTTAAAATTCAAATTTCAATCATAAAATTCAAAAAAATCACCACCCCACCTACCACCGCCCCACCTCTGGCCGAGCACTTCCGGCGACCCAAAAAATTAGTGAAGTGTCACTAGTTTTTAAAAATTCAAATTTCGAACATAAAATTCAAAAAAATCACCACCCCACCTCCGGCCGACCACCACCCCACCTCTGGCCGAGCACTTCCGGTGACCAAAAAAATTAGTGAAGTGTCACTAGTTTTTAAAAATTCAAATTTCGAACATAAAATTCAAAAAAATACCACCCCACCTCTGGCCAAACATTTCTGGCGACCAAAAAAATTAGTGAAGTGTCACTAATTTTTAAAAATGTGATCATGTATAATATATGTGGTCATGTGGCGTGATCTATCAACAAAACCAACTACAATTTCACTTTTTATGAGATAATCGATTACAGCCTACGGATGTTATTACTTGTTTCTAATACTTTTTTTTATTATTGATTATTGAGGAAAATATAAAATTTTATTTTCCTTTATTCAAGAAACTAGTAATTAATAACTCAAATCTAAGCAATGGCGAGGGATTTTTGATTCTCGATTGAAGTGTATTCTCGCTATTTAGTTACATGGATCAATATAATTAGTTTATTCGATTGATCTATTGCGCCTGCTGTATGCTACGGTTTGCACGACGGTGTGCGGTAATAACAAAGTTTATTTACATGCATCAATGTGGATCTTGTTTGGATCCTTTATTAAATCATAATTACAAACAATATATTTATGTTTAATTGTAAAAGTTTCTTGTCCTTCCCTTCAAATAAGTAAAATATTGTGTATTTATGACTAATTATTCCAATTATTTTTCTTTTGATTGGCTTCAAGGGGAAAATAAAAAGAAAACAGAAAGAAGCTTTCTTAAATTCATTTTCTCTCTTATTTTCTTTAATTAATACCTCCCCTTCTCTAAAATTCCCTTTAATGGATTCTTTTCATGTGTTCTTTTCTTCTTCTCTGAACCAAACAATCAAAGAGGAATTTTTTTATTTCCCTTACTTTTCCTTAATTCTCTTGCAAATTTGTAAATTCAGATAGTAACTCCACTAACATACACATACTCACGGAATAACATGGATTTTAGTGCCTATTTTAATTAATTACAACATCATGCTTTAATTACGATGTCGTTACTTTAATCATTTGCGTATGCAATTGTTGCTATGTGACAACCAATGGCTGGGTATTCTAATAACAAATATGAAGCCATTGGTTACATTTTTCTCCCAGGCTGGGTATTCTAATAACACTAGCAAAAAGTGTAACGCTCTATGTATATCACCGGCTCTGTATCTTTAATTTGACCCACAAGGCACACCACATGTTCCAAAATACTAAGTCCAAGGTACTAATAGTATCTTACATGATTTATTATATGTCCAAGATCACACATGTGGACTCTTAATGTGTGACGAGATATCATAAAAAATAACATATTCATCCACCGACATTAGAGTTCAAAATCTTGTCATAAAAAAATAGTAAACAAAACTACCATAGTCATGAGCAAAGGGACCCGGTCGTTTCATGCTATTGGGCCTGTCCGAAGGATGGGTGAGGTTTTCGGGCCTACGTCATGTTGGCTTCCCACATCGGGAAGTTTGGGTATGTGTGTATGTGTTTAAAAGGGTACTTTTTTCACTTACTAGTCAGCAATTGCTTTTTATCCAGCCTATCTCACAATCTTGCATGAGGTGAGGACCTGAGTAGGGATGGCAATTACCTCAGCTCCGTCCCCGCCTCCGACCTCTCCGCCCCGATCCAAGCAGGTAATCCCTGATCCGATAAGCAAATGGGGCGGGGATGGTATTTGCTTCCCCCAATCCGTTTTACCCCGATCCGACTTCGATGATAGTTATTACTAATTTTTATATTAGTATATCTATAAATATTTCGTTATTTTGCTATTATAAGAGCAAAATTTTCTATAATAAATCACTATTTTGTGTCTTTGTTTGCTTTGTGATATTTTTTTAACTATCATTATTTATCAATATCTTGTTTTCTTGTCAAAACATTCTAAAGAACAAAGTTATCAAAAATTTATACGGTAAATGGGGACCCGATTTATCCCCAAACCCGACAAATCTCCGATTGCCCCCGCTCCGAGTTCGCCTCCGAAAGGAATGGGAGGTTCGGGGGAGGGAAAATCTGGCTCCGATCCGACCCGTTGCCATCCCTAGACCTGAGGTGACTTTGCTATGGTATATCCACTATGGAGGGAAAAAAAGATTCAATTGAAAGCCCTTGTGGCAATTCCACTTTACTTTGCAAGAACCCAATTCTCTTGCTACTTTACCTTTGCGTTTCCTTTATACCCTAACCTTTGTTTGCCCACATAAATGTCTGTTCTCAGGGAATAACCAGTAGTAGCTCTACGATATCATCTCCCACATCATAAAGCCATGAACAATTCTCCGGGTATGTCTCTGTTTCTTCAAGCTGGAGTTTAATATGACTTGATAATTTAGTCGAAGCCATTAAATCTTGGTGAATGCGTTATTGCACCTCCTCCTAATGTTGTTGTTATGTATTGTCCTTATCTTATTGCTAACGTGTAAGAAGACCATCTTGGCGATTGCTGCAAGCTATAAATAGCTAGGTTTTCAAATTTTGTCTTGTATTTGTGGGTTTTGGTTGGTTGATCAGGTGATGAGTTTATTGGGAAACTTCGACCTGTGTGGGGGAATTGTTGATTTTGTGCCTGAGATGATGTCCATATTAATCGATTTCCAAAAACTTGCCATCTCCTTGGCTGATATACTTTCTCTTTTCATCTTAGTTATTTTTGGGGAGGTGATTTCCGCACCCTAAAATTGATATTTATGGATTCGGCTTCATATTATTCTGTTAATCGCCAGTTGGATTGCACAGTACAATTGCTTTATAGCTAGGAGTAGCTGTTAGAATCCTATGATTCATGACTGGAATAATATTGTGGGATACATTTAGCGGGTTATTGATAGATCCGATTCGATTCGAATTGGTTGCGTACTGGCATTAATTGGCGAATTGGACAATTGATTAATCAAATTGGTGAATTGATGGATCGAATTGGTGAATACTGAGAAGTACGGATACGTCTACTGGCCTCACCTATCCGTGTCCGACACTTCGGGCATGGACACGACACAATACCCTCCGGACTTGTCAACAACCATATACGTTTCCATAATCTTTATTACATTTTGTTAGTCGGACAGTTGCGGACACTCTAGTCTCTGGGACATGTTGGGCACGTTGAGGAGTGAGGATGTTAAAATGCAGTTTCTAAAAGTTGGTCCAGAGTCAAAACTTACACTGTTTACTTCAAGGTGTCAAAACTTCAACTGTTTAGTTCAAGGATACGTACATAGTGAAGCTTGATTTGTATCTTTGTGATATGAATGTATTTTCTTCTTGTTATATTTAAATTCTATATTATGGTTATATCCCTAACGTTTCTGTGTCCTAGTTTTGGCAAAATTATGTGTCCTTGGCGTGTCTATAACCCGTGTCCGAGACTCCGTATCTATGCTTCTTAGGGTGAGTCATTCGATGTATATAGTTTTTGGCTCTCTTTTTTCATCTATTTTGTTGAAAATTCTTCAAACTAACTTTTAAGGGCTTTAGGATTATTACATGCCATCCTTTTCCGCTGTTTCTTCCTAGATGCTCTCAAAAACAGATTTCTTTTTTTGATAAGTGTTCTACGTAAATAGAGTAGTATAATTTATTTTGAGAGTTAATAGGAAATTGCAAAAATAAGATGAGATATAATCACCCTAAAGACCTCCGAAAGGTTTATTTGAACTTTTAACTATTTTCCACTCATATTAAGATTCATGAATCCACATATCTTGCAAGTTGCAATAGAAGCAGTCTTACCTATTAGACCACATGATTATCAAGGCATCATTTAAAACAAGTTTTTTTTTTTCCATTCCTAATTTAGGCCTAAAGGTTTCATTTATCCTATGTAAATTTTCCATCTAAATCCATAAATATACTTTACCGTGTATTTTAAAAATCTTGACCGAATCAAAGCGATTAGTGATTCAATTCGATTCACAATTCCGTGAAGGATCTTTTCAATTCTCGGTTGGATTTTTGATTTGGAAACTAGTTTTGTTTGTGCATTATCACTCTTTCAGTGTATATTTTATTTGCAAATATATATATATATATACCCCACGGTTCCAGTCAGGGATCCCTGACTGGAGCCTTTGGGGTGTTTTTTTTGTGTTGCAAATTGTTTTGAGAAAATCCGATCCGTCCAATGTGTTCAAAAGGTGTTTTCCAAGGTCCACGGGGGAAATCTTCAAAAAAAAAATACCAGGAAGGGCTTGATCCAAACAGTTTTTCGCAAAAACTGTATATTTACAATTTTGCGAAAAACTGCTTGGATCAAGCCCTTCCCGGTATTTTTTTTGAAGATTTCCTGCGTGGATCCTTGAAAACACCTTCTGAACACATTGGACGGCTCGGATCGTCAAAAAAATGTTCGGATCATGGAGGTCCGGAAGTCCGGATCCCGGACTAGAACCGGCTTCTATATATATATATATATACATATAGGTAAATCTTCTTATCCAAACCTCCCGAGAATAAGAAAAAATTGATTTTTTTTGTGTTGCAAATTATTTTTGGAAAATCCGAGCCGTCCAATGTGTTCAGAAGGTGTTTTCAAGGGTCCCCGTGAGAAATCTTCAAAAAAAAATACCGGGAAGGGCTTGATCCAAGCAGTTTTCGCAAAAAATGTATATTCCCTTGAAAACACCTTCTGAACACATTGGACGGCTCGGATCGTCAAAAAAAAATTTGGATCATGGAGGTCTGGAAGTCCGGAGTCCGGAGGAGAAGCTTACCCTATATATATATATATATAAGAAGATGTTCTATTAAGGACTCCCTCAAAGATCTCCTCCGTGAGGACCACCCCTTTTTTTATTTTCTGGACCAAATTTCGACGATCCGAACCGCTCAATGTGTTTAAAACATGTTTTCCATGGCTAACGCGAAGAATCACAAAAAAAAAATATCCAAAAGGGCTTCATCCGAGCAGTTTTTCATAATATCCTTACATATATAGTTTATCGAAAAAAGCTCGAATGAAGCCCTTCCGGGTATTTTTTTTGGATGAATCCTCACGGTGACCCTTAAAAACACGTTTTAAATACATTGAGCGGTTCGGATCGTCGAGATTCGACCCCGATCCATGAGGTCCGCAAGGATCATGATCTCCTAAGGGATCTCTTATTAAAATTTGGTGCGGACCTCACCTATCTGAGCCAAATTTTGACGATCCGAACCGCTCAATGTTTTTAAAATGCTTTTTTAAGGGCCTACGTGAAGATATAACAAAAAAAAAATACCCGGAAGGGCTTGATCCAAATTGTTTTCGGTAAAACTGTACATATGTGCAGTTTTACCAAAAACTATTTGGATCAAGCCCTTCCGGGTATTTTTTTTTTTGCCGAATCTTCATGTAGGCCCTTAAAAACGCATTTTAAAAACATTGAGCGGTTCGGATCGTCAAAATTTGATCCGAAAAGTTGAAAAAAGGCTAGGTCCGCACCAAATTTTAAATAAGGGATCCCTTAGAAACCAACTCTCTGCCTTTAGGCTAATGTACTTACAATTTTCACCTTTCCAAAGTTTTTTTCTTGGAACACAAGAACACTAGCATTATCAAGAAATGCAGGAAAGATACACTGAGAGTGATAATTTGATGTAGAGATTTATCGATGGTCCTTTGTTATGTATTTTTGGGTAATTTGACTCCTATTGGGTTTACACTAGTATGTGTACTCTCACTATCAGTGACAGAAATAAGATGTCAATTATTGAATGCTACTGCTGAATTTAAATAGGTTATATCTACCACAAACAAAACTACGTCATGCTTCCTTGGGCAAACAATGCTTTTGGTGCGACTAGGTAGATACCAGGAGATAGGTAGGAAATCTGTTAGTTGTTGGTTCACCAAGCTGATTTATGATTCCTTCAAATAGGATTTTCGGATTTGGAGGAATGGAGTTTTGTTGCTACTAACCAAAGATGGGGGATGCCAGTCACATAACAAACTTAAGAAACTCAAGTCATATCAGGAACCTACTTTTGAGTACTGATTTATGAAGGGATCTTGGAGAAGGAACTAAGAGAAGTTGGAGAAGGGTAGTGGTTCTGTTGAGAAAATCATGAGTGAAAAGTATACATAATAGAATAGATATAGCTGTAACAGTAAAATAGATCTTTTGTAAATTAGAATGTTCGAGTAACAGTGTTTCATCGTCAGATTTCTCTCGTACTCATTCTCAGTCTTTGTCACTGTATATTGGGCAATATCTCTTTGCATTGCCTTGTTCCATCATCTCACCTGTTTCACACAGCATCCTGGGGAACAATCCATCTTCACTGAAGTTTTTTACCACTCAAAATTCTCACAATCTTAGGAACCCCCTATATCAAAGAGGAGAGCAATGAGAAGAATGTTAGAGCAATTGGAGGCTCAAGAGATAGTTAAAAGTTGGGGGACTAGTCCTATATAGCAGATGATACTTGTGTTGTGGCTTTGCAGATTTGGTCTTATTGGTAACAAAAATGTTGTTGAGCCTTTTATGGTTTGTAATAGTTGAGGTGGTGCTAAAATAACAGTAACGGGGGTCAGTTGACCTTACTAGATAAAACTAACTGCATTTACATAATGCTTGTCCAAGTTTTGGTGCAATTTCTCACTTGACAGTACGGGCCGAAAGGAAAAGCATGTAAAATTGCAGCAATCTTGTGGTGAACCAAGTCTTTTTCTTCTACAACTCGAGGCCAGTCTAATATTCCTGTTTACTATTTAGGATTCAATCCAGAGAACAAACGACAAAATAACAAACTTAAATTTTCTTTTTGAAATTGGAGAAACTCTGATTCAGTTGATATTGAAGTTTGTATGAGAATAATTACACTTGGCAGAGGTGGGTTTGACACAATTCACTTTGTTGAGGTTAATAATGTGGTGTCGCTGGTAACAGGAGAGTGGTAAGGGGCTGCATTACTATGTTCCCTATTTAGGGCAAACTTCAGATATTAGTTTATGTTGGAAAAAATGGATTGGTCTACAGGATTTAGAGTCGGTGATTTTACTCAACTCAACAAGCACTTGTCTGACTTCAAATTACCTGCTAGGCTTCAATATCATGGGCACCCCTGCTGGTTAAGTATGGAGTGTTGCTCTTTTTGTATCGAAGTAAGCATTCCATCCGTGATCCCTTTCTCCCTAATCCATCATCGTAACTTCTGTAATTGCAACAAGAACACCCTTGAACTTGAATGAGAGGAATGTCTGAACCACATTATGCCTTTTTTGGCCTAGACTTACAACACTGCAGAAGTGTTTCAAGCAGCTGTTTTTAAGCCTGATCGTGTTTGTTTTCTTAAATACTAGTTCCTTTTTGTTCGTTTATTTCTTAAGGCTCGTTTGAAGCATGCCCAGCTCTCAAGTCATTGGCCCACAAAGTAGGAGGCATGCTTTGCTGTCGTAATTCAGCAAACAAGTATAAGAGGTTAGATGCTAAGGTTGAAAGGAAAATGATGGAAGTCAAGAGAAGCGCATCTAGAGATAGCAATTTCAGATCAATCAATGGCATAATCCTGAGGTTCCCTCAGATCAAAGAGGGACTCAAGGACATCAGAGGTGTCTTTGAAAAGTTTGGTGAGTTTCAACACAATTTCCAGCTCTCGTAAAGAATTTCTATGGATCTTTATGGAGTTATACTTGAAAACTGATTAGCCCGCTCTCTCACTCTTACTCTCTTCCCTCCGCTACGCAGATGAAGATTCTAATGGAACGATTGACCTTGAGGAACTCAAGAAATGCTTACATGATTTGCAACTTCATCTTCCAAAGAAGGAGATTGATGATATTTTTCAATCATGTGACGTTAACGGAAGTGAAGGGATACAATTCAAGGAGTTTATTGTTCTTATGTGTCTCATTTATCTTCTAATGGATCACTCGAACTCTACTCAAACTGTACGACTAGTTAAACATATGTATTGATTTTGCACTCTAAGATCACTTCTTGGTAAGCATTCAATTTCACGAGCCATGGATTTCTTTCAGATATCACAGATAGGATCGCCGCAGCTCAAAGCCACCTTCGATATTATCATTGAAGCATTCTTGTTTCTTGATAAAAATGGTGATGGAAAGCTGAACAAGAAAGACATGGCCAAATCACTGAACGAGGATTCTCCTTGGGAAAAGTCACCTGCGCACATCATGAGGAGTCGATTTCGTAATTCGTGATTTCATTTCTACACAGAATGAGTTCTTTGCTTGTTTGCATTTCTTTTAAGTTCTTCTATCCTTATTTCAGTGGTTCCTTCAATTGAATGCAGAAGAAATGGACTGGGACAGGGATGGGAAAGTCACCCTCAGAGAATTCCTCTTTTCTTTGATTGATTGGGTAGGGATCGACACCGATGATGACAATCCAGTGACAGAATGGTAAACTAAGTGCAGCGCAGCATTAAGACGGGTGACTAAAAATGTCGAGTGAGATCAGATTTAGCACTTGTATATACGGTACTTCTCTTCATACATTACTTCAAAATTGTTGGTTTTCTGATATAATCTGAATATAGCTCCATATTACTCTAAATTCTGAATTGTTTTCGTGGATCACAACTACGATCAGAGGTGTTTTTTTTTAAACGATAGCAAAAGCATAAAGAGAAATACAATTCAAGGATAATATTTCCATTCCTTAATCTATTGATTGACCTGGGTATTTCTTCATAAAACTGTTGAGTATTTCGGAGAGTGTCTGGTTCTGGTGCATTTTGGCAAATTGGATATTGAAATGATCAGAGCTTCACTGTGATGCCTAAAAGATACATCCAGAGGCATGTTTCTCTCTTGCTAGTATAAAAACCAAACTAAACAACATACGATCCGGAAATGAGAAAAGTGAAAATAAGCTAAGGAACAGAAAACACAATCCTTACAAACACCAAAAAAGGAAAAGAAAAAAGGTAACATAATATACATTCTCTATTTTCTGTCTATGTTGTGTTCTATTGTGATCTTCATTGTATTCCTAGGGCTTGAATTCCCCTGATCAGAGACAAAGAAGACGCGTTCCTCTCTCTCCATTCTTCTCTTCTTTCCTTCTTCCGACCTTCTTCCATAAAACATCTGTCATAACCATCAAGTATTTGTACAATCTGCCTCATACTCGGTCTAGACTCTGGATTAGACCGTGTGCACGCGATGCCCAAATTTATCAACCTCACCAATTCCTTTTCTTCATACTCTCCGTTCAACCTCCAATCTGCCATTTCCTCATAATCCCTTTTCTGCGCCTCAAATTCATGCACTCTCTTCACCAATAGAACCTCCGGCCGCCTGAAGTCCACTGCCATTTCTCCACTAACCACCTCAAGCACCACCACTCCGAAGCTGTAAACATCTGCCATTAGGGTCGCATCGCCGGATTCCATGTACTCCGGCGACATGTACCCGAATATCCCACGAACCGATTTGTTTTTGTCAATAACTACGTGGTGACCATCTTCATTTCGAGTCAAGAATTCGGCTAAAGCAAATGAAGTGAGCCTGGGGTTCATGTCCGAATCCAGAATGACTGCTGACGAGGTAATGTTTCTGTGAATAACTTGTTCTTCCCATTCCTCATGTAGATACCGAATTGCTAGAGCGAGGGATTTGAGTATGTTGTATCTGTGATGCCATTTTAGGACTGAATGCACGTTGTTATTATAACCATGGTGATGGAAGAGAAGGTTACTTAGAAGGCGATTGGCGGAGTAATCGTATACAACCAGCATCTCACCTTGTTCGGTACACCACCCGCGCAATTGCACCAGGTTCCGGTGGCGGAGCCGCCCCAGGTTTCGGAGCTCGTTTGAGAACCGAGCCCTCAATGCAGGACAGGTCTTCATTCCGAGCCTCTTTACCAGGACACGGTGTTTGTTGTCAAGAAATCCGTGGTAAGCGGTTCCGAAATCCAATTCTGCCACCCTTTGAGAATCTGAGAAATTGTTTGTTGCAGAAATGATTTCCTTGTAGGAGATTTCTCTTGGTGTTTCCACCATGGGAAAAATGTTCTTCCTGTGGAAACTGTTGTCGGAAGCGCTCGTGTCACTACCGCTTCCGTTTTCAGCTATAACGCTCGCGTCACTACCGCTTCCGTTTTCAGCTGTAGCGTATATGGTTTCTCCGGTGGCCGTGACAAAGTTTGATGAATCTGATGCTGCTGTTGTGGTGGTGGCTGTGGACCTTGTGGTGTTTGTTATGCTATTGCTAGTGTCAGAAGAGGAGGAGATATTGATGTACTGAGGGTGGTATTGAAATGATGGAAGATCCGGTAATCTTCCATATAAGTTGCCAGAAAGTGCTTCCATAACCCATTTCATGTTAGGCCGATTTTTTGGGTGGTGGAGCGTGCATAAAAGACCGATATGAATCAGCCGTTCCATTTCAGAAAGGCGGTATGACCCATCAGAGAGCCGATTATCCCCCGCTTGTAAAACCTTTCCCTCATCGGAAAGCCTTCTTATCCAATCAAGCAAAATGATCCGGTCATCCGGGTAAGTGAGATCCACTGCCCTCCTACCGGAAACCACCTCCAACACCACAATCCCGAAGCTGAAAACATCTGACTTCGCGGTGGCAATGCCGCTGCGTTTCTGAAAGCTTTCAGGGGGCAAGTACCCAATCGTGCCGCCTATTCTGGTTGTTTCCGCCAGCCGGAACTGGTGGTTTTTTTGCATTGACGGTGTTTTGATTTGGTACTCAAGCTCATGTTCTAGCCACCTTGCTAGGCCAAAGTCACCTAGCCTAGCGTTGTAATGTGAGTCAAGCATTACATTGCTTGTTTTCACATCTCTGTGTATGATCTGAGTCTCCAACTGTTCGTGCAGATAAAAAAGAGCCGCTGCCAAACCAGCGACAATCTTTTTCCGGTGGTCCCAATCCAGAACTGCAGTCGACGAATCTGTATTTTCCAGCCGCCGGAAAAGTACCCTGTCGAGGCTGCGATTCGGCATGTAGTCGTAAACGAGGAACAACTGGTCCTCGTGAACGCACCACCCGCGGAGGCGGACCAGGTTCCGGTGGCGGAGATGTGCCACTGCCACCAGCTCTGCGGCAAAAGTCTTCTCGAACCGCTCTCCTCTCTCCGCCAAGCACTTAACAGCCACCGCTGTTCCATCGCTCAGTAAAATTGCTCTGTACACCTTTCCAAATCCTCCACTTCCAAGAACTTCATCCTCACTGAATCCTTTTGATCCTATGTAAAGCTCAGCGTAGCTAAAAACCCTTGGATTGTTGTTGCTTCCAACTTCCTTGTCCGATAACTCTACTCCAGCCGTGTCATGGAATAAACCGGAATGAGATTTTATGGGAGAGTTGTTGTGGCAACAACTGACCCATTTGGAATCCAAGAACCGGTGAAGCGAGTGACGAACGGTTTCAAGAATTTGAGAGCCGCAGCGGCGATGAGATAAGTCTTTTTGTGGTTGTGGTGGTGGTGGTGGTTGTTTTTGGTCTATTTCGTCGAGGTCTGCCGGTAAAGTGAAGCAGAGGCTGCTCAGCTGCATTGTTGTGGCGGCCGGTGGCGGGTGGTGGTGGCTGTTTGTGGTTGGGTTAGCTGGAAAGAAAAATTGGGGAGGTGGAGATCATGAGGGGAAAGTTCAGAAGTTGGGAGATATATGTGTGGGAATGTGTTGTGGGAATGTGTTTATAGGCTTTATTTTGGTGGCCGGGCTTTGTATTCAAACGCGGTTAGGTTGCTTATGGTTGAATTGAATGGCACGAACCGGCCAACAAAAACAGGTCCCACTGTCACGTCAGGTGTGGAAATTGGTTTTTGGAAATTCTTTTCTTGGGGTGCTGGAACATACTTTACACATCAAAGGTTCACACTGGGTGAAAACCTTGATGTTTTGGGTAATTTTTATATGTAGGTTTTTTGGCCAAATTTTTTAAGTTAATTATTTGTCTCGACGGGAGAAATAATGAGAAAATTTCAAAGAAACATGGGCCGAAATTGAAAAAAAAAAAAATCCAGATAAGACAATCGTAAAGATGTTCAAGGCTCTGAAAATTAATCTTTGAACTTTCTTTGTCTTTAATGAACTCTTCAGAGCTTTTGGTCATAATTTTTTCTTTTTAGATTCCTTATGTTTAAACATTTTAAAATTTTGACATGAATTTGACAGAAATGAAAATAAATAAATAAAAAAAGTTGACTGAAAAGACAGTGACTTTGTCCAAACACACATATCAGTGCCTGATTTAGTGGTTTACCATTATGAAGTGAAATTATTCTAACACTGTAATCTATATCAGTGCTTGTTTTAGTGGTTGACAATTATGAATTGAAATAATTTTCCAGCAATGAAAGTCTTTTTCTCCCCTACAGAAGTAAAACCGAACAGAATGTTCTTTCTATTGATAGCCCGCTCGGTTGTCAATAAGCTCATAAAAAATAGAGGAAAAAACACACTCCAATACGCGTTCTATACACTTTTTGCATATTTCAATTCACTTTTTAAACCTTAACGACGGTCCGGTTGACGGTTCATAATATTTTCTAATTAAAAATAAGGAGAGAAAAACTAAATGAACAAAGACTTTTTCTTTGTAGGTAACGTGTCTCATTATCTTTTAGTCACGAAAATTGCAAATGTGATGTTGGAAAACTTTGTTAGGTAAAGTTTTGTCAAAGTTTAGATGCATATCCAACAAAAATAATTTGTTAGTATAAACTATTGGACTCCATGAATCATGCTGCAAGTAGCACGTCAGGACTAGCACAAGTTCAAAACATGTTTGTTGAAAATGCAGTTTCAAACTGGAGTAAAGATGTATTTAAATGAAGTAAAAAGCTTTGGGACAATCTAGTGATTGGAATTTGCAATCGACTCTTTATTTTTTCACCGGTCAGGGGTGTCCGGGCTAATTTATGTGTACCGCAACGAATTTCCCTTCCCGATCCGGTTAAAAAGTAGGCCATTCATGTCGGGATTAAGGGATTTCAAGAAATTTGCAACTAATTTTCTTCCTAATCCGGTCAAAAAGTAGGCCATTCACGTCGGAATTATGGGATTTCAAGAAATTTTTCTCTTGCAACCTGACCCAAAATATTTTCAAAATTCAAATTCGGGATGTCTGAATTTACAGTTATCTGAGCTATATGTCAGCTACCCCTTGGAGTTTGCAATTGACTCTGGCCTTTGCTTAAGATGATGAGTAATGAAAATGAGTTCAGTGTCTTTTTTAATTGATGCCATCCCCACTCTTGACAAGGGTGGGCAAACTACTCCTAATACCAAAGTGTATCTTTTATTCAAGTACCACATTTCGCTAGATACTGTTAGATGTGATACTTTACGTGTCCCAAGGGTTACTTCGGTTGCTTAGTGAGTTCGCTCCACCCATAATTGATTAGTGTTCGGTTCTTGTAGTCATGTCGCAAGAAAGTAATTTCTTGTGAATTCCCTAATCTTGGCGTGGATGGCCTGACTTTGATTGGACCAGGGAGGGGGTTAGTTGAGGTGCATATAAGCCGGCCCCGACACCCCTGATTGTTGAACCGAAAAGATGTGATACTTTATGTAGACCAAATCATACCTATTACGCGAGAATCACCGAATAACGAGAAAAATTTGTATGCCCTGTCGGGGCATTTGAGCCGTTCAAACATGTTTTGGAAGGCCTAGATTTGATGGGGTAAATTTGCCACCAAAATTTACAAAAATGCCGCCCTTAAATCTGGGCCTTCTATAACATATTTGGACAGCTTGGATGCACCGACATATACCACGTGACAGTACCTGTTCTGCAAACAAGGTTTTCTCCTGAATAACGTATGCTCAGTTGTGGTACTAAATTCGCCATGACTCCATCCCTTCAGTGGTATGTTGCCTTCTCTTCAAGATATGAAAATAATTCTTTCCTCATGTTAATTATGAAGGGGGAAAGAAAAAATCTTTCCCCATTTTTTATTTTCTTTTAAATCTCATGCCTCCTGCTTCACGCGGACAAACAATAAGCAAACAAATTGAGAAATAAATCGCCAACAGACTTTTAAAAAAAAAAAAATCCTAAAACTAAACATTCCAATTGTTTAAAACTAGGCAAAAAGAAAGCCCTCAAAGGGGAAATAACCGATCACTGCATTCGACAATATGTAATCCCTGACCTCTCATTGAGAGTACATCAAGGTATTGAATAGCGGAGTAACAATAGGCGATAGTATCAAATAATATGTAGCGGGAATTAGGTATAGTGACCGTGAATTTTTTATAATTATTTTCGATGCCAAAGCACTTAAAGCGGCCGTAGCGGTCCTAGAGGCTGTGAAACGAGCAAAAAATTAGAAACAAACTGATATGTATCAACTTTAACAGGATCGGAGGGCCGGAAAAACCACCCGATATTTGGACTATGGTACAAATGGAGGCAGGGCCGAGGGAGAGTAGGGCTGGGGTAGGCCCTGGCCACCCCGCACTTTTTAAAAAAAAAAAAAAAAATTGACGGCCCAAGCAGTACCTAGTGGATGATTTTCCAAGCTCTCAGTGGATGATTTCCAAAATCGTAGATGATTTCCGAGATTTGATAACACGTCGGCTTGCACTTTGATAGATTGTTAAGCTAATTTTGTTCTATTTTGATGGATGATCAATCTTGAAAAATGTATTTTGGCTTTTTTCTTTGACTATGGAATGCAATGATGTTGATAGTTTTTTTTTTTATACTTTATTTGTTGAGTAAGGAATAAAAAGATACTATTTGATCTTGAATTTTTTTTTTTTTCCCATTGTAACGGTCCCCGGGACTCTTAATCCTTGTTCCACCACTGAATGGAGGCCAACCGGGCTATCATACCTGGTTACAATCTTTTCGAAAAGGTGGACATTAAAACGCGGTCCTGACTCATAATAATTCTCTTTTTGGAACCTTCCTTCCTTTTAAGGTTTGGATTAGGATCATCTACTTTTCTTTCGCAATGGAAATCCTCCAACTTTGACCTGCAGAATAGTAAACAACCGAATGTTAGACTTCTCCAACGTTATTTCAATCATCGCAATGCAAAACACAAATCAAGCTGGGCGGCCTGGGCTAGCTGGGCTTACTGATTAGCCAAACTGGCAACCCTTGTTTACATAATCCCCATTGAAACAGGATCCTCCCCGGTTTTCCAACAGGACAGGAGGGCAGTGGCGGAACCCGAAATCGATGTTAGTGAGGCACATATACTTATTGGGGTAAAGAATTTGTTTATGTACTTAGTGGCGAATTTAGGAGTTCGAGAGTATAGTAATAGTAATAGTAAAAAAATCCTCCATGCGATCGCCCGACCCCACAACTACATATGTGGTGTCGCTACTGTATGTACCAATCGATTTTTTATCAAGCCAACTTTTTATGTGGAAGACTAATTCGATCAGCTCTACAAAATGAACGGTTCTGATCATTATTGTGGGTTCAGGAGGGGCCCATGCAATGGTGGACCCACAAATTTTTTTATAGTGGGGGGCGGATAGTTATTTATAACCCATAGTCGACTACAACTATACAACATTGGATTTTAACAACCACCAGTAGGGAAAGCGGTTTATGAACATACGCTTCCAAAAGTTCTTAATTCTCTCTTCAACGATCCAGACCGTTCATAGGGCTGTCGGATAGAATGTCCTCATAAAAATCTTTGTTGATTGGACAATATCAACTACTTCATTGAAATAGACTATCCAAAAATTAAAATTCAGAAAAAATGGACTACATAAACTTTTTTTTGCAAAAATAACTTCTTGTTACAAGTGTCCAATCAACTTATATGTATGAGTGAACAAATTATTTGATGATCTCTACAATATAAACTGCTCAGATTAACGAGAAGACATCCAAATGTGCAAGAACTACACCCTCCCGTCTTAAATCGAACTAGAGAGTAGATGAGTGAAAAATTACACGGAATGGAGTGGGGACACATGACCCCACGTGCCACATGGAAAAATCTAACTCTAGACCCACGAAGGCTGAAATTGGATTAGACTGGACTGACAATAGTAAAATTAGACGGAAGGCACTGTCCGTCATCTTAAATTAAAGTGTTTAAGAATGAATTTTTCAAATATGTGTGTTGTTATTGTCAAAGTAACCATGTAACTTCTGGCGCATAAATTTTGATCAGTTGACCACAGTGTGACTATGGTCAATTTTGCTGCAGTCACCAAATAGGTACCCTAAACAATATATTTTCTAGATCCTAAACAGTAAACACCACGAAATTGGGAGATTTTATTTCATTCTTCAAAATTTGCATTTCAGATTCAAATGAAGAGCAACAAGGGGGGAAATCCTGATGGCCAAATACAATTCAAGTATATAAGATGGAATTCCCATTTTCGTGTATTAGATACCAGAGCACACACGATGCGTATGCAAATCGTGTGATGCAGTAAACAGAAAGAGGAAAATCTTATATTGAGATCACTTTGTAGTCAAATCAGGGATGTGAAAGAAGAAAGAAAGTAGAAATAAATTTTGGGTTTCTAATTTGTTTCTTCTCTTGGCAATTTCTTTACGTTGTTAGAGCATCTCCAGCAACATCGCTTCTTCCTCCTCACGCATAATTTTCCCAGGGAGTCTCTCTCTCTCTCTCACACACACAATGATTATCGCCGAATGGACTCGTGAAAATCGTTGAAGGAGGTGAGGGTGCATTACGAGGCGCTAGTACAGGATGTGATCGTGATCGACTAGGACCAAGTTGAACTGACAAGTTACTCCGACGAGTCAGATCTCATTTTTTTTGAACGGCAAAAGAAATTTTATTAATCTTGGTAATGGTTTCAAAGATTAAAGGAGAGGAGAGAGACGGCATCACAACGAGAAGGAAGCATCCGATTTGGTGAACATATGCATACGTTTGAGAATGTTTGAACAAAAGTACATACATATTGTTTCTCATTTGCAAAAATGAAAAATCCCATAAAAGTTTTATTTAGTTTGATAAAATTATTTTTTGTTCTCATTAGATAAAAGACAATTCCCGTAAGATCTCCATCCAAAATCCAATGCACTTCAATCACCATCCCATTTACTAAATAATTTTATTTTAGCAAATGGGAAACATCTACTATATTACAACCGAGAGCGATTTTTGTCTTAGTCACACTACTACAAAAAGGTATAAAGATCACGCCTCAAAAATAAGAAAGATCTCAGTTTTTATAAAACCGTGATTAAAAAATAAGAGTTAGATTTTTTATCACGGTTAAGTACATAAACCGAGATGAAAGACAGTTTTAATCTCGGTCATCTATAAAACTTGATTGAAAATAGTAATAAAATTAAGCTTTAATCTCAGTCATTTAAAGAGTGTGATTGTAAGTAAGAGTTTTAATCTCAGTCATTTAAAAAGTGTGATTGTAAGTAAGGTGAGATAATTTCATTTTCATTTTTAATCACGTTTTATAAATGACCGAGATTAAAGCTGTATTTCATCTCAGTTTATGTTTTTTTTTTTTTTTTTGAAAAGCAGAAAACTTTATTAATCTCTGAAAATGTTACAAAGATTAAAAGGGAAGAAGGGAAACCGTGATACAAAATCTAACTCTAATTTTTTTATCATGTTTTTACAAAAACTGAGATCTTTCTTATTTTTTCTGTCTTGTTAAAGAAAGCTCAGAATATGATGGATATTGGAGAACGGTTGGGAGTAAAATTTTATGGGGAGAAAAGTTTCAATTTGATGAAAATTATTGAGTTGGAGGATCATAATTATGCTGAGAAAGAAAAGAGGGATTTCGATGTTTTGATGGAAGGAAATTTTACTGAAGTGGAAGATGGGACAACCCTTTTAAACCAAAAAAAAAAAATTGTTGTCAGAAACTCATAGAATATAAACAAAAAAAATTATTTTTGTAACCAAAAATGAAATTTTCTCAAACAAGATTGGAAACTATAAGAGTACATAAAGCCTAGAAAATCATAGTCAATGTTCAAGAAACTAATATGGGCAAGTGAAAGACCTACAAAAACTATTATATATATATTATATAGTTCAACAATATAATGAAATGCATAATTGGTGGGGTGGATAGGTGTTACTTGTCTTGTGCAAGAGGTCAAAGGATCAAATCTAGATGGAAGCAAGGTTTGCAAGATAAGGCAATTTTTGGATGCCTATATTAGCGGGGAAATTTTTTTCAACACGGTTTTTTCCATTTTTTAATCATGGTTTTACTAAAAACTGAGATCTTTTCTCTATAAACAATCACGGTTTTTAGGAAAAACTGAGATGTTATATTGTCAAAGATCACAGTTTTTTATTTATTTTTAATCACAGTTTTTCATGAGTTTTTATAACGGTCTAGAAGCGTGATTGAAAGATGGAGACTTTTAATCACACTAGGTAAGATCACGGTTTTTCGACCGAGATTAAAAGTAAAAGATCACACCAAAAGACCGTGATCTTTATGCTTTTTTGTTGTAGTGTCATATTTTTTGTCTCAATCATCATATTACATTTTATCTCTCTCCCTGCCAAATAATTCCTTTCCCTCCCTCTCTATCTTTTTCCTCCACCGGCCCACCACACCTAAAATTTCAAATCACATTCTCTCTCTCTCTCTCTCTCTCTCTCTCTCTCTCTCATTTTTGAAATCCAAATCACATTCTCTCTCACTACCTCCTCTCCTTCCCCCTCTCTAAAATTCGAAGGACCATAAAAAATGAGCACGAACATATGCGTAGATTGCTCAAGTCATGCCTTTAGACACGGGCACGGTATGCACTAGTTGAGTAACAAAGGAAGACAGATATATAAACTTGATTTTTGGCATCAATAATTCATTTGAATTGTTAAAATAGATTATGAGACTCCATTGCTTGCTATTGTGTTTAAAACGGAGTGCAGTTGCAACTTGCAATACTAAAAAAACGGTAGGTAAGATGGAAAAGAATTAAAAAGCTTATTAATGCCTTCGGGCCTTTGCCTTCGGGCTGGTTTAATATCATTTGCGCTGAGTTCAAAAAAAAAAAAAAAGCTTATTAATTAATGCAAACCAAACACACCATAATCGTAGACTTTAGTTGGAAAGGGTAGCGAAGTCAAACCTTCCAAAGGTGTTCTACATGCGCCATGGGACCCATTAATTACAAGGATCAGTCGCATAATTCCAGGCGTGATTGCCCAATTACGTAAGCATCAAGAAGCAACGAAATTGGCGGATGAATCCGAGCAATGTCGGAATGAATGGGGATGGTGCTGCCCCTTTGGAAACAGCATGGGTGCTGGGTCAATTACGGACAGCCATGATCGACAATGGACGGCTCAGATCCGTTTGGCAATGGACGTTTTAGATTTGTTTGGACAAAATATGATCTGAGCCGCCCATGGCCGCAGAACCAGCTTAGGCACAAATCGGATGAACCCTGGGCTTTAGGCCCATCAAAAAAACCAAAATTTTAGGGCCCTCAATTAATTAGGACCCCTACATATATGGATTTATTACGGATCGGTACAAAAAACAAATATTTATTACCACTAACTCCAATCATTCTTTTTAATTACCACTAACTCCATTAAGGTCAATCACTCTTTTTTGGAGCTTAGGTACTTAGGGTGCACTTTCCTATTATAGGGTTTTTAGTGGTTTAGGCATTTTCATAAGGTACCATAGGGTTTAGGTTTATGCACTTTCATAAGGTACCCTAGGGTTTAGGTTTAGGGTGCACTTTCCTATTGTAGGGTTTTTAGTGGTTTATGCACTTTCATAGGGTACCCTAAGGTTTAGGTTTAGACACTTTTATAAGGTATCCTAGGGTTTAGGTGAGGTGGGTAGAGAGAGAGAGAGAGAGAGAGAGAGAGAGAGACGGCACATGGGGTCTTGACTTTTCCTCCACTTTTGTCAGAGGCCTGGGCGTAGACTGTACACTTGTTTGGGCTGCAAAGAGGCCTGGGCGTGGACTGTCTTTTGGAGCGCGCGGTGCTTTTTCAATTTGTCAGTGGAGCGCGCAGTGCACTGTGTCATAAAACTGGAGCGGCCGGTAATTCCTTCTACATATAAATATAGTAGGCCCAATACAATTTTTGTGTAACCCATCCATATAAAAAATTGCCCAATTGAATTTAGGGCCCAAATTCATGCAGTGGCAATTGTGAAATAACAAACAAGTTGAGGCCTAATTTCCTGAATTTGTTAATAGAGGAGTTTGTGCCCCTCCATTACTCTCATTTCTGCAACGAAAAAGGTAAAGGAAAAGATGAACAATTTTGCAATTGAAAAGCTGAAGTTCCAATTTTGCAATTATTGGCCAATTTTTGTATGCAAAGTATAGGGTGGGCCTCGTTTAATAAGTTCAATTTATGTCTCCAAAATGTATGAGCCGACTTTACATGGCCGACCACGGACGGCCGTTCGGCCAGTATTCATGTGGTCTCCAAAGGGACAACACCCACTCTTCGTCATAAATTGTTGGTCTTGTTCGAATTTTGATGTAATTTCTAAAGGCAACCCATTTTTAAAATGTATACGCAAGGAAGCTTACACCGATCCATACACAGAATGGGACTTGGGGGAGGTGTTGTGCACAGCCGTGCTGTGCACCCCTCGGCCGTTGGATCGAGTTTTGGACGGCTCGGATGCGTTCGGCAATTATCCTTTAATTTTGATTTTTTTTTACGGTAAAAAATCAAAACACATCCGAGCCGTCCAAAACACAATCCAACGGCCGAGGGGGTGCACAACACCATGCACAACACGGTTGTGCACAGCAGCCCCCCCATTTCCCACAGAATGCGAGTAACGTGAGAACATTAAAGTTGTGTTTTGCAAGCATGTTTTTGAAAAACCACACACATTCTTTGTATGATTCGGGATAAGCTTCCTTGTGCATAGCATTTTTGGTATTGGAAAGTGTAAAAAGTCCAATGGAGTTTGTGCATTTTTTTTATTATTTACCCATGAAGTTATACCCCTCGTCTCAAATTGTTGGTCTTGTTCGAATTTCGATGTAATTTCTAATGGCAACCCATTTTTAAAATGTTCAATCTATAATATTTTTAGAGATTTTAAAAACTTTGAATAATAGAACTAATTGAGATGTATCAAATAAGATCCACATTGGACATAAAATGCGTTATAAATTGAAAAATATGAACAATTTAAAAATTGCATCAAAATCTGAACATGACTAACAGTTTGGGACAAAAGGAGTAATAATTTTGTAATAACATTAAATCTACTCCTATATAGGTTTGTCCATTTAACATTTTATTTTAAAAAGCAATACTTGCCCAATCCAAATTTCGTTTAGTTTAAATGTATTTTACATCATGAAAGAGCGTTAAATGCATTTTATATTTTTATGTGACTTTTTAGTAGAGAGCAACGTACATACTATAATTGAATATCGTCTTTCCTAGGTTCTAACTTCTAAATCTTTTTTCTTTTTTATAATAATGTTCGTCTACCCATTGGTACTCAGTTACAAAAAAAAAAAAAAACTTAAAATACAAAAATGATTAGATATAAAATAATCGTGATTAATATAAGGAATTAATAACCTCGTGGCAGTCAGTAGGTTCGAGTTGGTTGCCTAGTCGTTGCTCATGTCGTTATGGTAGACTATAACCGTAACCGACGGGATGGTTCGGTTGGATTTTTCTCCCAATCTTGTGGCGGGCTAAAACAAAATAGAATAGTGGACTATAAAAAGTAGTAAGTGGGTAAAATATGGATCCGGCGACCTTGTAGTGCAGTGTAGGGCACGTCCAGACCTCCATCTCCAGAATCGATGATCTAAATTTTTAAATCCGAATTGTTCAAAATAGTTCTAGACGGTCTAGATGTACCCTACAACCCCGTAGGGTACCCCTTCACTACAGGGTCCCCAATTCCGTAATAAAATTTACATTGAAAATTTACCAATTTTTACCCATTAAATTGAAATCCTTTTCTGGTCACCTACTGGAAAGGATTACTGGGTGACGTCATGGGATCTGTGCCTAGCACATGCTTACTTGGAGTGCTAGTAAAAGCTCACAATAAAACCTAAGGGATAAGAGTTTAAATTATTTCCATCGCCGGTGAAAACAAAAGTTTCCTCCAAATTCATTGCATTACGCCATGTCTATGTTCTAATATTTGGGACCACTGTTTTGACACATGGCGCAATGCAATGGATTTGGAGGAAAAAACTTTTGTTTCCACTGGCGGTGGAAATAACTTAATCTCGAGGGATAAACTCTATAGAGAGGTACGTCGTTTCTGGCACTAAGTATTGTACTCAACCTTCTTTCTACCTCCCTGAGTCTAACTTGGATCCTACTTGAGAAGCCCGGAGGCGGACGAACGGGATACACACACACGCACAACATGTAAAAGTTGTTCAAATTGTATTTGACGCTCTTTCATTGCATTTAAATGAATTCGGATGGCGAGTGCTAGATTTTACAACAAAACGTTCGGCTGCCAAACTTATATGGGCAACCGAGTGTGCTGTCCTGAGCATACCTATACGTTTATGAACAAAATATAGTAATTTCTTGTTGTTATTCTTAAAATCATATACAATCGACAATGTTTTATCTTAATAAAAAAAAACGTAATTTGTTCATGTTAGTGCTTATATTTGATCAATCTTATTTTTGACATGAATGTCAAACTAGTTTAGTCATCGAACAAAATGATCTGGATTGAGGGGGTGTTCCACTAACAAAAAACTGTTTTTTCCAAACACCGAGACAAGTCATTCTCTCACAACACATCACATAAAAAACCGTGAAAAACTAGTTTTTTCAAAAAACTGGGTTAGGGGAACACCCCCTGAGTCTGGTAAAGAGCCCCAAAAATGATCTATTGTGCCTTGATTAGAGGAGACCCTTGCTTCAAGTGAGTAGGGGTCTAGGTACACAACTGAAACAGATGTGTCAGTTGCAACCGTTTGACGTGTTTAGGTAACACGTGTATGGGGTCGACATACATCAAACAGTTCCAAACACATGTATTTTTTTAGCTAGTAATGTACATACGCAAGAAGATCTAATAATTGTTTGGAGAAATATTAGAGGGAGTGTTTGAGAGATGAGCAACACAATTAATAGAATCCTTCCACAAATGATTGAAATCAACATCACACTAGAGTCAATTATGCCATCCTACACGGACCTACTCATTTTATTTATGCAAAAGCAAATCCAAAGTAACCTTTTCTCAAGTTGAGGAATCTTGTGATTTCAATTATGTTCTATACCAACTCCATTACTCGTTTTGTGTTGTTATTGGGAATGGGGGCAGATTCACTTGGAATGATTGGGCACCATTAATTACAAATGACGAAATTGTGCTATAAAATTGAGAAGATAATACATGAAAATTTTGCATAAAAAAAAAACAAATATTGAACACAACATTGCGTGAATTAAAATCTTCCAGAAGTACTCACTACAACAAAAACTACATATGGCGACGAAATGTGGCGAGAAAATTCAAATTTCCTCGCCAAATGGGTCTTTATGGCGAGGAAATCGATTTCGTAGGCAAAAAGTACCCTATGTCGACAAAATTATCTTTCCTAGCCAGAAAACAAAAATTCTGTCGGCAAAGGGTACTATTGAGACTGATGTTATAGACCGATCATATTCTCATTATCTTGAACCTTTCCGTCTCTCCCTTTTCTTTCTTAGTTCTTTGTGTTTTTTTCACTGTCAATCAATACAACGGAAACCATAGTATTTATGAACAACCTCAATTTCAAAGGGTGCCATCCATAGTATAAAATAAAATAAAAACTACATTGGATACTACTTCATTGTATTGTAATGTCTTGTAAATGGATCATCTATTATTTTTGCATTTCTCTCGTGGAATCTTCAACATTTTAGAGATAAGTCAATCTTACATTGTCAACGAAACTCTACTTGCTTATTAATACAGTAGGTGATAGCTAGGGTTTGTCTAACAAGAGACCGTTAAAGAAACTCTTAATGTGTTAATTCATTTGAGCAAAAATAATTAAATTGATTTTTTTTTTTTGAAAAGGATTCAATCCATTCATATCAAAAGCTCGAAAGCTATACAGATTTCAATTGAAGATACATGAGTGAACCAACACTATTAAATCCTAGACTCTAGGCACCTACTGCAAATGCAGGCCCAACGAAATGAAAGTACGAACCCATTGCAGACAAGATAGTGGAGAGTCCTACAACTCTACAAGGACACCCAGCTCAAACCCTAAGCTAAGCGCAGAAGAAATTTGGAGCACGAATCTATCATCCCAAATCCCACACCAGCTGATTGTGGCCCGATACACCGACATGCAACCACAAACACAAGACCCCACTCCATGGCAAACCCTCACTAACATGCAGAGTTTTGGCCTTGAGGAACAATACGTCGGCAGCACATTGAGCCCTTGCAGCCACGGTGAGCAAGATGCAATCCGAGAACACAACCTCAACACAGCCGCCAGCGTTCACAACGACTGACAACTGTGATCTACCCCTGCCAATCCAAGCAAAACGGCGAACAAACAAATACAAAACGAAATAGAAATGAAAGCAAACTACAAAAGCTACAAAAACACAAAAAACAGAAATGAAAACAACTCATCAAACCTAACATACTGAGTCAACTGAACTACCCATAATTGATTCTCTCCGAGTTACATCGAATAATACAAATTGCTACACCAGATTGGGTCCATACTCCATAGCTGCCGCCAATGGGTTCTAGAGAAATTATTCACCGGCGAAGTGGTGGAGGCGAAAGGGCTGAGGGGCTGTAGATAGATGGAGGTTTAGGATGGCGGAGGTTTCAGAAGAGATGTAGAGTCGATGGTGTGAAGAGGATGGAGAGGTCCAAAAAAGGGGTGCAGTGGAGGAAAAGGTGGATCTGGTTGGGGATGGGCTTGGAGATGGCGGGGAGGTGATTCAAAAAAACAATGTTCAATTTTTACAAAAGAAATAGTTTGTTGGTGCCTGAGGAATGTGACCATTTCAATTTGATCAAGTTTTTCTGATATCCGATTAACTAGATTTTTGACAAAAACAATAAACATATCTAAACTTACAAAATGAACTCAAATCGTATCATTTTACGGTACATGAAAATTGCATGAGATATCACATCAGAGAATATTGATTCTAGTTTAAGGAATATTACAGTACAGGAAAAGAAACTAAGAAAGAAACAGAAAAGTGCATCTGAATGGATCTTAGCCTTCCGATGCACTTTATCTATTCTGAAGCACTTTCCTGTTTCTTTTCTTGCATCGAATGAATCTCAGTCGTCTGATACACTTTCCTTTTTCTTTTCTTGTCACCTACACTTTTCCTTCTATCTTTCCTCTTCTTAGTTCTAAGAGAAAGTATTTGGTCCCAGAAAAGAAACTCATAAAAACACCCAGAAAATACATCCGACGAGTAAAATCACTAATTTCACTTGTCGGATGCGTTTAAAGTGATTTCACCCATCAGATGCGTTAACTGATTTCAACCGGCGGATGCATTTTGTAAACGTTTTTATGGGTTTTTTTTATGGGACTATAGCAGACCTATAGTTCTTATATGAGAAATTCAATCACAATGTGAAACATTCAGTGGGCCATCTTTAATATGAACAATATGAAATATGCAGTGGGCCATCCATGTTAATATGCTGCCCGGAAATTAAAGTCAATCGTATGTTGGGGTTCTGATGCGAATCATGCGATTGTGGACCCTTCTTTGTACTTTATTGGACCCCACTATGGATACAGGAAAAGATGCATAGAAAACATATTGACAGCTTATGAGATTCACTTCTGGGTCTCTAAAAAATTATCCAAATCGTTCATTAATTTTAAAATAATATTTCGGGTGTTCTTGTAAAAAATTAGCTTAATTAAGTATGTTTAAATGATTGATCCAATGTTACCTGTAGGTCTATTGTACTTAGGGGGTGTTTGGGAGCCTACTTTTTAGCTTTTGATTTTTGACGTTTTGGGTTTTGGTCAGAATGAGTTTTGGATGTGGGAGGAGTGTTTGGGAGAAATGTGCAGAATGTGTTTTGGAAAGGGAAAAGGAGAAGTAGAAATCAAAAAGTAGGTGAAAACCAACTTCTCACTTCTGGCTTCAAAAGAGAGAAACGGAGAAGTTGTTTTGGAATAAGTTGTTTTCCTTCCAGGCGGCCAAACAGCAAGAAGTTGAAAAGGAGAAACCGAAAAGTCAATAAGCAGGCGGCCAAACAGCCCCTTAATTTATTGGAGTTTCCTTCCGTGATGTGTAGAAGCATTTGGGTGGGTACTGAAGTGGGGCAGGGCAACCAACCCAGAGTAGCTCAAATGGTAACATGAATGAACTATAAAATCAGATATTCTAAGTTAGAAATTTGACAATCTTTCGAAGTCAGGTCAAAAGAGAAAAATCTATTATGAATTCCCTAGTCTCATCGTGGATGGACGGCCTTTGATCGGATCGGAGAGAACAATAGCCGAAGTGCTCATAAACTGACCTAGACATCCCTAACTGTTAGAAAAAAAAAAACAAAAAAGTGGGGCAGGGCAGGTGATGGTTTGAAATATTGGTGCAATTTGGATTGTTTCGATTTTTTATTTAGGTGTTTTTTAAGCAAAATTAATTTGAGTTTGAACTGTCTTAAATTATTTGTAATTGTAGTTGTAATTCTTTATTGTTTTTATTTTTTACTCTTTGCTAATATCTTAATTTTAAAATTGAACAGGTGGGAAAAAAATAGGCCACTTTTAATGCAAGTCGAAAATAAAAAATAAGACTGAAAAATAACATTCAGTTTATTTTTGTTCTCATTAATTTTTTTAATATTCTGCTGCCCCGCCCCGCCCCAACCTTGACTCAGTAGGGGGGCTTCCTGTCAAGTTTTCGAGTACTATGATGTGTTCGGGAAAAAATTAGAAAAACTCAATCGTGGTCGGGTAAGGTTCGGAATGTATCCGCTGACCAAAGAAAATATATTTTTGCGCTCGTTCCATCGACCAGGACGGAAAACAGGATTACCCACCAATTTTCCGGTTTGGGTTCGGTGCGGAGTCAGTGCGTGTGGTATTTTTAGAGTCGGATCTGGTATTGCAAAATCCGTCCCACCTTGCCCCATCCCGTTGCTATCTCTTATACTTTATACTTTCAGCTTCTAGCCTCTGGCCCTCCACTACTTGAGACGAATTCACAAAGTACTTTTTGGGCATACCCGACCCCGACCCAAAAATTATCTCATGGACCCGATCTTGACTAGGTATTTTTTGGGTACCCCATTCCCGTTCCGATCGGAAACGGTTTTACCCACCCCGCCCCACTTCGTAAGAAATTTTTTAAAATTGTTAATCTAAAAGAAAAATAAAACTAAATGCTTAAAAAAAAAGGTGATATTTTAGTGTAATGGTTAAAGTATTAAGGCAAGAATGAAAGTTTTTTAGTATAATGATAACAAAATAAGGATAAAAATATATATCTTTAGTATAATGATTATTAGATTAGGGTAAAAATATAACTTTACAGATAAATATATTTCGGGGTGGGGTACTATCGACCCGACCCAGACTTGATCTGGCCGGGGTTTTTTTTTTTTTTTTCTCCATGTTCCCACCCCGGTACCCGAAAATTTGAAGAAAAAAAAAAACCCTTCCCAATCAGGGCGAGGCGGGGCACTTTGCCATCCCTAATTGTGAGTAAGCACAAAAAGTTATTTTTCGAAATTGTTTCAAAATCTATTCTTTGAAGAGGTTTTTTTTTTATATAATTTTAAACCAACCATCTTTGAGAAAACAACAAAACAAAATTTTATGTAATTAGTAGGAGGAATGTCACTTTTAGTGGATCAGGTAGTGATTTGATAGGTCAATTATGTCAATGTGGATGGCAAATTGGATTAAAAGCTGAGCTTTGTTGGACAGTGATGACCTGAGGTGGACATTGATGGACAATGCTGAGCTTTGGTATCTACTAATTTCTTTTGAATTTGCTAGTGCATTTATTCAACTCTAGCTTGGCTAATATGGTTGAATTTTGTAGAAATTGGCCAACTAGAATCAACCAATTATGGTCTCAACTAAACCAACTAAAGAAAAAGCAAGTAGGCTTTGTTTAGTTGAAATTTTTTTAAAAAAAATGTATTTTTTTTTGCTAAATTCAATTGATTATCGTAATACTCGACTTCGAAATAAAGAAGTGATTTTTTATACCTATCGTTGTTCGAAAAAAAAAAGTCGAATTTAATTGTTGAAAGTTTTTATTTGGAAAAAATGAACTTTACCTTCAACTATTTTTCTTCTTGTGTGGTCATCATGCTTCAAGATTGAATCAATTCAACCCGGTTATTACGGTGGTTAATTGACTGGCTTCGTGGGGGCTAACCATCCCAAGAACGCAAGGTCGATTCCTCTCGGTAATGATTTGTTCTTGGGGTCACCTCATCTCATGAAAATGCGTGGAAAGTACTGTGGAAGAGGCTAAAGAGATTAGTCTGGTTTATCAGAAAACTCTCCATCACTAAAAAAAAATTCAATTCCTTTACACAATTAAAAGGATCTAATTGAGATTTACTGAACAATGTAAAAAAACCCTAAAATAAATTAGGAGAATATTGATCTGAATGTTTGTGAGGCTATCCAAAAAGGACCAACAATTGAGGATAGAGGGGGTTGGTTGTTTGAACCAATCATTTATCAATTTCATTATTTCCACAATTTAACTCAACATATGATTTGGGAAAAATTATCGACCCAAAACTTTCGTATTTTGGCTTAAGTAAAATTGTGTGCTTACGAGCTTTATCGAGACAAATTTGAACTTTAATTCTTCAATTTGGGCCGGACAGCTGTATTGATTTGTTTTTTCCCCCATTGACTTGCATTTCAATTACCCCTGTCGCTGGTGATATTGAGTATTCTTTTTGATAACTCATATGTCTGGGCCGGCATATGCGCATCTTGACTAATTATGGAGGCTGAATCCCACTACCCACTTGCGGCGAGCCCGATTAAAGCCAGAGCAAAGCTACGGATGGTGCTCCATAGGAGTTGATATCACACCCGAGAAGTTTTTTACATGAGCCTTAGAAGGGAGTAAATATCTGAAGTCTCAAATCTTGACCACCGACCGCTCCTTGGCATTTGTCGCTGGTGGTTTTTAGTGTCCATTCACTTGTGTATTTGGGCCCAGAACTTGACATTTGATCTAGAATTGAAAGCTTTAATACCAGTGTAACACCTCCTTAAGCGTGACCATAAGGACTCCCAATCTGCCAATGAAATGTCCGGTTCTAGC
The DNA here is from genome assembly GCA_963854785.1 of Vaccinium vitis-idaea. NCBI lineage: Eukaryota > Viridiplantae > Streptophyta > Magnoliopsida > Ericales > Ericaceae > Vaccinium > Vaccinium vitis-idaea. The sequence goes on from OY978215.1 coordinate 40,517,165, forward strand.
TTTAATATCTTATTTGGCATATGAATTTGTTTTTTCTTTTCGTTCTAAAATATGTGGCTTAGTTTGGTTGATTCAAGGTTTTTTTGTTCTTCTTTGAGTGGCATACCAATCATTCATTGGTCATACACTTTGTGGCCACAACTGCTTTTCAAATGTGGGCTCTTAGGAGCACCCACTTCCATTGTAAGCCCATGTTAATCACTTAAGCACACAGATAATTTCCTTTGGTATTTTGTTTAGCTGATCTTAGCTTAGAACAACACTGCTACACCCTTTTTTGAAATACCAATGCTTCAGTATGTGAATTCTTTTTTTCTTTTCCTGTGCCCGTCTCTACTATTATCGAGGCGAGGACAGATGCAAACCCGACTCCTACCCGTTCCTTGGAATTTTTGAAAAAATCATCCCCGTATCTTACCCAATCGCTAAAAAATCTCTGAATCTCCGGTCTGTTTGGGGGGTACGGACAGAATTGACATCCCTATTTGTAGTCTCCAATCTCAAAGTCGGACGGGAATACGTTGAATACTCCGACCTTTACAAGAAAAACAAAAGACCCTCACCTCAAATGAAGGCCATTGGAAGAACCTGTAGAAAAGAAAGCCATTGGAAGAACCTGTAGAAAAGAAAGCCATAGGCAGACTGATATAATGTAAAAAGAATACCGCAAAAGAAGAACTGTGCATAATTTCATTTACAAATCAATAACACCTCTCAGTTAATGTTATGTTGCATGGAGTAGACAAGGTCAGGTTGCAATCCTAACTAAGACATTCCAAACGGAGAAAGGATACATATTCAGATTCGGTACATATCCTTTCCCCTCTGATTCATATGGAACATAACAGCTTCATGCAGTTTCAGATCACCTGCAAATAAACAAGACGACAACAACATCGATCAACAACTTTATGCAAAATGGAACTCTAATCTGTTTAACGCTGTAAATATTACGGACACAAATATTGGAGACTTGCTTGAAGACCTACGTTTCGATTTATGTCGAATTTGAAAAGTTGCAAACATTGTTGACACAAAAAAAGTAAGCCAGAAGTAGGTTCTAGCTGTTATTTCCAACCCAAAGATTTGTGATCATTTGATTCTTTTCGGGGTTTCATGAAATTTCAGCTGCATATTACATTATTACTGTCTAGTCCAATTCTTGATACGCTTTAGAGGACAGCTCGGAAGGTCCTGGTAATCAAGGTTAGAAGGTGGCTAATATAGGAATCAAAAGCCGTTCGACATATGCTTGATGATGCGATGGTTACAACTTAGGACTGCAAAGGTTACAACAGCATCATTACAATTAACCTTTCAGTTTGATGATGTGATATTTGATTATTGTGACCAACTGACAAGCTGCGACAAAAATCTGGAGACTGGGAACAAAATGAAAAATGATAAATAAACTAGATTCACTTGATGATGCCTAACTACATTGGTTACATGGTATTTTCAAATCTCATGGCAGCTGCAGCTCAAAATCTGCTTGTAGCTATAGCCTATCAAAAGAGGAGAAGTAGGAGTGGTTAAGTTATTTATGCTTCACTTAATCTATATCATCTGGGAAAATGCGAGAAAATAAAAATCAGAAGTTTAGAACTCTTGGATGATGCATTGCAGCAGATAGTTATCGTAGTTTCTTTCAACTATGGTTCCTTTTAACTACTTTAGCGAGAATGCAGGGCAATTTTATGAGCAGTAGGATCCAAGGAAATTTGAAGCTAGTCTTAGGCCACGTTTGTTAAATCAGCATTTGGGAAGGAAAATTTGAGTCGATGGATTACATTTCCAAGCAATTCCCCATCATAGATTCCAAGCTTGCAGATGATAATGGCTTCCTTGTTGCTGGTTGGTGTGTGGGCAAATGTAAGAGCCACGGATGCCGGCAGTATAACGATCTAATAAAATATGATGAAAATCTTAAAGGGAAACAAAACCTAGTTTAGGTCTGTCTCGTCTAGACCTAGTTTGATTCACAGAAAATCTTGAATGGAAACAAAGAAACCACACAAAACAGACGATATGTATATGCAGTATGCTCAATGCTCATTCGTAGTATGCACAACTGATTTGAAGCTAAAACATCAAGAAACCCAAAACCCTCCGTATAGCCATGTCGTGAGAGAACTATAGAAACTCACAGCACATGAAATGAAAATCAAGTAGCTTAGGAAAAGGATATATCAGACTTTTAGCATTTTACTGTACAACCTACAGCTCCTACAGTGACTGCGCACTGTGGATCTTCATTTTTTATGAGTTTAAAGTCTAATGTTCCAAATATTTGTCAAATTTTTATCAAACATGTATAACATGGACTTTTCCCCTTGATAGCAATACATATAGCTTAATTTGGTGAAACATTAAACTGATACAAAATTGTTCAACAATACTGATACAAATTTCGTCACTTCTAGACAGACATAGAGGAAGTGCTATTGCAAATTTTCCCTGTCCCCTTCATAAAGATATAAAACAAGAGATAGAAAGAGAGGGATCTAGAGTCCTTAAGACGAGAACAAGATGACGTCAGCACCTCTTCCTCAGGTGATTTGTGCGATCTGGTTCTCCTCGACCTAGCTCGTCGCGATTCAGCCATGGGAGATGGATCAATCACAATGGAAGATGGTCTAGGGCTCAAAACGGTTGATTCACATGAGGTTAGGATGAAGCAAAGAGGTACCACCAACTCACGATCGAGTCCAAGCTCTGTTCAACCCCCCTATATCGGGGGTTTCAAGGTACTCCATGGCCACTCCTGGAAAATATTCAGATCTGAGTTCTGATATTCGAGATACTCCAGAGGTTACTCCCTCCTTCCAATCTTCACCAAAACCTGGATTCGTACAATCCAATGTATACCCACTGCGATCTAAACCTAGGTCGAATAGCACCGTCAGCCCAACAATCCCAGAATCAAACCCAGAAGCAAATGATGCACAAACCCTCAATGGTCTTCAAATACCAGCCAATTCATACTCCACCCCCACCAAATTTTCCCCATCCCGTACCATTAACCCAATCTCTCACAATCAAACCCCCACAGATCGAAATCTCAACATGTTGGGAAGCCCTAACCCTAAAATCTCTAACCTCAGTGTTGCAGCTATAGCGTCAGAGGTACCTGCTGCAGCTAAGGAGCACCAGTTTGGCCCCCACAGCCCTACCAACGCTGGACCAAGTCCCTCACGTAAACTTCAAAGAGTGTTTCAGGAGGCGGGGGGTCGTTTGGATAGTGCAACACAACTGGTTTCGCTAGTTAAAGCCATTGAAGGTGAAATGCAAAGTTCAGGGGTTAATGTCAGCTTCTCAAAGTTCAAGGATCACCTCCTTCAACTCCAAGAGACAGGAGCGGATCTGCCTACAAACATTGATCTTGAAGGAGAGTATGTCTCAGTGCAAAACGAGCAGATTCCATCTCATCCATCAGAACCTCAAACCGTTGGCAACCCAAAAGGAAACAAGCCTCCAAACCAAACCCAGGCAAAGAACTGGTCATCCCTCTTCAAAGCTCAAGCACCATCCAAGTCCATAAAACTAGAGCACTATCCAGAGTTTCAAAGAGGGAAGGAAGCACATGTTCACTTCGATGAGACACAGTTAGATGATGGGATGGGTAAACACTGTCTGATAGGAAACTTTCTGGATGGTAAAATGCCAATTCCTCTTCTCACTGCTACAGCTCGAGCTGTATGGAAGGATCACGGCAAATTTTCTGTTAAGCAATTAGGATCGTGCTACTTATTCGAGTTTGAAGATGAAGCCTCCAAACTCGCAGTTCTGGAAGGGGGCCCTTATTTTTTCTCACGAAGATATCTAGTTTTAAAGGAGTGGACAAGGATGTTGGTACCAGGTAAAAACCATCCCCCAACCATACCTGTTTGGATCAAGTTGCACAAATTGCCTCTAGAATTTTGGACCCATGTGGGGTTTAGTAAGATAGCAAGCGCTATTGGCAAGCCCATTCATGTTGATGAGGCTACTGCAAACAAAAAGAGGTTAGACTTTGCTCGTTTCTGTGTGGAAATAGATGCAGTAGATGAACTACCCAGTGATATAACCATCTCGGTCAACACTAGCTCTGTAATGGTAGGCGTCGAATACCAATGGCTCCCTCCCAAATGTGAGAGCTGTAAGGTTTTTGGGCACACTTGTGGCCCTAAAACTATCCCCAAACCAGCAAGTACTGGAGAGGAGTGGATTGTGGTAGGCAAGGGAAAGCTCACATCAACACCAACATCAACAGAGGCTGATGATCAGGACAAGGGTACTGCTCCTAAGCTGAGTCTGGAAGTCCAAAGCTCCCCCTCAGTAATACAAACACAATCAGGTGCTCAGAATTCAAATTCCCTCCCCCATCACACCCCTTTACTACAAATAAACCACCCCATACCCAATCCACATGATCCCCAAACTCATCTACTCCTCTCAAATGATGATTCATCCAGTGAGACAGTAGATGAAGAGTTTACAATCTGGGATAAAGAGGAACTACCATCCCCCACTCAGGACCAAATTGGGGAGCAGCCTTCTCATCACTACTCCATAGCAGAATCCACCATCACCAATCCAGGAGAGCAGGGTTTTTCAGAATCTAGCAGTTCCAAGAAGAAAAGACTGAAGGAGCGTAAACTCCGTAATCAGGGCAGTACATAAACTCTTTATTATGCCTATTATGCCTTTTTTGTTAAATAATTCCATGTCTAGTGCATGTATATGTTTTGGTTTTTGGAACTTGCGGGGTCTCAATGATTCCCTTAAGCAGAAGGCTGCCCAAAACTTTTTGCTTGATAATAAGCTATCCATGTGTGGTATACTAGAGCACAAAATTAAAGAACCTAATCTTAAAAGGGTAATGAATTTTGTCAGCCCCCACTGGTCTTTTGCACATAACTGCACCCACTCCCCCTCTGGGAGAATTGTGGTATGTTGGGACCCTCTCATTTTGTCTGTCCAGATCCTGGGCATGTCTAAGCAGTTCATACATTGTGAAGTTAAGGTACTGCATGAAGACCATGAGTTCTATGCTACATTTGTCTATGGATCTAATGATCACCATGAGAGGCAAGAACTCTGGAGAGATCTTTTGGGTCTCAATAATCTTGCCCCCTGGGTTGTATTAGGGGATTTTAATGTCATTAGATCAAGTAGAGAAAAATCTGGTGGTACTTCACTGTGCCCCTCATATGTTGATGAATTCAACTCCTGTTTGTACTACAATGGGCTTGAGGATTTGAGATTCTCTGGATGCCATCTTACTTGGTCTAATAGACAACTCCCCCCTAATCATGTCTCTTCTAAGATTGACAGAGCTTTGGTTAATGAGGATTGGCTTAAGTCGTTTCCTTACTCCTCTGCTTTCTTCCCGACTCCTGGGATCTCTGACCACTCCCCAGCAGTGGTGTATATCACTCCTATGCCTAAGTCAGCCATCAAACCATTTAGGTTTTTTGATTTTCTTGCAGACCACCCCATGTTTCTTCCTACTGTTCAGAGAGTTTGGAGAAACTTTGTTTTAGGAAATCCCATGTACTGTGTATACGAGAGACTTAGATTACTCCAAGTGGAGCTCAAGAAACTGAACAACAAGGAGTATAGTGACATTTTTGACAGAGTCTTAAAGACCAAAGTTCATCTTGATGATCTCCAGCTAAAATTGAGCACTAATCCCTCTCCTACCATACAAACTGAGGAAAGGGACGTCTTCAAGAAGTTCCTTACTCTCTCCAGGGCTAAGGAAAGTCTTGCTAGACAGAAATCTAGAATCCAATGGTTGAAATTAGGGGACCAGTGTACCTCTTTTTTCTTCAAGTCTGTAAACAACAACAAAAATAGGAGTAAAATCACAAGTCTTGTCCTTGATGGTTCAACCATTACACATGATATGGCTGTCATCAAGGACTCCTTTGTCACATACTACAATAACCTTCTTGGTAAGCCTCATACTTCCTCTTATAATGGCTTTGAGAGGGTTAATCAGTTAATCAACAAAAAACTGACTGATGTTCAGAGCATGTCTATGATTCAGGAGATTACCAATTCTGAAATCAAGGATACAATTTGGGAACTTAATCCCAAGAAGGCTCCTGGTCCTGATGGATATAATACAAGGTTTTTCCATAAGGCTTGGCCTATTATTGGACATGACATTATTACAGCAGTGAAAAACTTCTTTAAGTCTGGCAAGTTACTTGCCAAGACCAATGCAACCATTGTAGCCCTTGTCCCTAAATTCCCTAACCTTTCCAAGGTTAGTGATTATAGGCCAATCTCTTGTTGCAACATCATTTACAAGTGCATTGCTAGAATCCTTGCCAAGAGGATTCAAGCTGCCCTTCCTATTCTTATTGATTGTGTTCAATCTGGTTTTGTTAAGAGTAGGAGAATTGCAGACAACATCTTTCTTACCCAGGAACTCAAGAGAGGGTACCACAAGGCTTTTCCCTCACCTAGATGCGCTATGAAAGTGGACATAATGAAAGCGTATGATAATGTCAGATGGGAATTTCTTTGGGATATCCTTAAGTGCATGAATTTCCATCCCAAAATGATTAATTGGCTTCAAGCATGTGTAACCACGGCCACCTATTCCCTTAATATCAATGGTGAAGCCACCGGATATATCAAGGGTAATAGAGGGCTCAGGCAAGGAGATCCACTCTCATCTTACCTGTTCGTAATTGTGATGGAAGCTCTCACTTGCATCCTCAAGGAAAAGGCAGTACTTCCTGATTTTCAATTTCATTGGAGATGCAGTAAAACTAAAATCATCAACTTGTGTTTTGCAGATGATCTTATGATCTTTTGCAAAGGCGAATTGAATTCTGTCACACACATAAAGAAAGCTCTCCAAGAATTTGAATCACTATCTGGCCTCTCCCCCAGCCCTAGTAAGAGTAGTGTGTTCTTCTCCGGAGTTCAACACTCTACAAGGAGGGACATACTCCATGTGCTAGGCTTCACGAAGGGTTCATTGCCTGTAAGATATTTAGGGGTTCCCCTATTGTCCACCAAACTAAAGCATTTTGATTGCAAGTCTGTGATTGATAGAATCACTGCTAGAACCAAGAATTGGACCAATAGAGATTTAACCTATGCTGGGAGAGTGCAATTGATTAAGAATGTGCTCTTCTCTATGCAGACTTACTGGTCATCCCTCTTTATTCTTCCTAAAAAAGTCATCAAAGAGGTGGAGGCCATACTCAGGGTCTTTCTCTGGTCTGGCCCTGATCTCAAAAAGTCAGGAGCTAAAGTGTCATGGGAACATCTGTGCTCTCCCAAACAGGAGGGTGGTCTTGGCCTTAAATCCATCAAAATATGGAATAAAGCTGTCGTGGCTAAACATATTTGGTTCCTCATCTCTGGTGGGGAGCAATCTATGTGGTGCCAATGGGTCAAATTGTACTTACTTAAGGGTAAGAGCTTTTAGGAAGTCAAAATACCTAGTGATCCATCCTGGGTCTGGAGGAAACTTCTTGCTCTTAGACCTATTGTCCATCCCCACCTCAAAGTCTCTATAGGCAATGGCATTTCCACTTCTTTGTGGTTCGATAATTGGCACCCATTGGGACCTTTAGCTGACAAGATTGGTACTAGGGTCTTCTATGACTTTCCTAAAGACTCTAAAGTGGCAGCTATCATTAAGGGTTCCCAATGGGCTTTCCCCATCACTCGGACCCCTGAACTCATGGAGATAAAAGCCCAACTTCCCCTCCTTCCCCCTCCAGTGAGGGACAAGGATGACTACCCCAAATGGTCTCTCACTACCACAGGGGAATTCACAATTTCCTCTCTTTGGAATCACCTTAGATCTCATTTCCCCAAAGTATATTGGCATAAGACTCTATGGTTCTCTGGACATATACCTAAATGCAGCCTAATCTCTTGGGTTGCCATCCAGAATAGACTGTACACCGAGGATAGATTGGTTTTGTTTGGCACCAAGGCTATCTCATGCTGCAGTTTCTGTAATGGTAGTGAGAGCCACAACCACTTGTTCTTCAACTGCCCTTTCACATCCCAAGTGTGGGCTCAGATTCTCAGTCTCATTAATGTCTCTTGGCCTGCAAGGTCTTGGATAAGCTAGATTGACCACATGTCCACAATCAGAGGCAAATCAATTAAAACACTCATTACCAAACTGGTTTTTATAACCTCAGTATACCACATTTGGATAGAGAGGAACCTACGCAAATTCCAAAACACTGCATGCCCTATCCATGTTATTGTAAGTAAGATCTATTCAATGGTCAGGCTTAAACTGTTGTCACTGGGGGATCTCCCAAATGAATCACAATATCATTGGTTGTTGACTAAATGGTATCTTAGTGGGTAATGTTTTGCAATTATACTCTATCTCATTGGATAAATATTAATTGCATTGCATCTTGAAGGGTCCCAAGGACTTGAAGGTTCACAAGATAACAAGCAGAGGACTGCTATTACTTCTAGTATCAGGTGGCATATCTTAAACTCTTAATCCATGTGGCAGCATAGGTTAGGACTTTGAGTTGTGTGCACCACCGGATTGTGAGCCCAGTGAGAGTGTTTGTGCCACAGAGCCCTTTGAGAGAGGAGGTAATAGCTAGAGGGGGAACTTGGTGAGGCTTAGATGAGGGTGTCTTGGATCCTTAGAGAGTGTAAGGAGTGTGAGCATTCAAGGGAGATGAAGAGTGAGCCTCTATATTGCTACGAGTGGCTTCTTGCTATTGCTGTTGTTTATCTTAAACTGCTTTAGCTACTGCTCTGACCCGTATGAGAAATTTGATTCTTGCATTTTCTGGACCATATGCATACTACATTGTTGACACAGATTGTTATCCGTCGGTGGTGTTTTCTGATCTATCAAAGAGACATGTTGATTCTGATCAGTCATCAGTGATTCTGGGATCTGTTCATTACCAATAGGTCATGCCCAATTTTTTTCTGGTCCATTCACCCAAGTGCTATTTTGGTTATTTGTTGTTCTGTAAATTGCTTACTGCATTTATTTCACGCCATCTGTTATGGTTTTGCCTAGCCTTGGGAGGATGTCCCTTGGCCCGTATGATTCCCTTTGGGAAGGGATTGTCCTCCCGTTTGCGGCTTGTGTGCCTTGATTTCCATGTTTAGAATGTTTCGGAAGCTAGAAGGTTGAAGGATCAAACAAACAACATCATCGAGGAGCTCTAAGTTTTGTTTTGATATGTTTCCTTTCCTTCTTCCATAGAAGGATTGGAAGCATAGTTTATTTTGCATAGTCCTTGTAGCCACTTGGCTTAGGTGTTCAATTTCTTTTCTTTCCTTTGTTTTTCTTTCTTTTGTTTTCTTTTCCTCCTGGGGGATGCCCCTTGTAGGCTGTACATTCGTTTAGCCCCTTTTATTTTCACGCTAATTTACCCCCAAAAAAAAAGATATAAAACAAACTTCTAACCAAAGGATAAGTTAAAGAAAATGGACAAGACGAGGTACATAAACACCGAAAACATTATCTGTTCTTATCTACCTAACTTTGAGCAAAGTTCTCAATTCTATTGTGACCATCATAACAAACCTTACTTCCCTTGTATCAATCCAAACACTAGTAGAAGCACGACAACAATTTCCACACTCAGTTTCAGTTGAATTTGACAAAGCTAAAATCAAAACACGCAATAGATCCACATTATATCATTGAAATGACAGTACTACCACCAAATAAGGCCACAACGGGAAATAGGTAGTTACCACGCTTAACTCCAACAGCAGATAGGGCTTCAGCAACAGGCTTCCACACCAGTAACTCCATAAAGTTCCTCCATAGCTGCAACCAAACAACTGTGTGAAAAATCTTTTGCTTCTTAGCATCAGTTGCCTCCAGGGTAATATGGTACAATAAGCTAGATGCCCCTGTGTGGCTTGCCCCAACCACCCTTACAAATTGAAGATTCACATTCTACACAAAGAAGAAATAATTAACCTGTGCAGCTGTGCTGCTGATAAGATGAAATGAAATTCCATAACACTTATTAATCGAAAATCTTCAAAAGTATAAATTAAAGTAAATTAAAAAAAAAAAATGCTGATTGAAGTTGTTATTCGAAATAGATGCACAAGCTCCAGTATTATCCATTTCCCTCAGTGCTAGCAAATCCACTATTCCAATAGACTTTTCATCCCACTCATAAGATTGAAATGTGTTCAACACTGCTAGCCGACAAAGTAAACATACACAGTGCATTTATAAAAATATATCTTGTAAATGTCTCTTGCCTCTCCCGCCTAGCATATTGGATATGCATACTCCAGACAAAAGTTAACTAATAAAAACAAATCACAGGAGTAGTAAAACCAAAAGCACCAAAGGTCCAAAAAAATTGCTTAAATTTTGTTTGTTTTTTTTTTTTTTTTTAAGAGAAACAAAACTTTGTTGATCAAACACTTGGTAATACAAAATAGATTAGTTACAAGGATTTGGTTCCCCTCCGCAACATCAACCAGTTAATGCCTCTTGTGGGCCCTTCCTGTGGCCACTTCAATGACAGGAACCTTTCACTTTTTTGAGCTTGTTGAAAACATCCAACCACGCCAAAATTCACATTGACCAGAAATCAATTAATGGGGTTGCGGAACTCATTTACACCATGATAAATATGTTATCCGATCAACGTGATTTTTGATGTGATAAATGATGTTGACTAGCTCTAAAAATTGGTCCACAAACAGTGGCGGAGCCAGAAAACTAGTTTGGTGGGGGCACAAATTACTTTTATTTCTCCTTCAGTTCATAAGGAATATGCATGCTTTCATTCATGCTTCAGATATTTTGAACATACGAAAATAAATTGGTATTTTAACATAATATCTCACACTTTCACAAAGATGCTAAAGTGAGTGCGATATAAATGCAATCAGAACTTGATGTTTACAAAAGTTCTTATGTAAACGGTCTTGTTGAAATGTTTCAATTATTTAACAGGACAAACTAGAGGAATTTTCCCAAAAAATATCAAAATGGGACGTTATCCTAATTTATGGACCATATATAAATAATTTCAAGAGAATTTAATCAAAAACTTTCTTATGCCCTAGGCAGTAGTGTAATTTCCAAGAAGTTAAGTGCGAGCCCGGGGCCACACTGGTTCCAATGTGGCTCCGCCACTATCTGCAAATAGCCATAACTAACAGTCATACACTGGAGAGGATCCAAATCCTAGTTAAACTCCATTATTATCACTTCTTTGCTTTAGTGCTGGGGAATCCTTGATGGAATTTAAAAAAAACCCATAAGAATGCAAGCTTGTCCCTGAGGCAAGACGAGCAAGGCTTGCGCCTTCGGCCCCCAAATTTCATAGGGTGTTATGTGAATTTATCAGGTAGTATAAGGAATAAGTCCTACTACGAATAAACCCATACAAACCCAAAAAAGGATTTTGCATTAGAATTGTTTATCCATCCCTTTAGTTGTAAAACCTTGTTCGGACTTCCGTACACACCAAAATTGTAGCAGCCCAGCAAGACAGCGCCGTGAGGAACAACGAATAATCGAATAGAACAGATTAATCTACCTTATTATATGTTCGTTTGTTTTTTTTTCATTTTAGAATGATTCATTATTTATTTTGCTTGCTCGTATTAAGTACGCAAGGGCCCAAAAGAAAGTGATATGTTCATCACCGAGGCCCAAAAATAAGGAATAGATATCGCTTTAGGAATCTGGGCAACATTATGCAAAAAGCCAATTGAATCAACAATTGCATTCTGGTTCAAATACACACACATAAACACAACAACCCTACATATGTAAAAGGGAAGAAGCGGGAAAAAGGGTATTTTTACCTGATTTTCATTGCGATTGTTGACTGCAAACTTGGCAAGGGTAATAATCCACTCATCTTTCTGAGCACCCTTGTAAATGCTCGTGCCACCTCCACACAAAGCTTCATCATCTAGGGTTTTGACAGCAGATTCAATTGGCGCAGGGATTGAAGACCCACAAAAACGGTGCAAAATTGAAGAAGAAGACGAAGAAGGGGTCCATGGAATCTGGTTGAGTGGGCGCCGCAGGGCAAATAGATTTTGGAGATGGTAAAAATTGGGTTTCACTCTGCATCCTAGTGTTGGCATGAACCGCAAGGCCATCACATTTCATTAGCACAATCGATGGTTTCCCCCAAAATTTACACTACTTGGGGAGGAAGTAATTCCGTTGTAAACTCCATTAGGATGGCATGAAGGACGAGAGAATTCCAATCCAACAAAAACAATGGTTCCCCCGAAAGCAAAGGTTCCATTTTACCCCCGTGGTAGTGGCCGGTGCGTAGGGTTGCACATCCTCGGACCGGGCTGGATTCGGATCGGACTTATGCTAGTAAATAATACTCCTAAGAGATTTGTCCAGATTCGGCTCATTAAACTTTATTTAATATTCTCAAATCTGACTCTCTTAAAGTTTCATTTCTCAAGTTTGTCCAAGTAACGAATTTATTTTCTAAATTATATTACCCAAATATAAACTAATCATCCTCACTATTATAAATTAGAGTTTACAAACGTAATGAATTAATGATTTAAAAAAAAAAAAGGGTATTGAGTTCTCTGTTATTCAAATACCAAGGAATATATGCATATGTGTGTGCGCGCTCTAAGAAAAAGGGTATTGTGTTTTTACATATAGTATTGCAGGATGGGTTTTCGTGAGGAGAAACGCGGATGCGCCAAGTGGCGTGTAGTGATTGGTTTGTCGTATAGAATTTTTAGTGGAGTATGTGACATAATCGTATTAGCACTCCTAATCTTTATTCATAAATAGGTAATATAATTCCGAAAAGGGTAACATAATTCAAGTATTTACCTGAAGTGTTTCATTCCAATTGATAGGAGATTGGGAAAACCATAAAGGAAGATTCAATTTCGAATCTCACATGCAGGTTTGGAAGATCTGTTATTAAACTAAGCAAATTACCCCTTCTTTGCTAATTTTTTCCTTATTAGTAGATTTAAAATCTTCCAAACGTATTAGATTCCAAATTGAAAAGATTAGCGGCGCCATTTTGGCCAAAACCCAAGTTAACCAATTTGATCAACGGTCCATAATCACTTTCTACCAAATCAAGGAGTCATTATGTTTTTTATATTTATTTTTATTTTTAAGAAACATGGAGTTATCTACCATAGTATTGCAGAATTTTTGAATATTAAAAATCATGAGTTTATCATAAAAGGAATGATTACTCTGTTAATAATATTAACATATAGTACCTTCAATTTTTAGTTTTATTTCCATCTTCTAAATTCCAAAAAAAAAATGTATTTTCTCCTAATATGAATGATTTGTTAAGCGAGTTCATATTTTATGGAAGCAACACATTTGTTTACAAACAGTCAACGACAAATGAACAAAAAAAGAAAAGAAAAAAGGAATTGTACATAAAACAACACCTCTTGAGATGGAAATTAAATTGTAAACTATTCATAATAAAAATGATAGTAGGATAAATTAAGCCAAATATTGTAGGTGTAATCTTTAATTTTCCATATTTCATTAATCACGTTTATAATTTGGTTGTGATTTTGGAAACTAACAATTAGGGATGGCTACGGGTAAGGTATGGATCGGGGGACCCTATTCTACCCCCGATCCCCAATTGGGAAGTTCTTCTCCATCCCCACCTCCATAACCAAAAGAAATAGTGGACAATCCACCATACCCGCCTCCTATTGGGGATTGGGTATATTCTGGTAAATTCATATCCAAACTAGTTGGAAAAAAAAAAAAAAAAAAGAAGAAGATAAGATCTAATTTATGTGTTCTATACTAACAAAAACAACCATTTAAAACAAAATAGAATAGAAAGTTGCGAAGAAATAATAGTCTACCAAGATTATATACAATTTTAAAAACTACCATCATTAAACTTTTTTTTAACATTTAACCATATATAGTTTTAATTTGGAACAATATACATAAATTATACCAATACGCATACTTGTATACACACACACACACATATATATACATTCATAAAAATATGTATACAATTTGTAACGGGGCGGGTATGGGTATTCAGAGACGGGTATCACAAAATCATACCCGCTCCATTTTCAACCGGGGATTCTTTAAGTTCTACCATACCCGCTCCTATTGGATGAAAAATCAAGTAATATCCGCCTTTGACTAGCCGGGGGTGGGGCGGGTATCCATCGGGTTTGGGCAAATTGCCATCCCTACTAACAATTGCCTGAATCCATGATTTATGCATTTTCAAAATATTGTGTAATTACATTTGCTTAAATTACCCTAATCACAATTTTTCATATTATTTTAATCCCTTCTTTATTTAGTTGCCTATATTATACCGTAATACATTTGCAAAAGTAGAAGCATACCATACTTAGAATTCGAAGTGTTGAATTTTCACATTCGTATATAAAAAGAAGTTACTTCTCTAAATTTCTTCTATGATTTCTCATCATCTTTTTCTTTTTTGTTGTTGCAGGATCATCATCTTTAGAAAAGATTACTTTACAAGATGATCAATTGGATATGGGTGCGCTAATCCTCTCCAAAGGGACAACTCCTCCTCATGATTTGCGTACATGTTATATATAGGTAGATTACAAAAGAGAAAGAAACAGTTTTCAAAGTGGGTATGTCATCCTCTTATTCTTTTTTGCTTCTTTATACTCCCTCCGTTCTTTTTTAAATGTCTCATTTGGGAAACGTGTATTTTGTGGACGTTAAAAAATATACTTCCGTATAATGTTTTAAATTTTTTTAAAATAAATTTAAAAAATATATAGAGAAATATATTTTATGGGGGTTTGAAATTGCACGTATTCGTATAGTGGACATTTAAAAAGGGACGGAGGGAGTATCTTTTAGTTTTTAATTTGCTTCTCATAATCATATTTAAGACTAAATTTATGGGTTTTCTCCTTATTTGAAGTTTTTGTGAATTTCTTTTAAAATATATCCACATATCTATATTAACACGAAAATACTTTTTTGTGAAGATCTTCTTAGTGTGACAAGTTATTTTAATTTCATTAGGAATAAATATAAACTTGGATTTACTATTGATGGAAATCGTAATTTTTAATCCAAAAGAGTCAAATGATAAAATGATTAGCTTAATTTTTTTAATTTGTAGGTCAATCGGGCAATGGTTTCTTGAGCTCTCCAGCGGCAACGATGAAGGTGTCAAAAGGCAAATCCAATTGTGATATTGTGGTGTGAGCACAATCTGATGATCCTCCATCCACCCATCTTCACGAGCAGAGTACTAGGTCTGACATCGAAGTTGAGCAGTTTTTTGGTTTTGGGTTTTGTTTTTTTTATTGTTTTGTATTTTTGTCAGACCGGTAGTGTCCAATGTGTGCTTTAGTTTGTGGTAATGGCATATACTTTTGTTTGCTATAAAAATAAAGTGTAGCTAACATATGTCAATCCCAATGTATATTTAATAAATTCATTTTAAAAACAACAATTTAGAGGGTAGGAGTAATTGATATAATTTTTATTTTTGTGCTATTTTCTTCTCTTATTTTTAATAAATTAGCACTGGACAATGCCTTTTTAACCAAATGAATACATACCCAAAAGATTTTTTATATTTCCGACAACACATCGGTTAATTATTGCTATTTTACTTTATGCTATTCACGACCCCGTGCATAGCACGGGTTTTATGCTAGTATATAAGTAAGGGTGAAACTAAAACCGGCCAAATTGATAAAACTGATAAATCCGAAAAAAACCTGGACTGGAATTTGGTTTGGTTTGGTTTTTTCTTAAGCATGGGTCCTATTCAGTTTTTGTTTTTCAAAAAATTTTGACTGGCTCGTTTTGGTTTTATTGAAGTAAAAATCGTTATATTTACATATAGAGATATTATGTATACATATATAGATAGGGTACCCAAAAAAAAAAAAAAAACTCATTACCCTTATTATCATATTTGGGCTACAATTATTGTTGAGTCTGACTATTGTGTTAGGATTGTTGTTTGGGCTATTGAATATGCTTATGATGAATTTTAATCCAAGTTTGTGAATCTTTTGACCCATAATATAAAAAATATACTTCTCTAGGCCATTAATATTTTCGATCCAAATCGATAAAACCTAAACAAACCGGTTGAACAGAATAACACCGAACCAACCAAACCCAATATCAAACAATTTTATTTCAGTTTATATATTTTAGAAGCCAAAATGTTCGGTTCAGACTGGAAAAATGCCAAAAATCGAACCGGACCGAACGAATTACACCCATATATAAATCTGGTAGTGGTTTTTTTCCTTCATAATATTATTTTATCGTATAAATATATAATGAACATTATTGTTATTTATTTAATAAAGGTCGGGCCAGACTTGATTTTACAAAATATTTTCAAGCCCAATCTTTACCCTTACACTTTGAAACGAAGTTCAATGTTACCCTTCCGTTAACTCTTAGATGAAAAATGCATGTGGATAACAGAAAATGCATATGTGGCATCATTTCATACACAAAAATACTACACACAACAACAAAAAAATTACACATTTACTCGTTTTGGGCTGTCCAAAAAAAAAAAAACTAAAAAAACCAAAAATGTGAAACACTACTCACACATCATTTTTTTTCTTTACTTTTTGAAACATCTGAAGAGAATGGTTTGTAACTTAACAGGCTTATAGTAGGTTGAATTACAGAGAAAATACAAAAAAAAAAAAAAGTAGTTTGAAACAAAGTTAAGATTATGTGAAAACTTGCTAAATGGAATTCGAAAAGTAAAGAAATCACACACCATTGGTAGTTTGAAACACTGAAAAAAAAAAAAAAAACAAGTGGTTGGAAACACGGTTAAGATCATTTAGAAACTTGCTAAATGAAATTCAAAAAGTAAAGAAATCAAACCATTGATAGTTTGAAACACGGTTAAAATCAAGATAAATCACAAACCATTCTCTTACGATGTCTCAAAAAGTATAAAAAAAATGATGTGTGTGTAGCATTTCATGTTTTTGGTTTTTTTTGGACAACAAAATCAATGTTTCATGTTTTTTTTTTTGACAACCCAAAACGACGTCGTTTTTGGGCTATTGTGTAAATTTACAGTTTCTTTGTTGTGTGTGTAACATTTTTGTGTATAAAATAATGCCACATATGCATTTTCCGTTATCCACATATGCATTTTCTGTCCTAGAGTTAACGGAAGGGTAACATTGAACTTCGTTTAAAAGTGTAAGGGTAAAATCGAAACTAAAATTTTTATAAGGATGAAATTAAAACCAAGGGTATTTTGTATGGACCAAAATAGTAGATAAACCTTTCATTTAAAAAACACCATTTAGTTACAAGGGCTCAAGCGTTATATTCGTAACCCATAGGTAAGTTGAGTTATTTAGGGGTGCTTTGGGTAAAAAACCAAAAAGTGGTTTTTTAAGAAACCATTTTGTCCTTATTCAAATTTTTTTGCATTCGTTGGTTTTGTATCAAGATTTTGTGGTTTCTGGATTCCTCTCGACGAGACGAATCTAACAAGTATAAAATTATGGTCAAAACTCAATTTTTTTTGAATAATTTTATCAATTCATATACATCACAGAAACCTGAGGATTTATAGTTAACCAGTAGATTTAATATTTCAAAAAAATATAGTTTTTTACTGAGTTTTTATAGCCTCTCTAGCTTTTATATTCCTTCAACACATCTTCTTGATTACAAAATTTATCATTTCAAAAGAGAAGCATTTCATACTCAGTGAGCTTCCTATCCAAACCACTAAATCCGGACCTAACGTCTGGACCTCACTTTCCGGACCAAATTTTGACGATGTGCATTTTTATGAACAACTACTCCGATCAAGCCCTTCCGGGTATTTGTTTTTGCCAAATCCTCGCATTGGACCTTAAAAACACGTTTTAAACACATCTAACGATTCAGATCGTCAAAATTTGGTCCTAAACACACACACACACATATATAAAATAAGGGAGCTCAGTGTTTGAAATCCCTATATTTTAAACCCTTGGATCTTAATTCAAGGGCTCAGATTGCAAGTGTAACTACTTAAAAGGATAAGATTTAGCCCTTGGGTGTAGATTCAATACCTACCGTTCGATGCCTTCCCCTTTTAACTACAGAATACCAAACCTGTTCCACGCTTTACTCCTCTCTCCTCACCCACGTACACCACTTCTCCCCTTCTTGCTCTCTCCTCTCTCTCTCTCTCTCTCTCTCAAGCCCACTTAACCACATTCTCCTCCTCTCTCTCGCTCTCTCTCTAATAAATACATGAATCACATTGCAAAACATATATTCTCTCTCCCTGTTACTACACATAAACACAGTTTGTGAAACCGCTATCGCACCGCCGTCATTTTTTCTGTGAAGGCAGGGTAAGCACAATCCTCCCTCTCTCTCCCCCCTCTCTCGCTCACTCTTTCGTTTTGCTCACGTCTTTCTTAAGCATTCCAAATGTTCGATGAAATGTGTGAACCATTGTGAATTTGTGGAGATTTGCAGTGAATATGTGGAGACTACATCGCGAATTGCGGTGAATTAGTAGAGACGATATGGGGATCGAACACCCACTCTGAACTTCCAACATAGCATAGTTGAAGTTGAACTCCACAAATTTCAGTAAGCATACACTGTCCGATGAAATATTGTTTGCGTTATGCCTCTTTCTCTCTCTCTCTCTCTCTCTCTCTCACACACACACACACACACACACACAATGGGTATGATACGTTGCAAGCTCACTGAGGAAATTATAATTAGTATAGTTGCAATTGTCTATTAACAGTTTTGATGAAATACAGAGGGCAAATGCATGCTTACTATCCTTTCAAGGCCTACTATCTCTGTGAAAGCATATAGTTGCAAACAACAAATGCATGGTTTCTTAATTTTAGATGCTTTAATTAATATACTTAATTTTGGATGCTTTGATTAATATAAATGGCTTACCCGATTCTGTCTCTCTTCCCGATGGAAAATACTTCAGATGCTTGATTAGTGTATTGTTAGGCTATTTGCAATTTCTCGCTTACTTAACTCCATTAATTGGTTCATTTTGTAGATTACGTTTCTGTTTCGGTAAAACATCGCTCAATTCAAAGTCCGTATGAGTATCCACAAAAAAAGGTATGCTTCCAGCCTTGGTGTTTGAATTTTAAGTTTTTGTTTTCTTCTTTAAGGATAGTTACTTGATTTCTTTAATTGTACTCTTTTTTCCATTGTGAATTTTAAGTTTCTGTAACTTTACTCCACTTTCCAGTTCCGAAAAAAGAAGAAGCTCAATTCAGATTTCATACGACCATCGAAAAAAGGTATGCTTTTCCGGCCTACATCTATATTTGCTCCAGTTAACGAATTTTTTCACATGTTACATATATGTGTAATGTCGTTTTTTTAGTTTCATCTCACATTATTTATCACATATTTGTTGTTTAAATGTTTTCTCTTCATTTTCCACTCCCAATTTAAAAATCATAGGTCCATCCTTTACCCACATCAACTCCAAGGAGCCAACAGATAAAGGTGTTGAGCTATTCGTGGCGGCACTTTGATTTTCCTTTTGTTTAGAGCAATCCCATGGGTTGGATGCTTAGTGTGTTTGCCTAATGTTACGCGTACGCTCATTGCTTGGGCACTAGCCCCTATAGAAAGATCCAAGATATGCCGTTGGAAATGTAGATTTGGAATTTTATAAGCTGAAATGTTATTTGATGTTGCTGCCTTTGGAGTATTAGACAAATGTTTGGAGCTAGGCTTAGTTCGGTCCATTTGGGCCTAAATGTTTTGGCTATGTTCTACTTCTTAGCACCTTTTGGTTTAAGTTAGCTTCTTTGTACCTTTTTTTCCTTCTCATGCTTTCCATTCAGCACTCCACCTGCTACCTATTGTACCTTTTTTTTACTTCAACCAGAGTTGCTAAATTTTGAAAATCTAAGTTTGCATTGTGTTTTTAGTTGACTGGAAGCAGCGATTTGATGGTGTGCCCTTGCTTCTGCCTCCTCATTAAAAAAAGTTAGAACACTGTTACTGGATTGGTCGTGCCCATCAAACACACCGAAGAAATAGACATTTGGGTTGTTCTGAATTTGGGTTTTGATACAGAAACTGTCTTTATTTGCTTGGTCTCTCACAGGTTCTCAATCGACCCTCGAGGAGCTACTGTAAATTTCTTGAAGAATTGGGGTTTTCTCTCTCTCTTTTTGTACTTTCTTTTTTCCTAAGCATTCGAACTGTTTGATGAAATTTCTGAAACATTTATTTTGTACTTGCCCTTTCTGAATTATACAGGAACCGCGAAAATCATACCTCAGCTTGGTAAAGAGTATGGAAAAGAGAAGAGTTGATCAAAAATTTTACAGTGAGAACTTTGGAACCAACTGTTTGATGAAATGTCTGAAACATTTATTTTGTACCTGCCCTTGCTAAATTATACAAGAACCGCGAATATCATACCTCGGCTTGGTGATGAGTCTGGAAAAGAGAGGAATTGATCGAAAATTTTACAATCAGTGAGAATTTCTGAACTCAACAAACTTCCGAACTCAACATGAGCCCCTGCTCTACTTCATTTCTTTTTTGGCTTTGTCTTTGGTTTCAGTTTGAAACATTTATTTTGTACCTGGCCTTTTTGAATTATACAGGAACCACGAATATCATACCTTGGCTTGGTGAAGAGTACAGAAAAGAGAGGAATTGATAAAAAAAAATTACAATCGGTGAGAACTTCCGAACTCAACATGAGCCCCTGCTATACTTTTCTTTTTTGGCTTTATCTTTGGTTTCCATTTGAATTTGGCAGTTTGGTGAAGAGTATGGAATGTGTGTTCAATTGAATTTGGCTTTATCTTTATCTTTGGTGTTCAGTGTTTAATCTTACAACATCTCCAATGGTTTTAGCCAAATTGTCAAAGTTGGATATTTTTCAGTTTGTAGAGTGCCATTTGCCTTTTTTCCCTGCAATGTTGCTCTGTTGGCATGCTAGATTAGCTATCAATTTAGGCATGAGATACTTTGATCACAAAAAATGATCGCAACCATTGAAGTTGTGCCACAAAATGTGTCATTTTTGGCTAATAGAATTGGCAAGGAATCGGAGATAACAAAGGCAAAGAATGGCTTTGACAACAGAAATTGAATACTACTGGAGATGATCTTTAAGTATCAATTTCTTCTTTGGGGGCAGTTGTATTTAAGTTCTTGCATGCTCATGTGCTATTTAGCTGTTGTTTTGCATTTTTTAAAGGTTGTGTGTGATTTCTTTATCTTTGATTAACTATGTAGGATTAATTTCCGTTCCAATTCCGCCAATATGTTTTTTTTTTTAACATTGTTTTTATAAGTCTGGGCACTTTTTTACCATGGTTTGGATGCTTAGTGTGTTTGTCTAATGGTACGCACATGCCCATCGCTTGGGCACTGGCCGATATAGGAAGGTCTAAGATATGATGTTGCCCTAGCAGGTCCTCTCTCTCTCTCCATACCCATATTTTTTGCAATTTTATTAATCCCTAATTACCAAAATAAAAGTTCATTAATCCCGTCTTCTTAGTGACTGCAGTGAGGCAAAAGATTGAACAGTTCTTGAATGCTGCTCGCACTGGAAGCCTTGATTTCTTCAAAAGTAAATTTCTCTCTCTCTCTCTCTCTGTGGATTCATGCAAATTCATCGTATATCTGGATTCAAATTTTTACTTCACACATCCACAATTGCACAAATCAATGCATGTATTTTGACCAGAGTTTTTAAATGTTAATATTGTCTATGGGAACCTATGAGTTTCCCAATAGTGTTGATGTTTATTACCGCTTTTGAAGATAGTTATGTTGGTTTATTACAACAATTGCACATATCAATGCTGGTGTTGATGTTTATTACCACTTTTGAAGATAGTGATGTTGGTTTGTTGCTGCTGCCTTTGGAGTATTAGACAAATATTTGGAGGCTTAGTTTGATCAATTTGGGTCTAAATGTTTTGGCTCCGTTCCACTTCTTAGCACCTTTTGGTTTAAGACAGCTTCTTTGTACCTTTTGGCTTGATATATTGTGCCATGTACAGACATCATACGTACAAGTTAATCTGGCTCGTGCATAGCACGGGTTCAACGCTATGATATTGGATTCTGTTGTAGTGACTTTTTTTTTTTGGTTTTGAAATTAGAGTTCGAGGCTTTTTTTTATTGTTTGTTATTTCCTCCAAGGTTAATGCATCTCTAATGTTTTTAAGGTGCACGCTAATTGTTTGAGTGCATGCTAATTGTTCAAGCCGTGCCTTCAGGCACGAGCATCCGCTAGTATAAATATATGACGCGGTTCTAGTTCGGGATCCGGACTTCCGAACCTCCATGATCTAAGCATTTTTTTGACGATCTGAGCCGTTCAATGTGTTCAGAAGGTGTTTTCAAGGGTTCAACATTTTGCGAAAAACTGCTTGGATCAAGCCCTTCCCGGTATTGTTTTTTTGAAGATTTCCCGCGTGGACCTTGGAAAACACCTTTTGAACACATTGGACGGGTCGGATTTTCCCAAAACAATTTGCAACACAAAAAAAACACCCATTTTTTTCCAGTCAGGGATCCTTGACTGGAACCGTGAGCTATATATATATATAGGGTCTCTTTCTCCTCCGGACTCCAGACTTCTGGACCTCATTGATCCGAGCATTTTTTTGACGATCTGATCCGTCCAATGTTTTCAGAAGGTGTTTTCAAGGGTCCACGCGAGAAATCTTAAAAAAAAAAAAATACCGGGAAGGGCTTGATCCAAGCAGTTTTCGCAAAAACTTTATATTTACAATTTTTGCGAAAACTGCTTGGATCAAGCCCTTCCCGGTATTTTCTTTTGAAGATTTCACGCGTGGACCCTTGAAAACACCTTCTGAACACATTGGACGGCTCGGATTTTCCAAAAATAATTTGCAACACAAAAAAAATCACTTTTTTCTTATTTTCTGGAGGTTTGGACTTCTGATTGGGTTATATATATATATATATATATATATATATATATATATATATAGGTTCCGCTTCTTATCTGGACTTTTGATCCAAATTTTTTTTTGACGATCCGATCCGTCCAATGTGTTCAGAAGGTGTTTTCAAGGGTCCTCGCGGTAAATCTTCAAAAAAAAATACCGGGAAGGGCTTGATCCAAGCAGTTTTCGCAAAAATATATAAATACAGTTTTTGCAAAAACTGCTTGGATCAAGCCCTTCCCGGTATTGTTTTTGAAGATTTTCCGCGTGGACCCTTGAAAACACCTTCTGAACACATTGGACAAATCGGATTTTCCAAAAAAAATTTGCAACTAAAAAAAAAACCATTTTTTTCTTATATCCGGGAGGTGTGGATATATATATATATATATATATATTTTTTTTTTTTTTTTTTTTTTTTTTTTGAGCCAGGGTCAGTGGGGGTATGTGCCCCGCGTGACCCCCCTTGGATCCGCCCCTGTTTGTGTCTCGTATTATCTTTTAGTGTCAAAGTTCTTATTCAAACATTATTATCTACTGTTGGGGCATTGTTTTCCGATTACCGGGTCTCTAGCCCAATTCACTCGAAAGACTTGGCCAGTTTACTCCTCCTTTCAAAATGACGGGAATTGACTTAGGTACACACAACACGAAAATTAGCACGGGGACATCCGCGCATGTAGACACAGAATGACCATAAACAATCTGGATGCAAGAGTACTATACTTGGTATTAAATAATTTGATGATTTTGGATCGAGCTCATACAGCTGTCCGATTGCTTCGATTCCCGCGTAAGCCACCTCGGAATTCGATTTTGAGAAGGATGAACGGCTCGAATCGATCAGTTGGGACCCACAACGGCGTCCCCGACGCCATCGGTACATGGTCGGTGCACCCTGTCGGTGCAAGTAGAAGGGTTCTAAATAATTCGAGTGTACATGCCTAACAGAATTCGATCGGATTAGCTAGTCTACCAAATAGTCTGGCCACTCGATTACATGTTAACAAACACATTGTAAGTTTTTTGTTTTTTCTTTTAATCTTCCACTGGATTTGAATGGCGTATCCGGCGTAGCAGTAAAACTGGCTCATCATGGCTTTTAAGTCACGGATTTAATTATCAGAAGCAACTTCTTTGCTTGTAAGGATAAGATTGCGTACATCAACTCTTATTCGGATCTCGCACATGCGAGAGTTTTGTATACTTAGTACCCCTTTTTATCTTTCACTGGGTTTAATGGCGACCAACTATTTGCAGTAAATACGTTTAGAGAGAGAGGGCGAGCTAGAGAGACAGACTTCTAAATACAAGAGATTGAGACTATTCCAAAGTTCCAACGTCGTATTAAATACAGTAGCTGTCATTACGGCATCCATATCACGTCAATATTTGGCTCTTATCCCTTGTGAAGAGAGTATATATGTATATTTTTTAGAGAAAACAAATGAAAGAAGAGAACAAGTAGGGTAGTAAAGTCGAAGGCTCGGGAATCTTCGTAGTACTCCTTCTGCGCTACATGGTGTAGGCATGTAGCTAGTGGCAGAGCCACATATGGACTAGTGTGGGCCTGTGCCCACACTAGATTTTTAGGAGGAATATTTTTATTTTTTATTTTTTTGTAGAAAAATATAAATTGGTATATCACTTTTTTTAATAAAAAATTAATTAGTGCTCTTGGGGCGTCATTACTTGGTGTTATAATGTAATTCTCTTGCGCATATTTTCGTGGGACTCAAGACTAAATATATGAGTTTTACCTGAATATGTGATGAAGGCATAAAAAAAAGTGATGGAGAAGGGAGTTAGGGCATCACATGGCGATACTCCAGAGCTACTGAATAACTAATTACTCACAAACAAGTCTCAATTAACTGAATTTTTGCCTCAAAACTACATGTTTACGGACCCAGACCTTCACTGACTCGAACCTTAGACTTCCCCCTTGAAAACCAATGAGTATAACTAAATAGGCTAGAGGCACATCAATCCATAAAATGTAAGTCATGCGAGACTAATTTCAAATGAAAATTAAGACATGTTAGATTAATTCTTTAAGAAGAGATTTGTTTTCACAATAAAAGTACTGGCGTTTATGAATTGTGCCTTCATTGACCCAATTTTCTTGCTACGCCACTGCATGTAGCGCTCATTTGAGCTATCCATCTCCATAATTGATGATTTAGATTCGCGACTCTAGGATTTTAATCCAGTGCTGACAAAAATACATAACATGTCTATGCTGAAAAACTGTATGGGAAAAAAAAAAACCTCTGACTACGCAAAAAAGGCATCCCATTATATCGTTTGACGAAAAAAGATTCCAGCATATTACAAGATCCAACAACGGGTCTTTATATTTTGAAATCATTAATATAGCTTCATTATCAACATTTTTAAACATGTTCTTCTCAATGAATGTGACCAAGAATCATTCAACCATTCATCTTCCATCTGGTTACGCAATCGGGTTTTTATCAATTTTATCGACAAAAAAGCTCTTTCAACGGTTGCTGTGGCGACTGGAAGAAACAAAGTTAACTTCACAAGTAGATAAACTAACTAATATGCATGATTCTTCTTTATCTATACCATAGTCTTTGCAAGTTCCCCAACTCCTTTCAACTCTGTAAAATCATCGTTAGAGCAGACTTCAGCTTTATAGTCTTGAGAGAACTAAACCAAATCTCTTTGATGAGGGCCCAGTCAGTTGCGTGAAAGGGAGAGGGCCTTCAGAGAACTTGTTTTTGTATCCATTGGGCTGACGTTAAGTTTTAAATAGTATATTGAAATGTGTGAAAAGTTTATGCGAAAGTGTAAAAGTGTATTGAAATAAGTGAGAAGTGTATGAGAGTGTGTTTTTTGGTCTTTATGTGTGTTTATTGTCAGCTTATTGGGCTGACAATAGAAAATCTTATTATAATATAATATATTGGGCTTTAATGTGTGTGATATATCAGGCTTTAGGTTTTTTTGTTTTGTTAGGGCTAACAAGTTGGTTCAAATTTAGTTGGAAATATTTATGTTAACCTTGTACGAGTAATCCAGTGCTGATAATACTAAAGAAAATTTAAATTTATATCTAAATTTAATTTTTTTCAGTGCATTTTTTGAAGCCAGCGATGTCGCTTGACATCGATGCTTATATACTAGAGTCGCCCCTGTTCACATAAACACTTTTACTGGTAAGAGTTAACAAACATATCTGCACCATTGATTGTCGAGATGAACGACTTGTATAGAAACACTACTCCGAGCAACACGAATGAGGGCGCTGGAGAACCCCGATTGCCAAGACTAGGGCTGCAAACTAACCAGCTGAACCGAGCTTTATTGTGCTCAAGCTTGTTTATTAATTTTTTAATGAACTCGAGCTTGAGCTTAGTGAAAACTTTAAGAGCCGAGCTCGAGCCGAACTAGCTTAGGCTTGACTCGAGCTCGAGCTTGTTCACGAGCCTTAACAAACCACCGAAAAAATGTATTTACATACTCACATAGGCTTAAAACAACAAAGAATGTTTACTTGTGCATATATATATGTTTTATATTTATATACTCTACAGGAAAATAGTCTCAATTTCAAAATAATAGTGAAATTTAATAAGTTTTTGAAGAGATGGTGCATTAGGATATCAAATTGGAACAAGAAGCTATATTGTTTTATTCGTCTAAAATGTAAAT
Source organism: Vaccinium vitis-idaea (assembly GCA_963854785.1). Taxonomy (NCBI): domain Eukaryota; kingdom Viridiplantae; phylum Streptophyta; class Magnoliopsida; order Ericales; family Ericaceae; genus Vaccinium; species Vaccinium vitis-idaea. Next base: position 40,543,796 of record OY978215.1, read on the forward strand.
GAGCCTTATCGAGCCGAGCCGAGCTTAGCTTTGCCATGCTCAGGCTTGTTTGTTAAGGTTTTTAACGAACTCGAGCTCGAGTTGAGCCTCAATAAAAACTTAACGAACGGAGTTCAAATGAGCTCTTTTCGAGCTGAACCGAGCCGAGCTCACGAACAATTTGGTTCATTTGCAGCCCTAGCTAAGACCAACTATGCTAGGGAAAAGGGTAAGATGTGTCCGTTTCAAGCGGGGAGTCAATAAGACACGTTTTGCCATTTCTGGCCTCCACTCACTAACCCACTGGCCACTACAAGTGATATGCTATAAATACAGAAACGGTTCCTACAGAGAGAAAATAAATGATAGAAATGAAAAAAACTAAGAAAAAATCACCAAAACGGAAAAAAGAATGAAAAATTATATGGTGGTCTTTAGGCACCACGTGAACACTCTTATCCACCGCGCATTTTGGGTCTAGTGTTAAGTCTATAGGCTACATGGAAATGTGACGGATATAAAGGGATCTTTTGGCAAAATAAATAAACTTTGTAATAAATAAACCTCGTTTATTAGATTATTAGATTAAGGTATTCCGCTAACAAAAAATAGTTTTTTTTCAAAAAATAAAGACATGTCATTTTCTTACAATACGTCACATAAAAAACCGTAAAAAACACGTTTATTCTAAAAACAACTTTAGCGGAACACCCCCTAAACAACAATAATTCAAGATCTGATGTACCATCAGAATTGGATTATTAGTTTATTGGTATACATTTAAAACCACCTTGGATTATTGCTACTTAATAATCTAATACACATAAACCAGGTTTATTTATTTTGCCGAAGGACCCTAAAGAGTGTTGGAGCATCAAGTGACTCTGCCCCAAAATGGTGGAATAATTACTCCAAAATAATGGTCTAAGGGCTAGTTTGGCCTAAAAGTGGTTTTTGGATTATTGGTTTTTTCGATTTGTCTTTATTCAAATTTTTTTTGCATTTGTTAGTTTCGCGCCAAGATTTTGTGGTTTATGGATTCCTCTCGGCGAGACGAATCTAACGAGTATAAAATTATGGTCAAAACTCAAATTTTTTTGAATAAAGCCAAAATAGGTGGATTATTGGCGAATAATCCACCTATTTTGGCTTTATTCAAAAAAATTTGAGTTTCGACCATAATTTTATACTCGTTAGATTCGTCTCGCCGAGAGGAATCCATAAACCACAAAATCTTGGCGCGAAACTAACAAATGCAAAAAAAATTTGAATAAAGACAAATCGAAAAAACCAATAATCCAAAAACCACTTTTAGGCCAAACTAGCCCTAAGGGTTAAACGGGCAAGTAAAACCACCTCTGAAATAAATCTGTTCCACATATTAATATCTTGTGTAACGTTTTAGTGTTTCGTCAATGATAATGAGCTCGATTCTAAACCTCATCGGCCTTGTTTGGTTTGGTTTCCAAAAACCAGTTTTCTCAATTATTATTCAATTATGACCCCTATTTTTAAATATTATTTTTATTTTTCTCTCTATCTCTCTCCAATCATTAATACCTATTTTTAAATTATTATACCTATTTTTCCCTCTAATCATTACAAAAACCAAAACTCAAAACCAAACCAAACACAACCGACTCTTCTTTCTTTCTCTATCCAAAAGTCACTATTTTCGAGCCCCACCCTTGGTCCACAAGATTGATCGCAATTATTTAACTGATAGCTCATTAAAAAAGAACATCTCTAATAAAAAAAAAGATAACCTAATTATACGTCAATACCCATCATATTTTCTTTTATAAAATCGACGAGAAATATAAGTCGTCCATTTTATCAAACAAAAGTTGATTTATTAATACGGATATCGAAATCTGATCGACTTAGATTCTAGTATAAACATTTTTTTACAAAAATTACGAAATAAAAATAATCATTTTTTATGTGTGACCAACAAGTAATGGTTTGAATAAGCGTATAGTGATGGGGTTTGTTGAGGAGATTATCCTAGTTTAACACACACAGACCACAAGTTCTCACTTCTCACCAATTATGGGTACGCTATTTAGTGTACATAAAGATAGACCAGATTATGTGAGATCCTTTTGGCGTCTCATTAGACACTAATGAGTGGAGCTATTCAATTTGTTTAGAGCATTGATATTATAAGGGTCGCTTTAAAAACATCATTCTAATCAGATATCAATAAAAGTTTGATCAATTCAATCAATTTTGGTCCTTGCGAATTCAAATACAAAAAACGACCAAACCCTCACTGACATCTGAATAAGGTGAATTTGTATAGGAACTACTAAAGCACGTTCTAAACAAATTCAACGATTTCGATCATTTAAGTGAAACTTTGAGGTTGGTCCCATGCAATTCGATGGATATTTGGTGAATACCAATTGATGTACTCAATAGTTTTTTTTTTTTGACAATGATAAATGGGACACATCATTTTTTTTTTTTGACAATGATAAATGGGACACATCATCATTTTTACTCATGATAACTACCCCACAAACTACCCTTAACCCATTTGAACTGGCACTGGGAGGTTATTTTGGCAAGGGTAGATTTGTCTTTTAAAAAAGTGGGTTTATATTAGCGTGAACTTTTTGATTCCTCATCTATCTCCATCATCGAAAATCTATCTCCATCATCAATAACACAAAAAGGAAAATGACAGAAAATACAGCCAGCCCCTTTTGAAGATTAGCCTAAAGCTTCATCCTTTATTAATGTCATTTCGTATTCAAATCCTTCTCTCTCTAAATGGTGGTAAGTTTTTGTGCTTATTATATTCATTCCTTTCTCTGGGTTTCTTTTCTATAGGCTCCATTTCCGTATATTTCTGTATCTATAGTATCACAGAAATGACATTGCGTATATAAATGTATGTACTTATATATATCTGAGATATACATGCAATATATGTAGAAATCTAGAGTTAAATTATTATGATAACGGGTACAAATGTGTTACATTGTGTGTTAATATAATCAACGATTAAATTATTCTGTGGCTTGATTTGAAATTTCACTGAGGATTACGTTTGCAAATTGGTTGTTTTTGTTATGATTTTGACAATCATCAAGAAATGACCAGAAATATACGTAAATTTTTGGGCACTCTCTATTCGTGAGTTGGTTTTATATGGTGAGTTCTAGATAAAAATCTGCACCATTTGATTTTGGTTCCCGGGTTCTAGAGGGTGGCATCCGAAATTAACGACTCGAATTTGATTTTGATAATGGACGACTCGAATGTTGCCCTACAAGAAGCACCGGCCCGTTTCCTTGGTTTTGAACCAAACCACTATTACGAATTACTAGAATGGAAATATACAGGCACAATCTTCACGTTTGCAATCAATGATTGTGACTTTACTATCTTTATGTGACCATACTCGGGGTTGGATATGAGTAAATAAATCGTACAAAAGGAAATGACATACCTTAAAGGATGAAAAATAAAATAAAAAAGCCTAAAAAACTAAAAAAATCTCATTAGTGTAATGGCTCCCTACAAAAGCCTACTTTTAACTATCTACATGTTTTTCTTTTTTTGCTGGTGAGATTCTCCAGGATCACAACCCCCAACATTTAAACAAATTTATTTGTCCAAGGGAATAAGATGAAAATGTTTTGTACTTTTTGAGGGGATTTTCTTGATGGGGATGGGTACTAGAATCCCCAACATTTTTATCTTCTCAATCTTTGTACAGAAACTGTCAGATAAAAGGAGGAGAAGAGTCCAAGGTTTGCCCTTGGTTAGTTTGTTATTATTGAATTAAGTTTTAAGAAAGTGGTAACTTTTTTAAATTTCCTAGTCTCGGCCTCCCTTAAATTAAATTAGAAAGGACAATAGTCAAGATATGCATAAACTGTCTGAATTGCCAATGAAAAAAAAAAAAAAAGAGGAGAAGGAAATTGAAAGTATGTTGGTCTTCGTGGGTATATGAAATTAATTTTACTCCAGATACACTATAGTACCAATGAGATATCATATCTGTGGAATTGTCAGATGACAGATATAGACCCCATGAAAGTCTAGTTAAGGTATAGATACACTGGAGACAGACTTTATGTGCATCTCGGTTCTTTACTAGCTTAGACTAAAAGGGTCTCTCTTTCTCTCTCTCCGTAGCCTCTCTGTTTGAGGAGAGAGGCCTGAGCTTTGATGGGTTGTTCCTGTTACATCCTTGGTACTCTGATGGAATTCATGGCTATGCCGGCTATGCCAGCTATGCTGTACTACAGCATATTTTTCTTGGGCTTTGAATCTCTCTCTTTGGCACTGGGAGTTACTTCACCCCAAGAGGTAGTTGTTGTTCCTCAGTTCTACATTCATGATTGGGTATCAAGGTGGATTATTCTTTCCCTGTCCTCCTTTTTTTTTCCTTGGTGTTTTAGTGTTCTTGTTTGTTTCTGAAACTATTTGGCTGTTCTCTTCTCTTTGGATTCAAATTTAAGGATGTTTTCTTGATGGGTTTTGTCCATTTGTTGCTTTCCAAGTAGTATTTCTTGTTTTTGCTTTAAGATTGTGTTTCAAAGTGAAAAGCAAGTAAAACTATGGAGTGGTTGATGGTTGAGCAGGAGAGGACAGGGAAGATTGGTGTTGGTAGTAAAGGGGTATTATTGGAAATGGCATCATCTTCTGCTGCAAACCAGAGCCCCAAGATAGAAGTAGCTCCAAATTATATTCCCTACCCAACTCCTTTGGCCAAGTATGAGGATGTTGTGATCACTCAAAAGCTGTTCATGGACACTTTGGAGAAACTCCATGCTATGATGGGAACCAAATTCATGTAAGCTTAGTGCTCAAACTCATTCTTATTCTTTTAGGTTCCTTATGAACCTTCATTCTCTTTGGTTTCTCATATGTTGCATTTACATGCTATATATGTGGTGAGATTCTAAGTTTTGTGTTTTGATTGCTGTTTTCTGTTAAAAATCTGCCAATAATCAAATGCCACATACAATAATGTGCAAGGATGAGCATAAATCTCTTAAGTGTTGCCTATGGTGATACGAGGACCAAAATTATTACTCCCTGTATGTAAGGTCATACAGGTATTCGATTGAAGAATTGTTATAACTACGGGGGCCCTTACGTTTTTTCTTTTCTTTTTTTCTTTTTTTTGGTGCAACGGAAATTAAGGGGCCCTTAAGTTTTCCTTCTTAACTCGTGCCGAAAATGAACCATCCACTGGTTGATGCATTGCATCCTTTTAGTTGCTTTTCCTCTGATAAGGGATAAAGATACTCTATAAGCAAGGCATTAAGGAATTGCTACTTGCATACAAAGAAGGCCACAACAAGAGGCGATATACACTCTAGCGTCCATCGAAAAACTCAAAAAACCCTACGTAACAAATAAGTGGTGCAGTGCAATTGCTTGTCAGTTATCACTATCTCATACGAAGTTAGATCTCCTGGACAATTAGCGTCCATTAGCGTCCATTAAATTTCAGTGTATGCATCTTATAGCCCGTGCACGCATAGAGTGGTTGACCTTTATTTTAGTTTCGTCGATCATTATTAAATAGAACATCCATAGCATCTAGAATCTGGACATGTTTTTTGAAAGCTGAAAGTAGAAGAACAGATTTAGCCTTTGTTATTCCGAGACTAAACTGTTAAATGAAAGTTCATCAGTCTTGGATTCGATAAATATTGGGCAGATGGAATGGGCATTCCACATTCGTTATTTGTGTTAGGGGTTAGCAAGTTCAACAGAATGATGGCTAACATGTTCATACAATTGGTGCTGACCTCTGGTCAACTTGACCACTGCTGCGAATAATATCTCGACACGTATGTGCATTGGTTCAAAGAGAATTGATAAATCTGTCAGATACTAGAAACTCTCCCACAAGCTTCCTTCTAAGGTTGAAATGTTGTTTTGTTTTGTTTTGGATCATTTCTTTTATTTGCACGTATCTATCCATATTTACTCCATCTGCTGGTATTGTGAAGATCGTAGATGTCTTCCCTGGAATTAGATTATGAAGAGGCCAAGGGAGGACACTTCGCGAGGAATCCCTCACTCACCAATGCATGGATATAGTATTGCTTATTATGATGACGCACAAACTTGTTTAGGCTAGTCAAATTGGAACCATGAATCTTCCCTTTTTCATTTCCTGTGTGAAGGAGACAAAAACACTAGAAGCATATTCTTTGAAAGTGAAGATAGATATCTTGCCATTCCATCAACAATAAGCCTCATGCATATTTGGTGATTTTAGAGTCTTTTTTACCAGCAAGGCTCGTAACTCGTAAGTGACATTTGGCCATTTTTCACAAGTAGTAGTTTGACAGCTTTGGATGGTTGCAAACCAGAAATTGTATTTCCACAGCAAGAATTGACAGACAAGCCGGCCTGTGATTTTGGGTCAAGTGGTAGTTTTTTCCGCTCTATTCTAGTTCTTGAACAGTCGCACCCGTGGTACCCAGTTTTGTAGCCAAGAAGAAAAAGAAAAGGGGGAAAAAGAACACTTACAGTCACCATCTAGATTAAGAATCGTTGAATGTATGTTCTGAACTCTCCACCTGTTTGGCAATTAACGACTTGCACCTTTGCTGCTACTAGAAGCTTGATTTAGCTCGTAAGCTCCCATAGAAATAGATGTATTTCACTAACTACTTGTCAATTTTACTGCTGTTATCCAGGAGTATCTTTTCCAACCATTCTAATACTTGACTCTGCAAACGTCTGCTATTGTAGGATTCCTATTATAGGGGGAAAGGACCTAGACTTGCATCGGCTTTTTGTGGAGGTCACTTCACGTGGTGGTATCGAGAAGGTATTATCCATCTTCTATGTTGGTTGATTGAATTGGATTCTGCACATGAGCGATTGGAATCAACACAGTTTTCGACAGTTCTGTGCATTGGCTGTCTGACAAGAATAGCACTGCTCTTATGTTCTACACAAATCCCTTTTCGGGGGCAGTAAACAGATTTGTAAAACATATCGGAAGAGCATTTAGAGGATCTAGTTGTCCACTAATTGCTTTCGGTGCATCTTTTTTGAGAAGCTCAAACCAGGATTGGAAGTGTGTCAATGCAGCGCAAAATAGCAACATTTTTTTTTTCCTTCTTTAGAAAGTTGTCATATTCAAGCCCACAATGGGGCCAGGCGACAATAACATGGGTTTCTTTTTTGGTTTATACATCACCTGGTTGCCGTGTGGTACCATAACTTGACTGTATTTTGACACCAATGTGCGAGCCCTGACTCTCCTTCATGTGCTACCAAAGGGATTCTTCTATGCACTCTATCATGGAGTTCGTACAAAGGAAAAAGAACTTTAGATGCCGACACCTATTAGTTACTTTTTTTCAGGCTGTTAATTATATTGATCTGCTTACCATCAAAATTTCTTTTTGTGCCCACTTGAGTTGTCCAGATTGTTAGAGAGAAAAGATGGAAGGAAGTAACTGCTGTTTTCAATTTTCCCGCCACAGCTACAAATGCTTCTTTCGTGCTGCGCAAATACTATTTGTCCTTGATTTATCACTATGAGCAAATTTACTTTTTCAAGGCCAAGGGTTGGAGTCCTTGCGCTGGTATGTGCGAAGAATTTTTGAAATTCGTGTGGTTAGTATTTTTTCCTGGGGTCATTCCAAGTATCAGAGTTGACAAAAATCTTGTGCAGATCCTTTTCAGGGTCTATCTTCTCCGCCAGTTCCCTCTCGTAGTTTGGCTGAACCAGTGCGACAATCGCCAGACATTCAGGCAGCAGCAGTGCAACCACAGAGAGTAAATACGGCGGAGGTCCCACCTGCAGGTTTTCTTTCTACATTTCGTTCTTTCTACAGGTTTTCTGTCGCATTTTTGCTTTGTATTATATGCACCACTCACCTTTTCCGTGTTGGACTATTTTTATGAGTGTGAATTTTGTGTACGGCTGTGTTTAAATCTCTTAACGCATGTCTGATATGGGGGCTTGTTTGGGTCGGATTGGACTAGTCGAAGTGGACGCATGTCTGATATGGGGGCTTGTTTGGGTCGGATTGGACTAGTCGAAGTGGACGCATGTCTGATATGGGGGCTTGTTTGGGTCGGATTGGACTAGTCGAAGTGGTCCAGGTTAATCCATTGTTTGGTTGTCAATCTGGAAGGATGAATTAAATCCCATTTAACCAACTTAACACCCTTTTATATCCCCACAATGGTTCAGTTTAAGTGGGATAAGGCTATTTTACAAACATCTATGATGGGTCTCACATTTTGTACCTGATTCCACTTTTAACCTAACAGGAAATGTGACATTTAGTCTCAGTGTTGTTACTCTCCTTGGACTAATGACCTGGGGCACCTTGCCCACCCCTAAAATAGTCCTGTAATCTAAAGACAATTTTAGCAGCACCTTCCCGAATTGTAACTGGATGTTGTAGATCCCATTCTCGAAACAAGGTTATATAAGATAGATTTCTGATGAACTGCTGGTGATAGATTTCCACGCTCCCAGTGATTTTCCAACTGATTGCAATTGAGAGGTTTACTTGGGTAAATTCATGCTCCGTCAGTCCCAAAATCTCGAGTCTCTTTTGGGAATTTCAACCCAAAGAAATGTGAAAAAACTGCATTCAATTTTGAGATTGAAAGGTATTACTATTTTTTATCATTGCCACTTTATTCTCACTTTTGAACACATCTGCAGCCATTATTAAGGGACACTTTAGGTAAAGCAAACAATTTTTATTTGACTTTTCACAGAGCACTGACAATTTGGGACATCAGGAAAGTAGACCACAACTGATACTGTGATGCTACTTGGCTGGTCATTGGATTATAATCTGGATTTCCATTTGTTTATGAACCATTTACTAGTGCAATTCCCATGTATACTTCTGCATAGTTTTAACCAAGGTAACCGATAAATTCCCTTGTCTCTATAGTGGCTGCAGCGACTTCTGTGCCATCAACAGGCTCTCCAATTGTAGGGGTGATTGATGGGAAATTTGAAAGCGGGTATCTAGTGACTGTTAAAATTGGATCAGAGATGCTAAAAGGAGTCCTTTATCAGGCTCCGCAAAATCAATCATGCCAAGTTCCACAGCATCACGGTGTTTCTTCCGGCCATAATGACAACAATACCGCTACAACCTCTGGCGTGGTCCGACGCAGGAGGAGAAAGAAATCCGAAATGAAGAAAAGGGACCCAGCTCATCCCAAACCCAACAGAAGTGGATATAACTTTTTCTTTGCAGAGCAGCATGCTAGGTTGAAGCCACTTCATCCTGGGAAGGATAGAGATATAAGTAGGATGATTGGTGAATTGTGGACCAAAATGCAAGAAACTGAAAAAGAGGTAAAAAAGAAAAAAAACACTCTCTTTATGTTAGAACTTAGAACTGGTACTTGTTATGATGGCATAGTATGAATGATGGCATCAGTGTGTCTTCAATCTCAAGACTTTTTTTTCAGATTCTTTTAACTAATGGCATACACGGTTGAATCAGATGGCTCTGATACCCAGTTGAGTTGCAAAGTACAAAAGTAGGGTTTAGATGAGAAGAGGGGAATAAGAAACAGAAGAGTGATGGGGAACAGAATAAATTACCTTTGCTTCACATTTATAAATAATATACGGATTTTTTTTTAAGGAATGCCCAAGGGAACTTGCTAACATGCTTAAAATGGTTGTACCTTCTCATGGAAGTGCGCGCTGTGAATAATATACTACTGAATTAATTTTTGTTCACCAGAGGAGATCACAAGAATACTTATTGTAGCATAACTAGAACGATAAACCAAAAGTCTAATTTGGTCATCTTCGATGATGGTTACAGCTAACCATTCTTTTTCATTTCATTGATTTTCTGTTGAAGGCTTACCAGGATAAAGCTGTGAAGGACAAAGAAAGATACAAGATAGAGATGGCAGATTACAAAGAGAGATTGAGGACAGGTCCAGTCATAAGCAGTGTGGTGCCAATTCAGCAACGGCCTCTTCCGGTAGATATCCACATGGCGGAAACAAGTGAGAAAATTGAGACGGAAAGTGGGGAGTCTCCGCAAAGCCTGGAAAATGAGATTACTACTAGCAAGAGTGATTCAGAAGATAAGGACTCTGATGTGGAGGCATCTTTTGAAGTCGAAGGTTGTGCTGAAAATAAGCGGATCAAGTATTCCGTTGAAGATGAAGGTGGTTTTGATGGGGAGAAGAGAGTTGACATGGTTGGAGATGAGAACTTGGAAACGTTGGGTGATGTTATTATGGAAGAAAGTGAGAAAGAGTTGGTACTTTCGGAAGCGAAAGGAGCAATGCTTTGTGGTGGGAAACATTTAGTACCTAGTGAAAATAGAGATTCAGTATCCAGGGAAGAAAACGCTGACACAGAGAAAGAATCTGTACCTTTCGGAGACAAAGGAGCAACGCCTTGTCAAGGGAATGAATCGTTCCCTTGCGAAAAGAGAGATTCAGTATCTAGTGAAGAAAATGTTGAGACTGTGACAGAATCGAAACCTTCTGGCGAGAAAGGAGCAACGGCTCACGAAGGGAAAGAGTCGTCACCTAGTGAGAAGAGACATTCAGTATCTACTGTAGAAAATACGGACACCGAGATAGAATCAGTACCTTTGGAAGAGAAAGGAACAATGTCTCTTGATGGGAAAGAGTCTTCACCTAGTGAGAAGAGAGATTCGGTTTCTAGAGAAGAAAATGAAAAGACCGAGATAGAAACATCACCTCTGGAAGAGAAAGGAGCAAGGTACTGTGAAGGGAAGGAATTGTCACCTAGTGAGAAGAGGGATGCAGTTTCTAGCGAAGAAAGTGCGGAGACTGAGATAGAAACTGTCAAAACAGCACCTTCGGAAGAGAAAGAAGCAATGCCTTGGGAAGGGAAAGAATTGTCACCCAGTGAGAAGAGGGATGCAGTTTGTAGAGAAGAAAGTGCGGAGACCGAGATAGAAACAGCACCTTTGGAAGAAAAAGGAGCAAGGCCTCGTGAAGGGAAAGAATCGTCCCCTAGTGAGAAGAGGGATGCAGTTTCTAGTGAAGAAATTGCAGAGACCGAGCAAAAGTTGATACCTTCGGAAGAGAAAGGAGCAATGTACGCTGAAGCAAAAGAGTTGGATTCAGTGCATAGTGAAGGTCACTAGAACTTTTCCTTCTGTAGATCATCATACTTGCTTGCATTTTGATACCTTTGCTTATATTTATCCTGTTTGTAGTATCTGGATGCTTTTAGATATTTTTTAGCTTCTGTTTTTGTCGGCCTAAGGGGGATGAGGCTTTGGCCGAGCTTGAACGATTTGTAGGGGAGATGTGTATGGTTTCAGCTCAATTAACATTTTGGGCCACCCTGCTGTCCCTATTTCTGAACTTCTATCAATGAATTATCTCTGTAGCTGTTGTCATGGGATTCTTGTTGTGCATTTACCTTTTGAAAATAATCGCATTCTCTCACATAGTAAGTGTATAGTATCCTCTCTTGTGCTTGGCTAAATCCGGTGTGAACAAAATGAAACTCGTTTTTCTGGGTGAGTTCGTAATGAAAATCTGCACGGAACATCTACTTCATAGAAAATGAAAAGTGTGTTTTATTGGTAGTTTCCCTTTCTTTGTTGATTTTTTGATATCCCATGTTTGTTAACCAGTAAATGCCCAGACCTCTAATGAAGTTTTTGCTTCTTACCTGGTTTCTTAGTCTGATCTGAGCTGAAATATTGACAGGCATTTGTGACTCATTTGCATTTTCAGAGGGCTGTGGCAATAGGACACTTTCTGGGCTGCTTCTAGCTACTCTGCAATTCTGAAAGCATGAGTTAGCTTAGGGCTTTTCGAAATTGTCTCATTACATCTACTATTTTTTCTTTGGTCCTGTAAAAGAATTTGGAAGAAAAGATATATTGCATTCAATACTTTGTCACATAACCCCAGAATTTATACAAGAGGTGGGATCCTAACTATAGAAAGTCAATCATAATCAAATCGTAATCAAATCGTAATCAAATCATAATCAATCCCTTATTGCAATCAATCTAGAATATTCTATGCTATTCTAACAGGTCCAATGACTTCTATTATTTTTTTGACATTTTATAACGATCATCTCTTTCGCTTCAGCTGACTAATTCCTCAAGTACGTCTCATTTTCTTCTTTCATAGATGAAAAATTATTCAATGCCTGTAGGGTCCAAGAGAGGTATGGGGCACTGCCACAGGTTCCGAATAATCTCTCTTGATAGACGCAGAATAATGATTCAAATTATATAAAAAAATTAGCTTGAAAATTCCAGGAAGTGCTTAAGAATGCGCGATAAGTGTCTTTGAATTTCAACGGTAAAAAAGAAAAGAAAAGAAATGTCTTTGAATTTTTCATTTTTAGCATTCTTCTACGAGCTTGTCTTTTGCTTTCTACTCTCATAGAAGAAAGAGTGCTATAAATTTAAAGACAACAGTAGTTTTTAGGAACCTCCTACCAAATTAAGGACAAGTGTGGGTGTGACACAATGAAACATATAGTAAGCCATTCCAGTTATTCAGTCAATTAAACAGTTCTTTCTCCCACAAGAAATTATTTACGTTATGCAGTGTATTTTAAATCCAGATGGCACAGTTTCTTGGCATAAGCATATCATACAATTGGTTCTTAAGGGAGTTTCTTGGCACAAGTCATATCATACCATGTTCCTTATAGAAGGGAGCACAGTTCAGGACCAGCCTTTCAATCATTTTCTTCATGACATCAAATTTCCCCTTCCTTGCCAAAGTGTCCTTTCTGTAAACTTGCCTAAAGCTCAATTTTTTTCAGTTGATAGAAAATTAGAAATTTTATCTCAGTGGCGGCTCCAGGAATTTTCGTGAGGGTGTTCAAAATTCTACTACAGTTCCCTAGAAATCATTTTTTATATAACTGGGTGGTCCGAGCTATCTTGCGCGTACCTCGACTAATTTCAGTGTTTATGTATGCCCTGCCACGCACATAGGCCGGACAAAGCCAATACCCCTTGAGAACCATGAGATCTTGTGCAAGTGGCTCCAAGAAGTTAAAAAGAGTCCTCTAGAAGTCATATATGTACATAAACAAAAATAATAATAATAATTCTACTAATGCAACAATGCCACCAAAAAACAACAATTCCAAGTCAATACGGCTTCCCTTCGAGGAGTTTTCGGGGCTGCTATCATCAAAAGTTTCAATAGGAGATGACTCTTGCACCATTCTTGATTTTCTTATCACAAACTTGTCCATGGTTCCAACTAACCAAACAAAAATTATAAAAGAATCAAAGCAATGAATGACCTATATAATAATCCAAATCTATTGTGTCTATATACCCTATGCGCATATATATTAAAGTGTTTCACAAAAAAACAGAAAAAGATAGTACACATATATTAAATTATTGATCTATATTTCATAATGTAATGAGTGATCACTTGGAATAAGTGTAAATAGATGAGAGAGAGAGAGAGAGAGAGAGAGAGAGAGAGAGAGAGAGAGAGAGAGAGAGAGAGAGAGAGAGAGAGAGAGAGAGTTAAAAGTGTTCTTACCTCTTAGAGTTAAATGTGTAGAGACAAAGAAACACCCAAATTCTCAAATATCCAATTTATACTACTATTCTCCAATATCAAATAGCCCATGGTGAGTTCCGTTCATTGACATTGAGTGTTCAAACTTTTTAGATAACGTGTTCAAACATTTTACGTAGAGTGTTCCAATATTTTGGTTAAGGTGTTCAAAATGACAAAATTTAAAAAATAAATAAAATTTTACATGTATTTCTAAAAAAAATATTTTTTTCAGGGTGTTCGGGTGACCACCCTCGGCTCTTCTTAGAGCCACCTTTGCTTTATCTGACTAGGGGCTGTTCTCCCTAAATGTTTGGTCTGGATTTTTTTTTATCCGTATTTTATGGTATAAAAATGTGGACTGAAGTTGAAAAAAATTTCATATAAGGGCTTCTCCGACCCTTATACATTTACTAAAATTTGCACACAAATTTGAATAAAAACTTTATTAATAGCATCGTTTTAAATTTAGGTGGAGAGAATAGACATGCAAAATTTGAGTATGAGCATAACTTAATTTGGTATAGGTCGGAGCAAATGGCAAATGAGTGGAATAGATTTTTGGGAGATTTTACTCAAATTTTGAGTTGGAGTCCAACAGACTCAGTTGAATCCTCGACAAATTAACTAGAAAATGTGTCATACACACATATAGCTAGCCAAAAAATATCACCTCTAGCCAAAAGACTAGCCATTTCACTCAACAAAAGAAAAGAAAAGAAAAGGCTCAGATCTGTATCATCATCGCCGCTGTGGGACACCGACCAATGACCACCATCACCGACCCACCACCACCATCACCGACAACACACAGACCACCATCACCGTGCCGCAACCACCACTGGCCAAAACTGACCATAAATCCTACCAAAATCAACACACACACACACACACACACACAGAGAGAGAGAGAGAGAGAGAGAGAGAGAGAGAGAGGCTCAGATTTAGATCTGTAAATATCATCATCGCCTCCCGCCATGGCTGCAACCACAGTTGCCCGTAGGCCCTCCGGGTTGCCCTGCCATGAATTATGACAAAAACCCACCTAAATCTAACGATTTTTCACCGGCGGGAGGAGTCATACGACGACACCACTGCGGCGATGCTAGGGTGAGTGCTACAGTGCCTCGTTGAGGCAGGCGAGCCAAAAAGTGAAAAACCAAAATGGCGAGGCAGTGGGCGAGGCTGTTGGCTGCCATTTTAGGGGGGAAATCTCGTCATTTTGGTCTCGCCGGAGCAATGGTGAGATCGTTGGAGATGGTCTAAGAGCATCAATATCAGCCTACTTAAACTAACTTTTGAGCTAAAATAGAGAGGCAACTCCCCCAAAACCTCCAAAAATCAGCATCCCTATCTTCCCTCACCAATTTGTTTCTACTACAGTACCTGCACAAATTTGAGTCGCTACTGTTCATGCACCAAAGGCACTATTTACTATTTACGAACTGTTCACTTTTTTGAAAATTACTTTTGGGGAGTAGAAGTAGAAAGAAAGAATAGTTTAATATAGTGAAGTTAGAATAGCGAGTCTGATTTTGTGAGCTTTCGGAAAAGTGACTTGCTAAATTATAAAAGGTGTTTTTGCAGTTAAATTTAGTGTTTTTTTGGTGTCTAATAATGATGCTCTAAGACAACACTATAGACAAAAAAATGCTATCAATTTTTTGGTATTTTTCCGTCTTTAGTAAACTTTTTATTTGCTTTTGGTCATGATTTTTTTATTTTTTTATTATTTTCGGGACTCCTCTCGTCGAGACGGATAATGAATCCAAAATCTATAATGAATCTAACAAAAAATCTGAAATGATGATATATATACTGAAAGGAATGATCAGTCCCACAACACTTTCAGTTTCACAGGCCAACAAGCAAAAAAATTTCCCCTTTTTAAAAAAAAATATATATTCTAGACTTCGTGATAATAACGCACGTATATGACCAATCAAAACATTGTACGCCATCACACTCTTTCTTTGTTGTTTCCTCTTCACCTTGGCTTTTGACAAAGTCTTCTGAACTAGACTCAAAAAGTCTCCCTTTCTTTATTGTTGACTGCAAGACTTTGCCTCTTCCAGTCTCTCTCTGTCTCTGGTTTATCTTCAAGATCATCAACCTCTGCTGCCATTAACAAACCCAATTCAATCTACAGGTCTTTAACAATTTTTCCCGGGGCGGCCGGAGTATCACAGGGGGACTGTCGCGAATCCGGGGATTCGGAGTTACGAAGGCGTGGCCAGGGCACCCTTTGAATCAGAAAAAAATTTGCCAAAAACATGGAAGCAGAGAGTATGGTGAAGTATGCAAGGGAAAGGCTTGAAATGGAGCTCAGAGAAATTGATGAAAATCCACCAACACACATCAGTTTTGGGCCTTTAGGTGATGATGTTTTTCAATGGCAAGGCATTATTATGGGGCCTATTGACACCCCATTTGAAGGTGGAATCTTCCTCCTTTCCATAAATTTTCCAAGTAATTACCCTTTCAGCCCTCCTGAAGTTAAGTTCCAAACCAAGGTATCCTCTTCTTCTTCTTCTTCTTCTTAATTTGGTCTGCTTTTTTTCCATCTCTGTTTGCTTTACTTTGTTCATTATTGTTTTCATTTTTCGTGTTTTCTTAAAAAAAAAAAAGAATTAAAGTTCCAAAAATGATCACCGTTTCAGCCCTTGACAGAGCCCAGTGGATTTTTTATTTTTTATTTTTTATGTCGCTGACTCCAATTGATTAGGACATCGACTCCATTTAGATATAATGTTCTGCACAGAAAATGGTTTTCCAGAAAACGAAAAAGTAGCTGAAAAATGAAACAGGAAAGCAGAAAATGAAAAAACAAAGCCAAGCAGGGTTGCTAACCCTTGCCCAACCCTGCGCTGTTGCTTTTGCATTGCTTGTGTTTGATCATTAGAATAGCATTCCGAAGCCGGGCGTCGACACTCAGTTGTAAGGCTGCGTACATCTGATCCTTCCGAATTTGATACGCTTGCGAGTGGCATATAGTTTCTTTCTCAGAACGATGTCTCACTCAATCGAAAATTCTTCAAAAATACTGTATTACTCTCCATTTATTAGTTTCTGGCTAGAAACTGAATATCCAATAAAATGTCAACTTGGCAATTTGATTTGTAATAAACCGTCAAGGAGGTCATAACCACATCTGCTGAACATTAAAACTGAACGCCTATTGAAAATGATCACCCGGGGTCCCTTCAGGGACATCTAATATAATTGGAACGCAGAAATCGAGAAATGGTACAAATTTTTATCTACCAAAAAAACCAACCTTGGACACTCTAAGATACTTTTTTCAAATCTGCTCCGAACTCGAGTATGGGAGCCTCGTACACTGGGTAGCCTTTTTAATGACGATTTGTGTTTACACATAGATTTTGCAATTTTGTTGATTGTGAGATGGTCTGATATGCAGATTTATCATCCAAATGTAAGTAAAGATGGCCAAATTGACATCAACATGCTAGGAGAGCAATGGACCCCGGTCCTGACTACAGAAAAACTGCTACTCTCCATCTCATCACTTCTCACGGACCCGATTCTTGGAGACACCGAAAATCCAATCTCAGATGTTTATCTGTACCACAGAAAAGATTACAACAGGATTGCAAGGGAATGGACCCAAGAGTTTGCAATTTGCCAAATTTTCTTGGTTTCCCCTCATGAACAATCGTTAAGCTCGGGAGTTGCCAGACTTTCGATCGAGTAAAGGATTGTTACGCTGGTCGTCCCGTTCAAGGAAACAAAAAGGCTAATCCTGCAAGTATAGGGCATATGTGTGGAGGATGTTTTTTGAAGCAATAGACAGGTGCCGTGCAGATCCTAGATAAGTGATTGCATTATGATGTCTTTGTATTGCTTGATATCATGACTGAGTTCACTAGATGCTTTGAATTTTGATAGTTAACTAGATGCTGTGAATTTTGACAGTACTCCCAGAGTACAGCCAACTAAGTTTATGAACCCCACATAAATGTATAGTGTTGGAGTGATCTGGAGTACCACGTTGCTCTGCACCGGGCCTACCGAACAATTACTCGTTAGTTTCACTACTACTACGAATTCTATCGAGGCCGATTGGGAAGTTACAAGTGAAAAAGTGGACAGTTTAGGATGTGGTTTGATTACAAATTTCGGGAGAGAAAAGTAAATATGAAGTACAAGATAAAGTGGTGAAACCAAATTTCATTTTCCTTCATTGATGGAGTAAATTTGTGTACATAAAACAGAGCCCTCGTACAATACATTAAAGGAAAACATGAAAATGAACATGAAAACGCATCCAACGGATGATATCCTTCCGGTACACTGATGCGTTTTCATGTTCATTTTCATGTTTTCTAGTGTACCAGATGAATATCATCCGTTGGATGGTTTTCATGATCATTTTCATATTTTCCTTTCATGTTTCATATACTTTTCGCATAGAAAACATGATCGAATAAATACCTTAGAGAAAAATGTGAAACAGTTGCTTCTTGTGTTATAGGCTGGTACAATACCTCACTTGAAGCTTGACAGGCACAGGACAGGATCCAGGGGTGCAAGTGGGGGGCTGGCCCCTGCACTGCACACTCCCCGATTATCCCATTTTTCTACTATGTTTTAAGTTTTGTTTGCAAAAATTATAAAGAAAGATCCCCTCAAAATTGTAGTGTTAATATACAAGGATGATAATTTGTTGTTAAAAAAAGAATATACTTATATGATATGGTCTCTCGTGATAGGAATCTTGCGTCCGCCACTGACAGGATGCCTTTGTTTTAGTAGCTAGCTCTTTGGTTTGTTGCAAGTTGAACTTCAATCAATGTTTTGTTCTGGTAACTCTGGGTATCTGAGCAATTGTAGCGCACCACGACTAACTTATTGGGATCAATTCCATGGTTGACTAGCAACGGCCTGATAATAGCCGAGAAAAGACCCTGTATGGATTAGCTCTGCAAGATTTGATAGCATCTAGGAGGTTTAATTCGAACTTGAAACCTGAGTCACAAATCCTAACCATTAAGCCAAACCCTAAGTCCTGGACCTTGGCTGCCAAATTCTTTAACACAACAAGGATTGAAAGCATTCTTCCTTGATTGCTCTGCATTTGGTTGTTTGGAAAATGAGAATTACCGTGTGTTAAAATTCGATTATGTTTCCTTATTAGGGGTAAATAACAATCTATTACTGTGTTGTAACTCCATGATTTATTAAGAAATTTGCTTGTTCAATTTCTAACGATCGAATCAACATTACTATGTTCCGGTATGAATGGTACTTATCTAGTCTTCCACCGTAAGAGGTTTTGATTGGGATTGTTTTGAACAATTCACGTAATGGTCGATCTCGTGTGCCAATTGATTCTCGACACCTGTCACGATTTAAGAAGCGAAATCGTGCTAAGGCTTGCAATTCTGTCAATTGTGTCTGAGTCCAAATTTTATCCACCTACTTTGTTTCAGTTTTTTAATTTGAGCAGCAGGCCATAGTATGGAAAAGGAGATATCCAAATTAATAGCAGGCTTGATTCTGGCATTGATAAAACAGGCCTAATTCTAGCATTGAACTAGGCCTAAGTGAGTGAAGATTTGAAGCTTATGGAGGGCTGGTTGAGATCCTCCGGCGAATAAGTTGCCAGATCCGGCGCGGCGGCGTCCGGCAACACCTTTTCGGCCGGGGTTTTCTATTTTATTTTATTTTTCAGTTTTTCTTCTGTTAGTTTTAGTTTTGCCCCGTTTCTGGTGGTTGTTTGCCCCGCTTTGGTGCCATTTTACCTCCCTGCGAGGAGTGTTTTTCAGATTGCATCAGTGCCTTATGTTTAGGATTGAGCTGGGTTTTCCGTTGGGATTTTCTACGACTAGATCTTGACAGGACTCTATGCCTGCACGTAGTGTCGGTCTGCCTCGGCAGGTGTGTCTGGAGTCGGTCAGCCTATAGTGCTGTGTAGCCGTGCTCATGTCATATGCTAGTTGTTTTGGTTCATTCTTATATTTTGTGATGTAATCTTTCTGCCTTCGGGCTGTGAATGAGAACTTGACATTTTCAAA
Source organism: Vaccinium vitis-idaea (assembly GCA_963854785.1). Classification (NCBI taxonomy): domain Eukaryota; kingdom Viridiplantae; phylum Streptophyta; class Magnoliopsida; order Ericales; family Ericaceae; genus Vaccinium; species Vaccinium vitis-idaea. The sequence continues at coordinate 40,563,349 of OY978215.1, forward strand.
AAAAAAAAAAAAATTCTAGCATTGAACAAAACAACAGTAATAATATTTGTCCTTTAGCGCACCCCCACAATGGGGCATGGTGGAACCCACAATAGCGTAGTCGCCACCTTAGGACCACTGTGGGCACATGCCCACACTGGATTTTGAGAGTTTTCTCTCTCTCTCTCTCTCTCTCTTTTCTGCATTTGTGTAGAAAAATATATTACATGTTTTATTTTGTACATTAAAATTTATATAAAAAATTATTGAGTGCTCTTGGGACACCACCTATATGGTATTTTAACGCTATTCTTGTAGACACCCCGATTTTGACCCGAGAAACTTATCAAGCATCCCCGATGATGAAAATGCCCGATAGAGCACGCGAAACTTGATTGTGAACTTGGAAACCTCTCCTAAACCTCTCCAAAATAAACCCAAACCTTCACCACCTTCTAGTACATTCAAGATCCTCTTTTTCGATATATAACATGTCCCAATCCATTTTGAAATGAGGGAGATATGCCCATTTTACCGAAACGATTCATTCTTCCGACCTTCTGAGGGTAAAATGGTCACATATTTTGATGTACAAATCATATTGGGTTCAAACCACGTGGGTTATAAAGTAGACCTTTCAAGCTTTCCAACGCTTCAAACCATGCACAAAACGGAGTTCGGTAGCACCCAGAATGGCCCCGCGAAGTTTGGAATTTTGTGCTGTCTCGCCATCCAGGCGCCTGGATTCCCCTATTCCAGGCGCCCGGACCCAATCCAGGCGCCTGGATTGCCTTAATGTAGGCGCCTGGACTCTCTCCAGGTACTTGCTGCCCAAGGTCAAGTGAGTGAGGAGGAGCGTCTTGAGGATCTTTCAGGGATTTTTCTGCAGAATATTGTTGAGAGAGAGTAAGGTATTTTGGTGACCCTTTGAACCTCACCTCTAAGGGTTCTAATGGCCCTTTTTGGACCTTGTCTTGCCTATATATATCCCCTCTCCTCCTCCATAAAGAAGATCAGTTTCTCCCTCCTTCCTCTACTGTTACTCTGCTGAAAATCATCCAGAAAATCCATCCCCAAACTGATCCCCTTCACTTCTAAGCCTAAAAACCCAACTTCTAGCCTAAAAACCCACCCTTTGATCATCAAAAACTCTCACATTTCAACCATCCACAATCAAACCCCCAATCAAACCACCTACAATCAGTTTGATATACTTCCAATAACCCAAAATCCAGCCCATTCAACTACCAAACATTGTCCAAAAATCAAACTCAAGTTCATCAATCAAAGCTTTTCAAGGTAGTTTTTCTACCAATGTGCTCAAGTAGGCCCTGAGGGGGACTCAATCAAGCTCTCATTGGTCTTCTATACCAGTAGAGGGTTTGAAAGAGGATTGAAAATCATCAAGAGAAAAACCTGTTTTGTGCATTCAGAACTCAATCCAGGCGCCTGGATCATCACTTTCCAGGCGCCTGCATTGAGTCCAGGCGCCTGGATTCACTCCATGCAGGCGCCTGGATTCCCTCCCCATGATCATGATTCCCGATTTCTTTTGCATTTCATTCAGTTTATGGAATATCATTTGATTGCATCGATCTTAGATTAATCATGCCTCATGTTTCAATCTTCATCATAATGGTTATTTGGAGTATCTCATTATCAAAACATCCAAAATCTAGTCTCTTTTAAGTTCATATCATGCATTTAAGTTGAGTTTGAGGTCCATGCTTGTTACAGTGTTTCTAAACATCATTTAGAGTGTGTGTAAATCAGTCAAATACATTGCATCTGGAGTTTACTGTGAAAAATGAAGTTTTGAGTTTGCTGTCTGGAAGGCAATCCAGGCGCCTGGATTGACTCCTTCCAGGCGCCTAGACCCAATCCAGGCGCCTGGATCCTATCCAGGTGTGATTTGATGGGCATTTGTGATCAGTTTCTGGAGCATCTCAGAGCAGTTTGAGCATTATTTAGTAAAATTTCAGTATCTCTTATGCATAAATCATTCACTCATAACACTTTGCACAAGCATTCATTCATATCTCATTGATATTCTTGATGTATTTGCCATGCTCTCACATGAATCTGAGTTTGAAGTCCATTTAAACAACATTTTCAAAATCTTTTAAACATTTAGTAGAGACCGGCAAATATGTCGGGCGTGTGGGGTGCTTTGAATTCCTTCCCCTCACGTAACCTAGCTTCTGGACCCGAGAAATCTCATTTTAAAGACCGGTAAAGTATTTTCCATTTCAAGGGTAAAAGAGTCATTTTTCAAATGGTTTCTCGGGTAAGGTCCTCAAATCCGGGTGGCGACTCCATTCAACCAATCAAATCATTTTCCAAGTCAAAACCGTTTTCGTGGACATGCCTCCGCGGGGTGTTCACAATTCTCCTGCACATATTTATGTTGAACTCACACTAATAACATGTAATGATGAATGCCGATAAAAAAGAGTGATAAAGAAGGATGTTAGGGCACTAAGTGGAGACGCACCGGGATTTCAAAATAACTAATTACTTACAAACAAGCCTCAATTCATTGAATTTTCGCCTCGAAACTATTACGTGTTTACGAAATTATACTTATTATATAAAGTTCAAGTCTCTTTTTCTTTCTTTTTTTTTTTCCCCGCCAGAGGTTAGTGGGAAAGTTAGCTTGCTAACAACTAAAGGGAAGCGTGCTAACAACTCAAGGAAATTGTGCCCACATCGGTATAATTTTCTGGCTACGCCACTGCAATAGCGGTGACGGAAACTCCGCGATTTCTTGGTGAGTACGTCTAATCAAATGCACAAAAGATTGATATTTTTGTTTTCTTTCCATCATTTTTTAGCATTCTCTGGCTAATCAAACGGACCCGATCGTATTTACTTTCCAATGCTAAAGAAACTCATGTAATTGGCAGTTGAAGAGCCAATTCCTTGCATGCTTTACAAACATGTTATCTGATCTGATTGATAAATCATAGTGGTCATGATCAAAAGTTAGGTTTCTGCCAAACCAAATTAATTTCACCATTTTTCTACAAATCAATTTAGAGATACTTATCTTTTTGCTTCTTTTGTGGGTGCCTTTTCCAAGTGGAGGATTGAAAAGCAACAATAAAAGAGAGTATAAGAATGAGTTAAATTCAGAATTTAATTTCTAACTGCCTTGAGATTGAGCCCCACTTCCACACTATGTAAATGGGAGAAACGGGACCCTGGCGTGCGGCCTCCGGGTCGTTGGATGATGGTCCCGATTTCATCTCGTCACTTTACAGATCCAAGCCGTTAATTGCCGAGATCAACGGTTCGGCTGTGCACATCAAGACTACACACTAGGATTAAAAGGACATTGTCTTAATTTAATCTAATTGTATTTGCTAATTAATTAGAAATGATTATGTAATACTATAGTAGAGAAATATATTACTGATACCCTTATGGCAGCGATTTATGCACCAAATAGGTCTCCCAATTCAAGAAATATGCACAAAAATTTGTGATTGTGTATTCTTAATTACGAAATGTGTGTTCGAATATTATATTTTTAAAAAATGGTCCAGTATCATTTACGCTTGTTGACTGGTAATAAGAAAAGTTCTACTAATGTTAAAAGGATGAAATGGGGGACTCTGCCGTCGCTTGCGATTGGCTGGGAGTGCCAACCCCCAGTTGGATCGTCCGTTTTGCGCATTAATGGGTCAGATCTCACCTTGCCTAAGTGTATTTGAGCTGTCCATTGCTTGATGCAATCCGAGCCGTTGATGCGTGAAAGGGACGACACAGATGGGTTGGCAGGTTTTATCGGGGATGCTTAATGGCAATTCCATCAGAATTGTGTCGTTAAATTTCACAAGGAAAATGCTAATAATAACTCATTGTATTGTAAATAAGGGATGAAGAAGACAAAAGAATACTCCCTCCGTCCCTTTTTAAATGTGTTACTTCATAAATCTAACTTATTAAAGAAACAACATCATTACACATTAACTTTTTTCTTCACTTTACACTTTTCGCATCAACTTTTTACCTCTACTTTTCAAAATTATCCTTTACTTTCACCCATTAACTTTTACCTACTAACTTTTCAAAATGGCAAAATGATAATTGTACAAATTTTTATTCATTAACTTTTCAAACCACAAACTTATTTAGGGATAGACCAAAATGGAAAGTTAAAACACTTAAAAAGGGTAAGAGGGACTACAATTTTCGATGTGTTAAAGTGCCTTGAAAAGTGTAAAAGGTGTATCCGAAATTGTATTTTTTTTTTTGTTTTCTTCCTCCTTTATTCACAACCCAATATTAGCATTTCCCAATTTACAAAATCCAGTTCTAATTATTTATTTATTTAATTTTTTTACAAAATTGTGGTACATTTAATTTCAAATGAACGTACAAACATGTGAGTTAATTAAACCCATATGACCCATGTGTAACTTCGCCCCTGGTTTATCATTACACTAGCGGATACCTACGCCCAATCACACTAATATAGTCTCAACTTAAATAAATTACCCGTTCTACGCGTAGAGCACAAATGTAATTTACGCGTACCGTGGTTACAATTTTGAGATTTTTTTTTTACTATTGATTGATTTTATTCAAACCCTCAATAATGGTTAACCAACAGTGGCCAAAGCCACGTCATCAAAGCCACGTCATCAACTTGTAAATATTCTTTTCCTTCATCAAAGAAAACAAAAACAGTGTCAAAAGTAATCCACGACGCGTAAGAACCAAAAAAGAGAAACCCACGCATCTTCTCAGTTCTTTCCATCCGCTTAACTCGTAACTCCACCATCTTAGTTAGTTAAAAAGCACGGGGGGGGGGGGGGGGGGTTTAGCGGCCCCACTTGGATTCTTTCCGTACATGGTCGTAGTGCGGCATCTAAGCCGTTTATTTCGGTAATGAGTGGTCTGGTTCTCGTTTTGGCAATTGACGGCTCAGATCTGCATGGGCCGAGATAAAATTCGGACTTTTGATTGTGAGATGGACGACCCCTCGGATGCCACACTATAAACCTGTAGTGAACCCCGCACTACAGAGTCCCCAAATTCATTAGAGTGAATATATCTTTTAGACACGGACATAGACACGGACATCCGCTAGTTACTCATATACATCGCCTCCCAATTAGGTACGCTATCTTGCCTCCCAAGGTACACGAACTAGGGTCTGATCAAACCCTAGTTCTCTCTCTCTCTCTCTCTCTCTCTCTAACGGTTATTCTATTTTTCTAGTTCATCATCTTCTCCAACGCTGTCTGTTCACTCGAAAAACATGGAAACAGAGAATCGGGAGATCGCCGATCAAGAAAAAACAGAGAATCTGGAGACTTTTCCTAGTTCATCCTCTTCTCCGACGCTGTCTATTAACTCGGAAAAAATGGCCACAGAGAATCCAGAGATCGCCGATCAAGAAAAAACAGAGAATCTGGAGAATTTTCCTAGTTCATCATCTTCTCCGACGCTGTCTATTAACTCGGAAGAAACGGCAACAGAGAATCCGGAGATCGCCGATCAAAAAAATACACAGATTCTGGAGATTGCCGGTCCAGAAAAACCAGAGATTGATGTGGAGATCTGTGCAAGAACAAGGCTCAAAATTGAGTTAAAAGAATTCAATAAGAATCCCCCTGCAAACGTTAGTTGTGGGCCTATAAGTGACGAAGACATGTTTCATTGGCAAGGCATCATAATTGGCCCTGCAGATACCCCTTTTGAAGGTTCTCTATTCCATCTTTCAATCGAATTCCCCGTTGATTATCCTTACGAGCCTCCAAATGTGAAGTTCGAAACCAAGGTACGTACGTACATATTCCGGTTGATTTCATCATTTGTTGTTCTCTCTGTATGATCATCACTACAAGATTTTGAATCTCACACCTCCGATAATCACTCTGATATTATTGAATGCCTAATGCAAATCGTGTCATCACTGATGGTTTTTTTGGCCGAGAATTTGGGAAGGCAGAGGCATGGCTTTAAATCGCGGTAACGGGAAACATAATGGTATTGTTGGTACGGCCATATATCGGATTGTCTCGGTCTGTGTCAAAACCCTAGGCAGAGGTCACATAAGGTGGGTAAATTACGATATTGGTACGTAACGTAACGGCTGGTACAAAACCCTAGGCAGAGGTCACATAAGGTGTTTTTTTGGTTTGTTCCATGTAACCCTCATCGGATACACAAAGAACTGTGTTTAACTTTCCCTAGGTTTAGCCAAGGGTGGAGTGTAATGGTAGGTTTTGTGTTTTTTCGGGTTTGTATCAAAAAACTTGTTAATGTGTCACTTTTTAAAAATTGTGTCGTCGTTGTGTTGACATTGTTAAGATCTTTAGTTATTTTTTTAATATGTACATAGTTATACACTTGGCAATGTTGTGCAAACAACTTGTTAAAAATGAGGACATTTCCAACACTATCTTAGTCACAAAATTGATAAAACCCACATAAAATTGGGGAAAAATAACCAATAGTGACATTGAAAAATGCCTTAAGCCACAACTAAATACAAGTTTCAAAATTAAATACTTTTGTACGATTTTGAGCTAAAATAATAAAAGGCACCAACAACTATAGAATGAGAAGTTTTGCTCTTAAAGTAATTAGGACATTAGTATAAATAATTTAGTTGGTTTTGGACTTTTTATCATGGAAATCAACACGGTGATTAGGAAATTCAATATTCTATCAGTATTGATATTGGTAAAGAGTTTTATAATAATACATCGATATTTTTCTATACAAGTTGACCAAACATGATTTTGAAAAATCAAATCATTCGATATTGAAAAGTTTTGTAATTGGTTGTACAATTAGATATTGGAAGAAAAGTATTGTAATGGATTGTATAATAACATGCCTGTCTTGCATTTCCGCATTTAGTAAACACATTAGTATTTTCTATGCAAGTGGGCCAAACTTGATTTTGAAAAAATCAATACTCCTAGTGATTATGAAATTCAAAAGAATGAAAACTTATCTATAAGGTACACAAGTACGGGCTACTGGTTGGCCTAGCCGATATCATGTTGTGTTCGAATCGTGTCGTTTTAGGTTAATCGAGTTGACATGAAAAATTAAACGTTAATCGACCAGTGATATTTGTGTTCGTGTTAAAAAGTAATCGATCCAATCCCTATTTACTTCGTATCACGTTAACGGGTCGTGTCTGGAATTCCCACCCCTAAGAAGGATGGCGTGTATGAGATGAGAGAAAACATTGAGAGATAAAAAGTAAAACCTTGTTGTCCATTATACACACTTTCTTTGCTGTTTCCTCTTTATTGACCTTGGCTTTTGACGAAGTCCTCTGAATGGACTCAGCATTCCTTTCTTCCACCTTTCCATGCAGTTTCCCACAAGTAAAGTTCCAAACCAAGGTAACCTTCACATTTGGTTTGCTTTAGGTTGTTCCACCACCAACCGGCTTAAGTATTTTTTGGTTTGTCTTTGTTTAATTTTTTTTCGTGTTTGTTAATGTTACGTCAAACTTTTTACGTCTTTTGATTCGTCTCGACTTGAGGAATCGAAAAAGTAAAAAATTATGAGAATTACCCAATTTTTTTGGGAAATATCCAAGAAAAAGCCCGAAAAATCTGTGTAATTCTCGTAATTTTTTACTTCTTGGGTCCTTTCATCGAGACGAATCAATAATTCACAAACGTTTGATACAAAACTAGTAAACGCGAAAAAAATTTGAATAAGGACAAAACCAAAAAATTAAAAAGACCATTCCATTGGAACAAGGCCTAAAACGAGGTCCCACCCAATAAAAAAAATTCTTAAAAGCATTCTAATTTCTCCTATTATTAGTCTTGGGCAAGAAATTGACGATCTAATACAATATGAAATTGACAGTTTGTTTCTAATAAATCATTAGGGGGATTAAGAGTAATTTCCATGGTCTTGGGCACCACGTGCCCCAACCCCCTTATCCACCACATATACAAAGTAAGGGTGTTGAGGCAACACGTGGCGGTGCCTAAAGACCATAGAATGATTAGTCCGGGATTATAACCGCATCCTCTGAATGGAAACGTTAACCGAACACCTAGGAGAAAAAGGTGCAACCCTAGACACTGAGATAGTTTTTCACACCTGCTCCCATTTCGCGTAAAGGGTAACCCTGTGATTTTTGCTTATAAATAGATTTTGGAATTGTGTTGATAGTGTGACGGTCTGATATGCAGATTTATCATCCAAATGTTGGCGAAGAAGGTCAAATTCACTTGAACGTACTAGGAGAACAATGGAGTCCTGCTCTGACCACAGAAATACTGCTTCTCTCCATCTCCTCAATCCTCCTGGATCCACTCCTCCTGGACCCAATCCTCGTGGACTACCCATTTCTTCTTGAAGACACTGAAAATCCAATCTTAGATATTTGACTTTTGTCCGGTTTGGTTGGTTTCTTACCATCTGTGTTGTCCTTGCTCTTGGGCTCTAAGTGGCAGATGATTGCCATTAGACGTGGTGCCAATTTTGTTGAGATTTTTGGTTTTTTGTGGTGATGCCGTGTTCTCATGGGTCATTTTAATCTTTGTAGTTATATTCAAGTGTTAATGAAATCTTTTTGGTTTTTCGGGGGGAAAAAAAAAAAAGATCATTGAATTCTTGGGGGAAAAAATGTTAATCGGTAAGCGCAGGGCATATATATGGAGGATGCTATATTGCTTTATGACAAGACTGAGTTGATTATATGCTGTGAATTTTGAAGGTTAATGTCGATGGTATTAGTTTCACTACAAGTCCCAACTCTATTGAGCACAATTGGGTAGTTACAAGTGAAATAATTGACAGTTTTGGCCACAAAAGATAAAAGACTTTGAATTGAAGAAACCAAAATTTTGTTTTCTTGATTTATCTGTCAATTTTTGGGGGTATTTGCGATTATTTTTTCTTAGATTTTAGATTGTAGCTTCATTGGTGGATCTGGGTAAAGAAAATCACTGTTGGAAAACAACCTTAGAGCAAAATGTGAAACTCTGGTATAGAATTGTATTTTTTTTTTGGGTCTAAACCCCCGGTATCCAGAAGCCCACTGAACCCCGACTAAATCCGGTTCGAGCCAGGTCGGCCCACGATGGGGTAAAGCTCTCCCAACGCAAGTTTCCTCCATTCACAAGACTCGAACTCGAGACCTTGCTTAAGGTGGTATAGAATTGTAGTATACGACTATACGTCGCATGCAGCTTGAATGATTTTGATTGGATTTTTTTTTTATTGGCAAAAACATATAAATTCGACAAGTCGATGATAGAATAAAGACAAAACACAAACGTCTTGAAATAACTTGGAGATTAAGTGTTAGGCCAATACTATGTAAAAACCATCCAACAAAAAGTTGAATGATGATGAAAAAAAGGAAGTGAAAGCACCCAAAGATTGTGATAATACATGATCAGCCATCACAAAAACTCAAAAAGTTTTTTCGGCATGAGAACAGTCTTAGCAGAACTACTTTAAAAAGCACCCCAACCTTGTACCTTAGCGTGATTTTTCGGTGGGATTTATTGCCCCTTACGGGTGCTTTTGTTGATTTCATCTGTATAGTTTTGCTAAGATTGTCTACTACTAAATCGATGACGGACTCTACGCCGACCTTGTGTTGGTCTGCCTTGGCAGTACGTGTCTTTTGGGCTTGTGAGCCGGTGCGCTGTTGCAGTTACTCGCGTCTAGATTTTGGTAGTTCTGGTTCAGTCCTGTATTTTGAGATGAAATCCTTTGCCTTTATGGCTGTGAAATGAATTGACTTGCCTCGTTCAAAAAAAAAAAAAACATGATTTTTCGGCAGATTCCGTATAAACTATAAAGCATCCATTAGCATTAGCAGCAACCTCCACCATTTAAAGATTCCAAAATGGCACCATAGCATATTCCAAAACAGGGATTTGGGATTTCCCGTAGTAACCCAAGTCATTATATTTCCGTAGTGACCTTAATTGCGGTCCCTCTGAAATCTTTATTTGGGATTGGAACTATTCATTTTTTCAGGAATGTTAAGCGGTTATGGGTACAAAAAATTATGATCAACAGAGAACAGTAGACGCACAATTGAGACAAATTTGTCTTAAAGTGTATTCTCCAAATGATATCGGCTATCCACAAAAATGGTAATCGACAATATGGCTACCAATATCTAATTAATTTGATTTTTTACACGAATAATCTACTCAATATTCCCAACAAATTGTACGGTTCCAATCCCACATACAGATTATAGAGGGCCCGCAATTGAGGTCACTACGGAGTGTAGTGACTTGAATCATTACGGGTATTCCAAATTCAACACCAGACCCAAAACATGGATCACCCATGAGCTGCAGGAGGCCAGAAAATATAAACAAGTCCCTCTATTTTGCAAAAGAAATGCAAATTTAAGAAATATAGTACTTGATCTCTTGTGGTTGCTAATAAAAAAATAATTAATGCAATAGTAGTATTAGTAAAATATTAGTGATGCCCATAGGGTAGCGATTTATCCACAGAATAGGTCACCATATTCAAGAATATACGCAAAAAAATTGAGTATGTGTATTCGTAACTACGAAATGTGTATGACTGTATGTAAATATTACTTTTTATAAATGGTCCAGTATTGTTTACGCTTAATTGTTAGCAAAATTATTGTATTAAAAGGATGGTATAGTAAATTTTTTTATTGGAGTTGCTTCATGCTTGAGGCAATTCGAGCCGAGTTTTAAAATGTTCAGGTTCGTTCATTAAGTTTTTAAACGAACTCAGCCGAGCTCGAACTCAATGAAAATTTGGCAAGCCGAACTTACCGAGGTTTGAGTCGAGCTTGAACTTGTTCACGAGCCTTAGCGAATAAAAAATACTACATATTTATGCTCTTATACAAGTCTAGAACTACAAATAATTTTTTTATTCTGTACGTAAAGAAGCCTATCCATATATAACATTATTAAAAACATATAAAAATTTAAGTTTAATGTACAAGTTATAAAACTTTCATTATGTATATGTGAAAGTTATACATATTCAAGGTTATTTATGAAATTCTTATGAGATATATGTATATATTTCAAGTTCACGAGCCTAATCGAACCGAATATTGTCAAGTTCAAGTTCGGCTCATTTATTAAACGAGCCTAAAATTGCGGTTCAAGTTCAATTCGTTTAGTAATCGAATCGAACTCGGACTTGCCTTTACCGAGTCGAGCCTCGAATAGTTCACGAACGACTCAATTCATTTACAGCCCTACTTGTGATACGTACGTAGTAGAACTCATTCTTTCATATTTGATCATAAAAGACAGCATTTAAGTAAGAATACATTGCTTGGAAAGTAAGGAGACAACGGTAGAATAATATTCTCTGAATCTTTTAGAAAAGAAACGATCGGACGGTTATGACCGTTATATAAAAGGTGATCGGACGGGTAAAGAGTTGCTCGTGTTTATATGGCAATGGGCGGAAAGATTTCCCTCCAATGTGGTTGATAGTTGATATATCGGAAAACCTATGGGTACCGACCCATAGGTACAGAAAATGCATAGAGCATGCTCGGGAACTCACTTTTGGGTCCCACACGAGTGATCCGAACTGTTCATTATTCTTAGAACATTTTTCCTAGAGGCCCCATAAAAATTCAGCTCAATCGGACGATTAGAAATTGTCGAGCCAAAGTCCCACCGTTTCAATAAAAAAATCGAATGGTTCGGATCACTTGTGTGAGATCCAAAAGTGAATCACCGAGCATACTCCGTGCATTTTCTGTGCATTTATATCTGTACGTGTAGCAAGATCCATTGATATATAGCCCAAGCCAACTCATTAGACCAGGTCACGGGCCTTCTGCTGGTCATGCTGTACCTAACAATGGTCCAAATTCTCCCGTAATATTCCTGGTCGACACGGGAGATGATATCACGAATCCACTTTACTGTTGCCGTGTCATCTGACCAATCAGGCCGCGCCGTGCCATCAGGCCAATCAGGGAGCGCCATATCACTAGACCTCGTCCGACCAATCGGGCCCCCGCTGTGCCATCCAGCCAATCAGGAAGCGCCGGGTCACTAGACACCAAAGAAACGCAGTGTCGTATAGAATAACCAACTTCGTTGTCCATCCAATAAGATTGTGTTTGTGTCCAACCAATAGAAACTTTTATTACCGTTCACAACATTGGACTATCAAAATAATACTCCATCTTTTATTACCTTCATTCGGCAATCTATGTCATTTTAAAATTAATTACTTGCTGTGTTCGTTTCCCACTTTAAAAGCACTTTTTACATTTCTAAATTACAAATTTTTAAAGTATTGTTCGGATGTTTTTGAGATAGGGCCCGTAGATATTTTTCGTTCTATAATATTCTTTTTTGTGATTTCAAAAATTTTGTTTAATAGTTTTAATCGAAATCTATCAAACAATTAAAAGTTAACCAATTAAATGTTTAATTTTCTTTTATACGTTTAAAAATTAAGCAATTTTTTTGAGATATCTAGATTAATAAAAATAGACAATGGGTGTACACGGTCCGGCTTGGATCGGTTCTCTAGAAACCAAATATGGTCCACATTATACACAAAGTACTTGACAAATCTACCATCAATGAAACAACTCCTAAAATTGATAAAAACAACTAATAAAGTAACTTAAATTTAACAAAGAATGGAATAATCTAAAACGAGAAAATAAATTCAGCAGCATGTCTTACTAGGAAATTAAAATTGAAAGTTAGGTATTAATATGAACAAATAATTATATTAATACATTAAAGACTTCCCACCAAAATAGATTTCTACTCTAAATAGACATAAAAAATTACCTTACTCGGGTGAAAAATAATAACTTACCAAATCAAGATACATAATTATGTACATAGATAAATAAATATATTAACTCTATGTATATATTTGTGTGTGTGTATATATATATCTTATGGTCTAGTTCGGTTCTAACCGTGGTTCTCAAATTGAGAACCAGTAACCGAATCATAATTAGCGGTAAATATTATTTTTTCAGAAACGATAACCAGACCAATGAATTGCATAACCTAACCAAATAGAACGGCTCAGTCCGGATCAAATCGATTTACCGATTTTATCGGTTTTTTTGTGCACCCCTAAAATTTAGAACTAAGGAAGTAGAAGTTTTTCCCGACCTAAAATCACCACAATAAAACACAGAAACAGTAGTGTTGTGGTATATAACATTACTCATATATGCCTATATTGCCTCCCAAAGTGCACAATTAGCCTTCCAAAAAAAGAGGGAAAAAGAGTACACGAACTAACACACATGTTTTCCCGTTCTCCCCATTTTTTGGGGGTATATTTCTTTCCGAACCGGGTCGGGATAGTGCCCAAAGGCACTATACTCATATAATGCCCAATCTGAGCCGTCTGTTTGGCAATAAACAGTCCATAATATTTTATATATAAGATTACATTAAATAGTCCAGATTATTTTACATACAAAATTACGGGTCAAGGGTATGTGCTATGTACCTAGTGCACAACACGCGTGCTGTGCGGCCCATTTGGCGTCGGGTCTCTTTTTTTATCCGAACCGTTCATTTTGTTCTTCTCGTCTAGTTTGTGGTCCACGTAAAAATTCATATTGATCGGAGATCTTTGACTATGTTTTCAAATAGTTAACGATGTCCGATCAACATGAATTTTTACAAGGAATACATACTCGACAAGACGAACAAAATGAACGATACAGATCAAAAAAGGGGACCCAAAGTGGGCCCAAATGAACCGCACAACATGCGTGTTGTGCACAGACTTTGAACCCCAAAATTACATATAGAACAATAATTAAAATCTAGACCACTAAAAACAATTTTGAAAAAATCCCTTTTGGACTAGACCTTTACTTTATTGACTATTCCCAATAAAACCAACACTAATTCATGTATATATATTAAAGGTAAAGACTTGTGCGCTCAAGTCTTCCCCTTTCTTTCTTTCTTTTTCTCACATTCTTGTTCATCATCTTCTCTAATACCTCCCCTGTACTAACAAGGAAACATGGGATCAGAGCATCCTTTGGAGATCTGTGCAAGAAAAAGGCTTGAAATTGAGTTAAGAGAATTCAATGAAAACCCTCCAACACACGTTAGTTGTGGACCTATAAGTGATGAAGACATCTTTAATTGGCAAGGCATCATAATTGGGCCTGTAGATACCCCTATTGAAGGTTCTCTTTTCCATCTTTCAATAAAATTCTCCATTGATTATCCTTACAAGCCTCCACAAGTTAGGTTCCAAACTGAGGTATGTATACATAGTACTGTTTCATCTCATCTTTATCAGTCATGGGTTTTTTTCGGCCGAGAATTTTGATTGGCAGAGTACTCCTATAAGGGGCAGATGAGCACGGGTGACCGCCATACCCGAGTTTTTAATTTTCTTTGGAATCATAGTAGTTATTTCTCAATTATGTCGAAATTATACAAGTTCGTTCGCCCGAGGTTTTTAAAGATTTTCAACACCTTGTACACTCTCAAGTTTCAACAGAGACTTGATGGTCAATTTCTGCAGATGGCGTCAATAAGTTCTCTATGTTTTGGAGGTTTTTTTCTTGACCTGTAATTTGGTTGCTAGGTTAAACTTACTTCTATAGTTGTCAATATAGGTTTTTTTTGTAAATAATAAAAGGAAAAGAACGGTTTCAGATACGGTTGTCTGGGCCTACCGAGCCCAGGGGACAGCAGAGCCCCTGCTTTCATAAATTATTGTCTAGTTTGATGTAATTCGTATGATTTTTGTAAATTATATCCCATGGGTAGTACAATGTGTAGTGGTTTACGGAGAGTCCGCGGTGAACTAGTTAGTGAATTATCTATAAACCGGTACCAAAAAAATCGATATGTACCGACGAATAAGTTGTGTATGGGCCGATATTGATCAAAACCCGCATTTTTCTTACTGTTTTTTATTTTGTGAAAATTTCGTGTGGCTCTTACGTGCAGGTTTTTCATCCAAATATAGAGGTGAATGGCAGGGTTAATATCAACATACTAAGAGAGCAGTGGAGTCCTGCTCTTTCCATAGAGAAGTTGTTACTTTCCATAAGTTCCATTCTCCTTGATCCAGTAGAAGTAGACATTGACAATCGTTATTGGCACGAGACGAATTGTCGCAGAAGAGGAT
Organism: Vaccinium vitis-idaea; assembly: GCA_963854785.1. Taxonomy (NCBI): domain Eukaryota; kingdom Viridiplantae; phylum Streptophyta; class Magnoliopsida; order Ericales; family Ericaceae; genus Vaccinium; species Vaccinium vitis-idaea. Next base: position 40,578,454 of record OY978215.1, read on the forward strand.
GGAGAAAACGGTATGTGAACTTCTAATTATCGCAACATTCACAATCTTTATTGGCACGCTTTTTTCAATTTGTTCGATTTGTAGTCCTCTGTTTCCAAACGTATACGTGAATAGATGCATATGACAATGGTATTGCCACGATCGAAAATTGAAACTGATGAAGATTGAGAATTTGAGTAGGGGAGAGAGACGGGAAAGGTGTTTCTTAATGCGTTGAGAATGATTGGATTTGTAGCTTCGCATCTTAAGAAAGAAAATTGGATAAAGTTAAATCTTTTAGCCACGTCGCTGAATATGTTCAATAGATTGCTTGACCTATTATGTGACAATTTTTAACCTCAGGTGACCTCCAAGCTTATATTAACCGGCGAATGCAATCATGCTTGAGATAGGTTGATTATGCTCGATAAAGGAAATCGAGTAAAATTGTTTAGGGGATGAACGTGTGCTTGTGGGACGTGTGGAGCTAGCAGTTGTCAAACCACAAGCAGAGATTTAGCATCATTATGGCATATGCAGGAACATATAGCAGAGCTAGCAGTTGTGCCAAAATGGCCTGATGGCGCTGAAATGAAGTCATTTTGCATTCAACTACGCGTTCATTTGAAACGTTTTCTGCAGATGTAGACGGAGTCCATCTTAACAATTTAAGTGCACTAGTTGAAAACAATGTGAAAATCACTAGTAACAAAATTTTTAATGACCCAAGCAACAAAAACTATGTACATGGTTAGATGCTGGTGTGCTTCTGCTGGTGTATATGGGATGCGATAACCCCGGCCATTTCCCTTTACCTTTTGCCGACGGTCATGCTTTCTTGAATTTTTCTTGTCTGCATAGCAAAACTCAACCTCATTTAGCATTAACAGCTCCTCAACTTTGTAGGTATATAACGAGTCTTATAGTTCAGTTTCTGCTATTTACAGGCTATTGACAAACTGGTCAAGGATCAAGCTACGTCCCATGATCTTCAGAAATCGAAGCAATGGATTTAAGCCCGGAAGAAGATAAATGATGTCCTTGCGCACGGTGCTCTCTTTCAAAATGTCGATGGTATATATAAATGATTTGCAGTGTTGTCCATTAGCCCTCAAGTTATATTTAGTCTGCGCTGTGATCTTCGGTTTTTTTATCACTGGAGGCATTGCATTATTTGAAGATTGGCATCTAAATGTCGATGGTGTCTGCCTAGTAGATACTATTTTGTAGTTGGTATCAGAGAAAGGTTTACAATTAGAATCTAGTAATTCCAAATTCTTTGGATGATTTTAGCTAATGTCTACTCTATTTGGGAATTCTTAAGCTGCAATTTTTTCATCAAAAACAGGGATAGCTCTATAAATCAAGAAACTCATTTCCTTCTCATAAACATGCAACTTCAATGAATTATTGTACGTTCGAAAAACACATTCAAGTAACTAAAAGATTTCAAAAATATGCATTTATAAAGTTAGGTATGATTTTGATTCGTGCAGTCTGTAATCGTAATTCTTGTTATACTACATATTTGTGGTTTTGGTACGTTGTTCATTATTCACACGCACCTGCCGAACCGTTCACTTGCAAGACCAAAATGATTCGTTGCAGTATCCATATAAAAGGATAGGGAACACAACCAAAAAATAAGTCACTTTTCGGTATATTGTTTTCTGTAAACCGAAATTTTTGTACCGCAAACAACATGTAATCAATCATGTGCATAGGCACAACCATAACAGGACCTCAACAATTTGTCACGGGGAATAGAATTGTCTTTAACCTTTGACAGATCTCTTCATGCCAAAGTTGATTCTGTCATAAGGGATGAATCGTGGTTTTGGCCTAGAAGGAGAAATGCAGTCACTAAGGAAATCATGGATCATACCCCTATCCCCTCTACTCTCTTTCCAAATCCATCTCAGGAGGATTCAGTGGTTTGGTTTCTTTAACCTCAGGGTTATTCTATCAAATCTGTATGTGGGAGGCTATCAGGGTAACCAAGCTAAGGCTGCAAATGATCAGAGTTGCTCGCTTTGACTCGTTTGCTGATCGAGCCAAGCTCGAGCTGAGTTTTGGGCTCGTTTACTAAACGAGCCTAGCTCGCAAAAACTCGACTTGTTTAAAGAGGCTCGTTTAGTAAATTAGTCTGCCTAGGCTCGTTTACAACCGAGCCGAGCTCAAGCTCGAGTTTTGGGCTTGTTAAGCCAACGAGCCGAGCTCAAACACTACAAAGCTCGGCTCCGATTGACTTATTTGCAGCCCTAGGGCTCGGAAGTGCCTTGGGGTAAGGGGATTCGGGGGGCCTGTAATGAATAAGCTCACTACACCCCTCTAATGAGCAATCATAGAACTTATAAATATATATATATAGTAGGTATCTGATCCAGGATCCTGGATGCAACCCTCCATCCGGGAAAATGATCTGGACCGTCCACTGAAATCGCACGGCTGACATTTAAAAAGCACCTCGCGGGTTAAAAACAACCCGGATCAAGGACTATCCGGGTAATATTGCTTCACGGGTCAAAACCAATACCCACTCCTTCATTCCATCGATGTTTTACATAGAGGAAGATAGAGAGAGAGAGAGAGAGAGAGAGAGGCGATTTCCAGCCGATTTGGAAGAAACACACCCATAGATCGATCGACCAACAAATTTGAGCATCCAACTGCAAGGTTTCTCTCTCTCTCTCTCTCTCTCTCTCTCTCTCTCGCGTAGTGAAAAAATGGCTGTGTTTTGAAATATAGGGTTCGAACCCTAGATCGACCAACAAATCTGTTTTGGTTCGTACTCTCTCTCTCTTTCTCTGGTTACATTTTGATTTTGAAATCTAGGGTTTCAAAAAAAACACGATTTTGAAATCTAGGGTTTCAAAATCAAACTTTCTGGTACGCCTAGGGTTTCGAAATCAAACTTTTTGAAATCTAGGGTTCGAAATCAAACTCGAAAACCCTTAATAGATTAAGATTTGGGATTATTCTTCACTATCATAGTATAGAGCTTTGGTATCCGAGAGGTTTGGGTTCAGGTTGCTCGAACTGCATTTGTCTTCTATTCGGATTCTGCTTTGTCCTTCACATTTTATTTTGTTCTGTGTATGGATGTAATTTGTTTTGGGACTACCATGTCATTTGATTAAATAAGCTGCATGTCACAGTATTAGGAGAATTTCTAAACTTGCAGTTGAGGATATATAGGAGAATTTCTAAACTTGCTGTAATTTGTTTTGGGACTACCCAATTTATTATGCTAACTTTTTTGGTAACCATTTGGAAATATGGAGGATTGTAGTTCTACTGTCATTATCTACCTTAGTGAGGATAAGTCCATGATTCAGTTATGGAAGGTTTTTGACTTTTTTGCTAAATGTTCAAGTTAATAACCTTGTTTGTTGCCCTTCCACTGAAATGGTTGGGCTCATTTTGGTTGGCTATGGTGCCAAATAGCTCCTAACATGTATCCAAACATTTTGTTTATCAAATTGACGTAACCTTATCATTAATTGAGTTCCAAACCTCCAAAAACTGGACATTTTTCTTGGATTACTAGAATAATTTTATCATTTATAACACTTTATCATTTATAAAATGGAATGTATAACTTCTGAGGTTTCCTTTGGCTGGATTGGTGTCTCCCGTTGCCTAGTTGCTCTAAGCACTATGCTGGTTCAATTATTTAGTTCGACAGTGTTTATTTGTGTAATCCAAGTCACAGATTCAGCACTATGCTGGTTCAATAGATTAAGATTATTTATTTAGTTCGACAGTGTTTAGTTAGGCCCCGTTTCCGTACCTCCTTGGAGTCGTGAGAGGGTGGTTATGACCCTCAAAAAATTGGATGACTTCATACCCCACATCACCTGATTTGTCTTTCACAACTGACATTTTCGCACCACAACCTTCTCTAGTTAGGCCCCGTTTCCGTATTGTTTTTTCTGAAATTTGTTGCGTATACTTTTCGGACCTCAACCCTTCTTTGTAACAAACGTACTCTTTTCTAATGACTTGACCTTCCTTACCCAACTTGCTAGAATTAATTCGGATACTAAATCCAGATGCTTTAGCATAATCGTTATAAAACTTCTGAGCATCATCTAAACTGTTAAACTTTTGTTTAAGTTTGGGTATCAAGTCATTTTTTACCTGAGGATTGTAAAGTACCCGGGAAGAATTACCAGATGAAGCACACGGTTGAGATGGTGACGGTGATATTACTTCTATATCTTCCAAACCTTGCATTCTAAAAACAAAAATAACAAAAATAACAAATGGGTCAGTAACTATGACAATCACTACAGCCATGCCCAAGGCAGTGATAAATTCTCAGAATCATGGTCGGTTTCAAAAGATTCATCCACACAAACACAAACACAAACCAAATCGTGTTTTACACAACCAAATCGTGTTATTTTGAAACCCTAGATTTCAAAATCGTGTTTTTTTTAAACCCTAGATTTCAAAATCAAAATGAAACCACAGAATGACAGAGAGTGACAGAAAGAGAGAGTACGAACCATTTTTTGAAACCCTAGGCGTACCAGAAAGTTTGATTTTGAAACCCTAGATTTCAAAATCGTGTTTTTTTTTAAACCCTAGATTTCAAAATCAAAATGTAACCAGAGAAAGAGAGAGAGTACGAACCAAAACAGATTTGTTGGTCGATCTAGGGTTCGAACCCTATATTTCAAAACACAGCCATTTTTTCACTGCGCGCGCGCGAGAGAGAGAGAGAGAGAGAGAGAGAGAGAGGAGAGAGAGAGAGAGAGAGAGAGAGAGAGAGAGAGAGAGAGAGAGAGAGAGAGAGAGAGAAACCTTGCAGTTGGATGCTCAAATTTGTTGGTCGATCGATCTATGGGTGTGTTTCTTCCAAATCGGCTGGAAATCGCCTCTCTCTCTCTCTCTATCTTCCTCTGTGTAAAACATCGATGGAATGAAGGAGTGGGTATTGGTTTTGACCCGTGAAGCAATATTACCCGGATAGTCCTTGACCCGGGTTGTTTTTAACCCGCGAGGTGCTTTTTAAATGTCAGCCGTGCGATTTCAGTGGACGGTCCAGATCATTTTCCCGGATGGAGGGTTGCATCCAGGATCCTGGATCAGATACCTACTGTATATATATATATATATATATATATATATATAGGTAAAACTTCTAGTCCACACCTCTCGAAAATAAGAAAAAAATGATTTTTTTTGTGTTGCAAATTATTTTTGGAAAATCCGAGCTGTCCAATGTGTTCAGAAGGTGTTTTCAAGGGTCCACGCGGGAAATCTTTAAAAGAAAATACCGGGAAGGGCTTGATCCAAGCAGTTTTCGCAAAAACTGTAAATATATATTTTTTGCAAAAACTTCTTGGATCAAGCCCTTCCCGGTATTTTTTTTTGAAGATTTCCCGCGCGGACCCTTGAAAACACTTTCTGAACACATTGGACGGATCGGATCGTCAAAAGAATGTTTGGATCATGGAGGTCCGGAAACGGGAGGTCCGGATTAGAAGCTTAACCTATATATATATATATGAATATATGAGTCCCGATCTAGTCCGGAACTCATAGTTCCGGACCAAATTTTCATGATCCGAACCGTCCAATGTGTTTAAAACGTGTTTTCAAGGGTTCCCGCGAGAAATCATCCAAAAAAATACCGGAAAGGGCTTGATCTAAGCAGTTTTTCATAAAACTGTATATGTACAGTTTTTGTGAAAAAATGTTCGGATCAAGCCCTTCCCGGTCATTTTTTTTTATGATTTCTCGCGTGAACCATTAAAAACACGTTTTAAACATATTGGACGGTTCGGATTATGCAAAAACAATTTTTAAAACCTTCAAAACACCAAAAAACCTTCAATCCGGGATCCTTGACTGGATCACCGGTGATATATATATACACGAAAAACTTCTAGTCCAAACCTCCCGAAAATAAGAAAAAATTGATTTTTTTTTGTGTTGCAAATTATTTTTGGAAAATCCGAGCCGTCCAATGTGTTCAGAAGGTGTTTTCAAGGGTCCACGAGAGAAATCTTCAAAAAAAAAAAAATACCGGGAAGGGTTTGATCCAAGCAGTTTTCGTAAAAAATGTATATTAAACACCTTCTGAACACATGGGACGGCTCGGATCGTCAAAAAAATATTTGGATCATGGAGGTCCGGAAACGGGAATCCCGGATTAGAAGGACCCCCTATATATATATATATATATATATATATACGGCTAGTATCCAATCCGGGATCCCGGAAATCCCGGATTGAAGCATTTTGATGCTTTTCCCGATATTTTTTTGACGATCCGAGCCGTCCAATGTGTTCAAAAGGTGTTTTCCAAGGCCCACGCGGGAAATCTTCAAAAAACAATACCGGGAAGGGCTTGATCCAAGCGGTTTTTCGCAAAAAAATGCATATTTACAGTTTTGCGAAAAACGCTTGGATCAAGCCCTTCCCGGTATTTTTTTTTGAAGATTTCCCGCGTGGGCCTTGGAAAACACCTTTTGAACACATTGGACGGTTCGGATCGTCAAAAAAATATCGGGAAGGTGGAGTCCCGGATGGTAGAGTCCCGGATTAGATCCGGACTCATATATATATATATATTTCTGATCAGCAATTTTTTTTTTATTAATCTTTGAAAACAAATTACAAAGATTAAACGGACCCGAGACTAAGAACGCCAAGGATCCAAAAGGGGAAAATAACAAGACAATATTTGGATGGAAAGAAACCAGCCAAAGCAGAGAAAAAACAACCCGGACAACCAAAAACTCATGATCCAAAAAGATAACAAGGAAGACCACAAAACCACCACAAGCGACTACAACAAGAAAAGAAAATCACCCTAGAAGCTACTCCCTTAAACATAGCTATCCTAGGACAAAATCAAAAACCGATCAAAGAATCAAAAATCCAAACAGCACAAAAGCCCAACCAAACAAACTTCTGGCAACGGGATCAGCACCAAAGAACTTCCATATACAACAAAAAACTATTCAGAGCTCCACAGAAATGAAGGCACCTTCCTCCAATTCATCAAGAGCTTCAATTTCCTGCTCAGAAATTTCAACTCCCTCCAATTCTAAATATTTCTTTATATTATAGCGTTCCCTTCCAAAATATTTTACCCCGCACAAACACTCAACTCCATATTCTTACGAGCTTGCTTGATTAATCTCAAATTCCTGATCCGAATGTCGCTACTATCATCCTCTTGAGATTTGTTCCAGAGTTTGTTGATGCTATATTTTCTTTCTCCAAACTTTCCTCCATTCTACTAGCTTCCTCTTGAGTCATATAATTGGGCCCATCGATACTTCCTTTCTTCAAGCCCAACTTCAATCTCCTCGATTTGTTCTCTTTATGATCCCGGCTAAACGTCTTAGAGAACAAAGCAGTTTTCAAAGGATTTTTAGTCCATATATAGAGGATTCCTACATTTTTCTTTAACGATCTGGTTTTTCTTCTTCTGGCGCATGTGAACCACATACTTAGTTAGCGGGTCAGTCGAGACAAGATCGGAGTCATCAATATCATAATCCACTGTTGCCATCTTAGCTTTCGAACTTGAATCATCAGCAATGGAATCATTTGACTCCTCATCTGATTCAAATTTCCCATCTTCCCCATTATTGTTGAAACATTGCGTGTCTTACTCATCATCTCCATTTGGAAAATTGACATTGGCCTCACTAGAATGAATAACCTCCAAATCCACTAGAGTTTCCTCCCTATTCACCTTGTCACGAACCTGGTTCTCCATCTCACCATCTTCATTGGACTCACTCACAATTGTCACCTCTAGTAGATCAATATCTTCCTTTTCTTCCGCTCTAAATTGATTTGGAGAATGCAATTCCATGACATTGCTAAGAAGATTTGTATGAGAATCATCATTAGTCAGACGCAAATACCCAGACTCAATACCATAAAGATCCTCACATTCTTCTTCCCATACTTTAACCTCGTAAATTCTCCCATTCACTGAAATGTTAATCCATTCATCAATTCTAGAATCCTTCTCTATCATAACCATCATTCTTCCAACGTCAAAGGACTTCTCATCAAGAGTTTATTCTCCTAGAGCCAAAAACTCACCCCATATTTCTCCTATCTCTTTGAAGGTATTAAGGTACCAAGCATTCAAGGGCATGCCTCTGCAGCTGATCCAAACTAGCCTAGCATGAGAAGCCGCTTCACCATTCCACGATTTAATCGAATCAAACTAGTCTTTAATATCATGGTTACCCATCAATCTTTTATGTAAGATAATCGAGACTGTTGATTGCCGAACGGACGGCCGTGATTGTTCACTACAAGACCCCCATTCAGGGGTAAAGGCTTAACGGTTCATTGCGTGCCATGTGTTCAATAAAATGGTTCACTGAATTATGAGTCCAAGGTAATCTAAGTTGTCCTTTTAGTTTATGTCACTTCGTTTGCTTTAAAAAATGAATGCAATTTTACAAATTATCGGAATTTACTTATGCTCATCTCTCATTGGAAATTGAAAGGGTCTTGCTGAACTCTACCCAATAAGTGAAAAATAATATGTATATAATGACAAACTACTTTGGATATTAATGCACATTTTACGGTTATTTTTACAGATATTAATATCCTTTTCTCGGATACCTATGTACTTTTTACTTATTATCTTTCGCATTTTGGGTTGAGGTTAGCATTTTCCAACTGAAAAAGTAAGGCTTGTCTTTAGAGTATGGACCTTGGCCATATTCATATCATTTCAAAAAAGGTAGAATAAATTCCCGGAAAATATGCTCCATGATAAGATTGTCTTTATGGATACACCGTATTGTTCAATCTCACTCCTTTCTAAATTGGGCCCACAAAAAACCCAAATCTCCACACATTTACGGCCCAATGTCTTCGGACTTTTCAGGAGGGCCCATGCAGCACATTCCGAATTTGACAATTGGCAAATTCTCTCAATCCTAACCCGACCTATTTAGTTTTTCGTGTTATCGTGTCGTGTCATATTCGTGTTTCGTGTAAAAAATAGCCAACTCTAACCCGTTAATAGTTAACTTAGTGTTGGGTTCGAGTCATGTTCTCGTGTCGTGTCAGAAATTACCACCCCTACTTTTATCTAACCCACAATAAAAATTTGGCGGGGGGTGAAAAGGTAATTTTATTATGGTGTATAAAAAATGTTTAATTATACTTATCCCTCGTCAATTTTTTATTTAACATTCAACGGGTAATTTTTGTTACGAGAAAAGTTTTGGAATGTGAGGGAAAGTTTGACAAATTTTTTCTCTGCCAAGTGAGGAAAAAAAAAAAAATTAGTCGCCTGTTGTGCGGAATTTGTTGTTGGCCTAATCGACGAGTGTCATGTGCCATACACGTGCTCTGCATGGAATACAAATTGATAGGTAAATTAGACTTTGACGGAGTTGTTGGGCTTGTTTAGACCAACCACTAATTACACTTTAAGACCTAAAATATTCACTTTTTAGCCTTTTGTGAATAAAGAAATTTGAAATAATTTATATGGATACAAGAACTTGAATTATGTACACAAATAGCCGAATTTTGTAAAGGAAAAAGACCTTAAGAATGTTTTGAACCACCTACTAATTACTTCCTCCGTCCCAATTTGTTTCTTTCCTTTTTAACTTTCAATCGTCCCACAATTATTCGAGTTTGACTTGTAAAAATTCCTTCGACGCCCCCTTCTTTTTAAAAATTATTCATTGGAAAGTGTGCATTCTAATTTAATGCTAAAAAGTGAAGGATATTCATAGAAATTCAAAAACATTTTAAATAGTAATCTTTGGGCCCTTATTAAGATACAGTTACAAATGGACAAACAAATTTGAACAGAGAGAGTATTCCGTAGAAATAAATGAGATCATGATAATACAGTTATTTGATTAATCTAATTTTTTAATATGTAATCAACAGACATGTCTGTAAACGATGAACACTTACATTATACTGTGTATATAAAAGAGGCAGTAGGCTCAATTTGGTGGCTTGCCAATTTGGGCCTAATTTTCCCAATTTTGCCCCTCAGCAAATTTGGGTTCATTTTTCCCCTCACAATTTTGATATTTTTCTTTTTTGCTCCCCTCTCTTTAGTATGCTTTTGTATGGTATAGATGATTGTGTGGGTCTCACCTTGCGTGCCCAACCAAATAATCTGAGCCGTCTAATAATTTTAAATTAATTATTTGGTGGTCTTGTAAAAGATCATCCGAATTAGATGATTATAAATAACTGATCTAATCTCAAGTTTCTCATCTAGGATTTAGGATCTTGAATACTGAATCAATTTTTTTTGAAAAATTTAAACGACTGTGTAATTGGTATTCCCATTATCTGAATCGCATATATTATAAGGCCTACACTCAATTACAAGCAAAAACTCAATTCGGGTAAAAACTCAATTCATATTCAAAGTCACGGGTACGACACTCTTGCATAACACAAGTCACACCACCTAGTAGATTAATAAAATGGGTCTTGCAGTGGGCCAAAATGGAAGCTGAAGTTTTGAAAATTAACAATATCAGGGAAAAACTCGAGAGAAAGAAATGCATCAAATACTCAAATTTGATCAGGTAGCATTAGGGAAATGACTGGTAACCCAATCTCTTATTGAAGAAGAAAGAACAAAATCAAATAATTAAGTTGAATTTTATACCACCTCAAAGTTGCAGGGTCGATTCTCATCAGTAACGATTTGTCCTCAGGACAACCTCACCTTATGCAAACGCGTAGTCTGTGAAAGGGCTTTGGGAGATGCTGGAGAGATTAGTTCGGTTTATCGAGACACTTTTAATCATTACCATAGAGAAAAAAAAGGGTTGAATTTTATATCATAATACAGATCAGAGAACAATCAGACAAACATACATACCCACATGAATAATCTATTGAACCCCACATGCAGTTTCCCCTATGTTCATGAATCAGATACCAAAAGTGCATCCCAAATCATGTCCATGTCCAATGAAGGGATTCTACTCAGCTGAACAGCCTCAATATCTGACATCAACATCTCTTGACTTTTCTTATGCTCCATCACTTCATTTCCAATTTTACCCTCCAACCCAAATTTCCAATCTCTTCTTGAATCCTCCAACATGTTTCTCTCAGCTGGTAATGTTGGTTTTGAATCTGATCCCTTCTTATTCCCGTTAACCCCCTGCGAAATCGCTTGCAATTTCGATTCAAGAAGCGCGGCGGTGGCGCCGCCGGCTGAGTTGGCCTTGAGTTGATGCTTCAGTTCTGGAAAGTTCAAATGTGCGTATTCCCCTCTCAAGATATAAGCCGCCGTGTCGTAGGAAAAAGCCGCTTCTTCGGCCGTGTCAAAAGTCCCTAGCCACACCCTTGTTCTGTTCCGGGGTAACCGAATCTCCGCCACCCATTTGCCCCAATGCCTCTGTCTCACTCCTCTGAATAACTTCCCCTGTGATAGCATTGGTGACGACGTTGAGGGCAAAAAGGTCTTTTTGCTAGTGGCGACGGGACCGTTATTCATTCTTCTTCCCGTGTGCTTCATCGGTTGAGTCTTGGTTGTACTTAGCCAGTAGTCGCTAAAGATGCCTTTCGCGGGACGATTTGTCAAGTTTCCATGTATTTTGAGGCATTCGGGAGCCGGTTGGAGTGTGAGAAATGAAGGGTTTGGTGAAGATGGCATTGGCTCGTTTAGAAACAAGCCGAGATTTGGGAATTCGGAAGTGGGTGGTTTCGAAATTGGTGAAGTTGGTTTTGGTTCTTGATCGTGACTCAATCCCGATAAGGATTTCCAGAAGTTGACAGGGATAAACTCCCTGTTCGAATGACCAACTAGATCAAATTGACCGCCAAAAGAAGTCTTTGGGCGGTCACTGATCGAGGTTTGATTCATAAACTTTGGGAAATCGGTACAAGTTGTACCAGAAGGCTCTTTGATCGAAGAATTCGATTCTGGACTAGAAAAAGGTCTATCGGGCGATGTTGACGATGACTTTACACCATTGCCACCGCGAAAAACTATCCCATCAGCCTGGCCTGAAACATGAACGCCATGGAAACAGAACTTTGATCCCATGGCCATTGCTTCAAGGTAGGATGGGAGAAATTCCTTGTCCATGAATTTTTCCATCTTGGAAAATTGGTGCTGCATGTGACAAAAGTATGAAATGAGAGAGAAAACAGAGGAGGAGGAGGGAGATAGGAAAGATACAGAAACGATACAAATATATACATATATAGACGTGGGCTTCATGAATACATATATTGGGGGGTGAGGGGTATCTGTCAATGTATATAGTAATAAAGATGACTTTACCAACTTTTTGTGCACAAAAGAAAATTAAGTTACAGTGCAGATTTGTCACAAAAATTAATCATAAAAATATTGATGTCAAAAGCATTACAATGAAATGTTAAGATTATCAATCTTTTTTTTTTAAATATTCTTATTTAAGCCTTTTCTCTCTACATATGGAGGGGCTGTTTGTTCGCTCGAATAGGACTCAGGAGTAGCTATCCAAGGTGACCATAAATTTAATTACATTTCTACTAGAGGGATTGAACTTGTATGTATATGTATATGTATATGTATATATATATATATATATATATATATATATTATTTAATATAGTGTGTGAGATATATATTGTGATAAAGAAACATCGGATAGGACTAGTAGTTATCCAAGGTGACCATAAATTTGATTACATTTCTACTAGACGGATCGAACGCATATAACGGATATATAATTTCTATAGTGTGTCAAATATATATTGTGATATGGGTGTGGTAAAAAAAATCTCATCAATACTAATCACATGAGACTGCATATCCTATTCAGCATGTGATTTTCTCAAACATCCCCATGTTCTTTTTGTTCCTTTTTGCTTTCATAACACAGAATGTTTAGACCTGCTTAGTAGGAGATATAGGTCACTTTTATTCGTTACCACTGTCCTAAGTCATGTTAGGAAAATTAGTTGCGGCAATGTAAGAGCATCTCTAGCATAACTTTTTAATCAGGATGGGCTCAACATTTTCAACTCAAAATAGAGGCATACCATTTCAACAAAAAGAAAATTACAACATTTTACAGAAAATTAACATTTTACAGTAATAAGCATAACATGCACCTATAACGGTGCATACGACACATTCTTTAATCATAAGAAGATGTAGCATTCACAAAAACGAGTTGTAATATTTAACATAAGAAGGCACAACATTCACCGAAACATATGGCATTATTCACTAAAATTAGGGTGTGTGTATTGTAGTATTTTTCCAGAAGTATGAAGGTGGATTTTTTTCCCAAGTAAACGCAAATATTGTATGATGATATAAAACCGACCACCGGCCATACATGTTTAGCTCATCTGAATAATGTGCTTGGCATTTACCATTCTGCTCGGCCTCCCATCTCCAAACACACTGGGTAACTATAAATCTTCGGATTCATATCCCAAACAGGGTTTATAGGTAAGCTAGGACTCTCGTACACTATCTAAGCTCCCACGGGATAACTACAGATAGTGCAACCCTTATCAGGGCTCTTTTCATAGGTAAGCTAGCTAGAACTCTCGTATACTATCTAAGCTCCCACGGAATAACTTGTAAGGTTTTTCGCAACCCCACAACACCCCTACGGATCTTGGAAACAATGAATCACAGAACAGAAAAATAAGTAATCGTGCATAATGAAAAACGGAAAAAGAAAGCGAGACACAGGTATACGTGGAAAACCTCAACGCGAGGAAAAACCACGGGAGCCACACCAGTCCACTATGAAATCGAAATCAAGAGTACAAGTCTTTTCGCAATCTCTCTGAGATCTGCGTTTTCTCTCGTCTCTCTATCTCTGAAAACGTGTTACCCTAATTACAAGCTAACATCGAAATAATTAGGTCGGCCCTATAGCCGAAATTATACACCGAGGTCCCTCAAATATCGTTTTCGTTGCTACCGGTACTGTTGAAGGTTGTCTGCACCCCAACATAACTACGGATAATACAGGAGAACTTAAAACTAAGTTGCAAAATTCCAACATACTATCGCTCAAAGAAAGTCAGGCCACGCCCTCAATTGAGGTATGAGCATATTAATCTACGGATCCTGCTTCTCAACCTCTGGAGTTTGGACAGTAAAGAAGTCGGTGCAGTTCAATCTCGACTGTTCATCCCCACTATTTATGGTTCAGATTACAGAAAGTATTGCCTGTAAAATACTTTCTGTAAAGTTGAACTATTAAAAAAGAAGAAGAAGGAGACTAGAAGTTTCCATTTCACTAATCGATTACATATGTTTTTGCATCATTAGATCGAGCTATGACCAATTTAATCAATGTTCGTAATTGACAAGTAATCAAACGGAAAGTAGGTATTAGAGGGATTATCAAACTTAATTATCAACATTATCATCAACATCATTATTAAATAATGAAGTATTTCAAATGAAATTTGTCCCACAAGGGTGAGAAATTAAATAATGGTTTTTTTTTTTCAAGAAATAAAGAAATGGACCCCCCAACCCCTAGCCCCGTAGGCCATGACACATGTATTCCTTATTTGGCTTTTTCTATTGGCATCTCTATATTCCTTTTTGAGACTGCTAACTCATCACTTAAAAACCAAAAAACAAAAAAACAAAAAACAAAAGAATAATGAATAATCATAAAAGTAAAGGGAATTCTCTGGGGCTATTTTGGACCCCCGAATGAGTAGTGTCCCATTCTTAAGGGTGAAATGGCTTCTTGGTCTACGTTCCTTTCTTGGCTTCTTGGATTTCCAGTGGATTCATAATGTACCTCCTTTGGCTAAAAAGAAAAAATTGGTTTTTTTGGCTTTTTTGGTTGTCTTTATTCAATTTTTTTTTTTATACATTTGTTAGTTTTCGGTCGATTTTTTGTGGTTTCTTGGTTTGTCTCGACGAGAGGAATCTAAAAGTATAAAATTGTTAGCCAAACTTAAAGTTTTGTGAATAAAGGCGAAAAATTATTCAAAAAAGAAAACTAACAAATGCAATTTTTTTTTTGAATAAGGACAAAACGAAAAAAACCAAAAAACCAATTTTTTTGATTTAGCCAATCACTTAAGGGTGTGATTTTTTTACGATTGGCATCTGGTCCAATAAACTGACTAATTTGGACTTCGAAAGACCAATCTCACGTCTCATGTTGAACGGCCTAATTAAAATTAGGGCAAAGTCTTGTATAGACTGACTCAACGTCTGTAGTTGGTAACATGCGGGTAGGAATTGAAAACCCAAACCAAAATATTCTAAAATCCCTAGTTGTCAAGTGACTAACATTACGTGAATCCTAAGAGGGAGAAAGATCGAGTGTCAAATTTTGCATACATAGATCTGAGGGTGGCATTTATGTAAATTTTGTGGTCAAATTTACCCCTTCAAATCTGGACCGTCTAAAACATGTTTGAAGAACGGCTCAGATGGGGTTCTAGCCGAGCATCACGTGTCCCTACCTTTCGTATGCAAATTCTTCTCGTTTATTCCACTTGGTCAGTATTGAGTTATACTACAAATGACCAAGTTCTTCCAATAATGTGAATGTTGTGTTTTGCATTGAATTGTAGGGGTAGCACATGGCTAACATATAACTCTACTTTTACAAAGATTAGTAAGCAAGCATGAGGCCATGTTTCTCAAAGTTGCTTTTGGCCCATTTTTCTACTTACTTCTTTCCTTTGCAAACACATTTCTTTATTCCTTGCTGTTTTTACTTTTTAGCCTCAAACACAACGAAAAAAACAGAGCAGAATAAAATAACAAATACATCTCATAACACGTCATCCCTCTACTTTTTTCATTTTTCAAAAGCAGCAGACATGGGGAATCTACATAACCAAACAGTAAATGACACAATCATCTACACAGTTTCAATACGAATTGATGATCTTCACCACCTTAGGACATGTGTTGGTGTCTTGCCTTCCGGCTGTTTAGGTCTGGGATGGCGTTTTGTTAGTGTGTCACTGATCCTTTTAATCTTTGTATTTGTATGAAGATTACTCTGTTTTGGAAGTTGTGGGAAATGTGAGGAAGGAAAGGAAAATAAAGAAGAAGAAAAATGTGAGGAAAATAAGGAAGAAATCACTATTTTTGACGGTCTATTTACTCATTTTCTCTTTTTTCCTCTCAAACCAAAAAAATGAGAGCAATTTTTTTAAACTCTCTTTTTTTTTTCCACTTCTTTTCCCAACTTCCAAACAGAGCCTAATATAAATTTCTTTTGCTAAGCAACAAAAATAAAATAAACATATGTATTGTTTGGTTTCTTTTTTTTTCTTTTTCTTTTTGAATGGCGAAAAAGAGAATTATTATTCCGTTGTAAATATGACAAAGATTAAACTGGAAGAGAGCATGAAAACATCACGACGAGAGGATAACATCCCCACAAGATGACAAGTTGTCAAGAGTACAACCGGACAGCGCAAAGAGAGTCAGAGAACCATAGTGGATGTGTTTTGAGATTAAAGATAAACTTATTTAGCTGTTTAAAGCACTGGAGTTTGTAGCTTATAGCTTATGCAAAACTATAAGCTGGAAAAAAAGCTGTTTATAGCTTATAAATATTTAATTTTAAGTACTTTAAGTAAGCTACAAGAAATCATCAGGCCAAAGTGATGGGGGAAAGATGGTAGGAATTTTGTATGGTACGTTAGTATTCAAAGATTGTTATCCGATCAACAATTTGTAGAGTTAAAGCTTGCAAGCTTATTATTTTTTTATAAGGCGGACACCCACTATGTGTGCGCGTATTTTTAGGATGGGTGGGGATATTGGGGTGGTGGTTATGATAGGTGATTTTTTTATTCATGTACTATATATTGTACCGTAAAAATTATTTAATTACACGTTAAAAATAGTGTAAACACATAAGTTTTGGAGCGGCAATTAAATCACTTTGTAATGGGACTTCAAAAATTGGTTTCACCAAAATACACTTCTCCATTTATATATTAGATAGAATAGATAAAGAAAATGAGCTCCTTTGTACTAAATTCAACTTTATAGACCTAAGAAAAATTCTAGATTAAATATAGATTTATCTTAAGTAAAAGAAAAAAAAACAAAACAATAGGTTTTTTTTTTTATTGGTAAAATTTTATGGAAACTCGACAAGAGTACATTAAGAGAAAAAAAAAAAAGGAGATTGAGGTTACGATGAGAAATTGAGGCTAGACCTATATAATGGAGTTTGGACCGAGAACTCGCGAATTTAGAACAAAGATATGAATTTCTCAGGATTACTAAACTCAATTTCTTGTTATCGACGTTGAGGTTAGAAATAACATGGAAAATTCTGTGATAGACACTTCTATTTAGATGTATACTGTCTGCACCTCATTGAATTGTTTTAGGTCACTAATAATTTGCATACAGTTCATAATAGTAATCTTTATAGATTTTGTTTAAAAATTGATAACAATTTGATATAATTTGAAATCAACTTTGAAATCATAACATTTGTATTAAAATTCTTACGTCAAATATTATGAATTTGAGGCGATTTAAGAGAGAGCATATATATCTATCATAGACACGCAAATAGAAGTTTGTTTTTTCTGTGCATTGGCTGGTATCTTACCATCCATGTTGTGTTTTGGATTTTTTCCCTTTTGGGTCCTTGGCGTTCTTAGTCTCGGGCCCGTTAAATCTTTGTAATTTGTTTTCAAAAGATTAATAATTTTTTTGCCGATAAAAAAAAAACACGTTCACTACATATATAGGCTTGCAATAGCAGCATATACAAGCAATTTTATCTAATATATAGATGCATAAGGTGACTATTAATAAATTACAAAAGCAATGCATGAGTTTGTGTTTGTTGCAAGTTGCAACAACGTACTTTTGTTTTTAGATTAAATTATAATTTCTATAACTGCTTCCATTTTCCCAATTATAGTCTTTCTTTTTAGGGTTCTTTTCACCTTTTTCACTTAGAAGCTAGCTAGTGCCACCCACGCCATGCCAACCCAACCCCACCCTTGCTAAATCCACAAATGCCTAATTATTACTCCATTCATCCATTTTCAAGTGTATTGCTTCGTAAATTCAACTTATTAAAGAAAAAATCATCATTACTTTTCTCACATCAATTTTTACGTCTGTTTTTATACACATCTTACATCAATTTTTACCTCCACTTTCCAAAATTATCCTCTACTTGTACCCATTAACTTTTTTTCTTATTAAGTTTTCAAAAAGTGCAAAAAAATAATTGTATAAAATTTTACTTGTTAACTTTTCAAAACACGTACTTATTAAGGAACAGTCCAAAATAAAACACTCAACGATTAAAAAGAGACGGAAGGGGTATAATTTGATCCACATAAGCGAACAAAAAACACAAGAGCAAAAGTGGAATGTAAAAGGCAGAAGGAACTTGATAGAAAATGGTACTTCAATGATTCTTGCTTTTCTTTTACACGAATGACTCAACCCTTCTTCCGATGAGCTAGTGTTGGAAAAGAATCCATTCTTCACATTATTGATAGAGGGAGCCAAAAAGAGGCTTTGCTCACCACTTTCATGGTCCCAAGCTTCATCCTCCAGATATTTTAAACATTATTGATCGCATGTAACTCAGATCGGAAAGACTACGCACACAACTTTAAAATATGATTTCGGACATAATTGTGTCTGGAACCATTCGATGCATGTGAATCCATGTGCATCGGATGATTCCGGACACAATTGAATCCGGAGTTGTGTTTTAGATTTGTGTGCGTAGCATTGCTCAACTCACCTTTTATACTTGCTCATATCGAACATTGCATGGACGTACAGTTTTGTTGAAGTATAAGTGTTGACACAACATGACACGATTGACTTGGATACTACTGATACAAGAAATAGCTCCAATCGTGTAATTCTATTTTGAAATAAATGCTTAATTTTTGCCCATTTTTTGTGGTAAAATATAATCTGAAATTAAATTATATTGCAACTACGTTAAATAATTTCCCTCCCTCCTTTTGTGTTGGTCTATTTTTTGACTTATTAATATATCCCAAATTGTTTTTTCCATTTTGCAAGTCAAATAACAAAATATTTTATGAAATTCTCATTTTGCCCTATTCTTGCTTGACATGGCAAGCCTAACTCTAACGGAAGGGTACATAGAAAGAAAAAGAAAAATGAATGCTCACCCAACTCTCGACTGATCAAAAAACCAAACACCTCAAGTGAACAATCATCTGTCGAAACTCGGCCTCATACCGCTATCGGTTAGATAGAAAAGCCACACCATGCCATTCCTGCAGACCACCACTTTCATCGATAAGAGAGAGAGATTACGTAATGTCACCGCTGCAACCCCAAACAAAAAACGAAGCCGACTCCGAGTCAGAAACTGCCGCCCCTAGCAAATGAACTCAAGTGACACCTGAGTTATAAAAAAAGAAAGAAAAGAAAAAAAAGATGAAGATCGATATTGTCGTGCCCTAATAATGTATGCATGTAGACATAGTACATTGACATGTATTCGTAGACTAAAAAAGAAAATTGAATAGAAAATCTTATCATGCCTTGTGAAAACCAAGTTGTACTAGCTCATATCATGGCTTCCAGCAATATGATCTAATTGGTTATATAACTATAAGACCGGGTGCACTTTTGGGATTAATTTATGTAAAACATGATTATCAATGTCGTTAATTAAGCTTATCACCATCATCATCACCTAATTATTTTAACAATAATACACAGGAATATAAGACATAGGTAGTTGTAAGAAAGCAAAATTAATGTTAACTTAAGCGAGTTAGCTGACAAATAAGAACGTTCCACGTGTCTAAAGTTTGTGCTACTCTTCGTTATTAAATTGGTGAACTTGTTGTACCTTCTGTTGTTAACGAACAACAATTTTTTCAAAAGTTTGAAGGCGTTACAAAGATTCCATCACAAGATACAAGAATAAAATAAAATTACTAAAATTTATACATATGACGAAAGCAGACCGC
This sequence comes from Vaccinium vitis-idaea, assembly GCA_963854785.1. NCBI lineage: Eukaryota > Viridiplantae > Streptophyta > Magnoliopsida > Ericales > Ericaceae > Vaccinium > Vaccinium vitis-idaea. Next base: position 40,598,386 of record OY978215.1, read on the forward strand.
CAATAAGGTTGAGCATAGATTAGTAAAAAAATTGACAGTAGAAGATCCCTAAGGAAACCCAGCTGGTCAAATCATAAGAAGAGGCACATATGAAATTATGGATTTTCAATCCACAAAGGGGTGCGAAAGTCTCACAAAAGAGAAGAATAACCTTCATTGGGGGAGAAATACAAATAATAAACTCCAACAAGAGGAGAAAAAAACCCTCTAATCACCGTCAATGGCGCTAAAAAGGCAGAAACACCGCCTCGAATTTAACAACTTATTCATCGGAGGAAGAGCCAATCGACCCTTACTACACCACGACATCACATCTGACCCACCCAGAGTTAAAGGAACTTGTTTGAACTGAAGATTTATGTACATGAACTCGGATATAAGTATCGGTTCAATAGCTGGTGTGAGAATGCATCTACCTCGTTTGTTTGGCCGGAGATAAATGGATGAGATATGAAATCTCATGGGATATGAAATCTTTGGGATATTGCTCAGGATATCAATGGATGGGAAAAATTCATATCCGGTGTTTGTGTTCGACGGGATATAGCCAGTGGAAAACATTTTTTTTTACTAAAATGGGAAAATCCCATCCAAATAAAGTTATTGGGTGGGGATTTCAAATCTCATCCCAAATAAAGTTACCAAACAATGGAAAATGGGTAATAATCTTAATCCAAAAAACTAGAGTGTTTTGAGTAATAATCTTAATCCAAAAAACCAGAGTGCTTTGGGTAATAATCCAATAATCCAGATTATTCGTTTGTCCTTATTCAAAATTTTTTTGCATTCGTTAGTTTTGCATCAAGATTTTGTGATTTCTGGATTCCTCTCGACGAGACGAATCTAACAAGTATAAAATTATGGTCAGAACTTAAATTTTTTTGAATAAGGACAAACGAATAATCCAATAATCCATAATCTGGATAATTAGCCAAAGGAGGGAATAATTTGGATTAAGTTTAAGAAAAAACCAAACCGGTTTTTTGGATTATTTGACAAAAAACCAAAAAACCAATAATCTGGATTAAGTTTTTTACCCAAAGTGTCAAAATAACCAATTTACTCATTTCACATCAATTATGGCTTAAAATAACAGGATTAAAACAATTGTGGAAATTATTTAAATATTGAAACACCCTTGTCCAAGTGTCAAAGCTTCTAACATGAGTACTTATTTATTTCTGAAAAGTCCATAAAGATAATATTAAAAGAATATATTCATATAGTTAACCAATCATACATATCTAGCTGTTTGATGTGGCCGCATTCATTCCCATTTGACATGTGGAAATCCTAAGATAACTTTGTTTAATTAGCTTAACCAAGTATCTCCAAATTTTTAAAAGTTTAAGCTCAACAACTCCATCAATTACTTATATAAGCACTTTTTTTTTATGTCATTGACTTGTTTCTTTTTTTTATTTGTCTCGCATGCTAATGACACAAACAGGAATAAGACATATGAAATATGAAAATGGGAAGAGATCAATGAAAGTAAAAAAAATGAGCTCGCCGTGGTCTCCTGCTACAGTCGCCGGTGGGTTATGTGGTCTTTACTTAATGGCTCGTGGAGCTTCCGAGATAGCGCCATTCCGTGGATGTACCAATGGTGGTGCAGTGGGTTTAAGGTGGTGGTGGCTGTCAGGTTGTGATGGTGGCAGTCAGGAACTTTGGTGGCGGTGGCGGAGGATGTTTTGCACTAGCTTAGGGTTAGGTTCAGGGTTTTCTAGGGGTTCGGCCTAGCCCACTTGTTTGGGATAGGTTCAGGCCCGGCCCTGAGATTTTCGTGGCCCCAGACGATAATGTAAACCAGGGCCCTTTGTTTTTTTAGAGAAGAAAAAAATTAAAAAACCAACATTTATTTCAAATGATAAATACCGTGTTCCATATTTTGTCTTTTTTTGTAATTCATGTCTTCGTGTTAATAAAAAATAGTTTTCAGTCATAATTGTTTATTCTTATTGAAAGAATTAGAAAATTAATTGAAATGGGCAAATTGATGCGAACATTTTATGAATACGCATATAGTGTTTTATTTATTTTTTCCCTAATTACAACACCGGCAATTTTTTTTTTAAAAAGTCAACAAATAATAAGGATGTAGTGGAAGCATATGTTCACACAATTGAAGGAAAAAGGGGAAGAAAAAAAAAACTACTTCGTTCAGTTATTGCACTGACTCGTATATGGTAACAAAGAAAAATAAAAGAAAAGAAGAGAAAGTAGAAAAGGAAAATTGACTCATGGTAAGACAAAAAAAAAGGAAGAGAAGATAGAAAATGAAAACTAACTATGGCAAGAAAAAAAAGAAGGAAAGAGAGGGCCAATGGGAATTGAACCCTGCCATTTACTAGGAAACACAGAACCCTTTCCACTGTGTCAAATACTTCTCTATTTTTTTTAGTGCAACATTATATATTTATTACTTGTTATGAACGTATATATACCTAATTGGAGCCCTAAAAATGGGCTATATTTGGTGGACCCCAGACTCGGGCCTACCCAGTCTGCCCTCAGGGCCGGTCCTAGCTAGGTTTTTTGCGCTTTATTGTTGTATATGGGCTCTGTAGGCCTTCGGGGGTGATTTTCAATGTTTTACAAGAGCTTTCAGGCCCAAGGGTGTAAGGGCTTGCCCTTTGGGTGCTCCAACCTTTTGGTTGGATCTTCTTCTCTCGCTTGATGTAACCTTTGTCGAGCTTCTTTAATAAAAATTTTGTTGCCGATAAAATGGTGGAATTTAGGCTTGGGGACCGAAATTAAGAGGTTGTATTATTATAGGGTACTCAAAATGGATCTTTCAACACATTATTCATGGCCATGTTCCCCTTAACTTTTTACACTTTTTGATTTTTGTCTTTGTTCAAAAACAAAAATCGCATTTATTACTTTTTCGTCAAACATTTTACGTTTTGTGATTTGTCTCGACGAGAGGAAACGGAAGAAGTATTGATGAGGAGGCTTGTATCAATCGAAAACATCCCGGAACAAAACGCTATTGATGAGGAGGCTTGTAAATTTGACACTCCGGAGTGGAGATTTGGTTGCCATACATTCTAGTGAGTTTCAAAGTTTGGTTAATCAATTATCTAATGTCGGTTTGAAGTTCGATGATGAGTTGCAGGCTCTCTTGTTGCTTAGTTCACTACCGGATAGCTGGGAGACTTTGGTGGTTTCTCTCAGTAACTCAGTGCCGGGAGGAAAGTTGTCTATGACAATGGTTAAGGATGCCATATTCAACGAGGATGCAAGGAGGAAAGAGATGGGGACTGAGCATGACGAGGAGTGTCAGGCACTAGTTTGATCGGTAACCGGGGAAGGAGCCAAACAAGAGGAAATGGGAAAGGGAAAGGAGGCGGCAACCGTTCACAGTCGAGGGGTCGGACGTTTACATGCTATCATTGCCATGAGGAGGGGCATATTAAACGGAATTGCCCCAAGTATAAGGCAAAAAAGGCAAATGACCAATCAAAGGAAGCGGCGGTTGTGATTCAAGATTACGATGGTGATCTATTGTTGGCCGTGTCGGATACTAAAAGCGCAAGGAAATCACATTGGGTACTAGATTATGGGTGCTCATATCATGTTTGCTGGGATGTGTCACAGTTTTCGAAGTGCGAGGCATACGATGGATGTGATGTTCAGATGGCAAATGATTCCACAAATCAGATTGTTGGCAAAGGGATAGTGAAGTTTCGGATGCCAAGTGGAAAGACTGTGAGATTGACGGGGGTGCGACATGTGCCGGGTGTGAGGAAGAACTTGATATCTCTCGGAACGCTTGATGAGAGAGGATATAGTTTTTCGGCTATTGGTGGAGTTCTTCGGGTTCTTGAGGGAGACATAGAGTTGCTGCGAGGGAGGATGATTGGTGGACTATACCGGCTTGTGGGTTCGGTCGTGACAGGAGGGGCGACGTTAAACTTGAGACTAGCGGTATAGGTTGTTCGGTTGGGCAGGGGAGCCTGTTGCAGACACACACACAGGGTAAGCAGGGTTGTGCTAGAGTTGTGCGGGATTCGGGCCCGAAAAAGAAAGAACAATTGCTGCAAGGTGTCCACGAGGAAGCCTAGAGGAAAGAGACGGTAAAGATGGGAGCTCTAATGAAGAAGAAAAAGGTTTCTTTCGCTCTTGAGTTGGTTAGTGGTGGTGATTTTTCCAGGGTTGTTGACACGGGAGGAGGGACACAACCACCACGGTCGCCGAGGCGGTGAGCTTCGGGTGGCACCCCGATGAGGGGGTGCGAGCACATCGGTGAGGGGGTGCGGATGCTCCAGTTGGTGAGCAAGGACATTTCAGTTGGAGATGTGAGAGTGGATAGCATTCCGGTTGAAGGGGTGTGGTACTCAGTATTTGGTTTGATTGGCCGCAAAATCTAGCTTGCAAGGACACATTCTTTCGGGTGAAGTATTCCGGGTTCGAGTACGGTGAAGCTCGACTGGTTAATGACACATGCGCTCGCTAGTGTGGCGGATCGGAGATGGCGGCATGGTGTTGCTGCAAGGTCAACAATGGCCCACTCAGGGTGGAGTGGGTGATTGTTGGGTTTTTTGGGTCCACCCCTTAGTGGGCCCGATTAATCCCATTGGGCCGGTAGGGCCCAGTTTGTATTGTCTTTCTTATTTGCTCTTGGTTTCATTGTAGAGTGTGTGTGTGCACTGTATGAGTGAGGGAGATAGCAAGAGAAGAGAGTGAGACACAAGACTGGGTGAGAGTTTTTGTAACTATTGTCTGTAATAGTGAAATTTTCTCTCGGTAAATTCGTGCGTGTCTTTCTCATGATCGATTGCTCGGTGCGTGTGTGGTGGGGTGTGAAATCTTGGGCATAAAACTCTTCAAAAACTACGAGGGATGGTCAACATCAACAGTTAGATAGCAGCTAAGATACTTTCCGGATTATGAATGAAGTCATCAATATTGGTGTATGTGTGAGGGCCCCATCTTGATTTCACCCAAAAAGCCACTCTAAGCTTAATTGACTCCAAGACCTCCACCCAGTTCAAATTAGCATTATCAAATCTGATTTTATTCCTTATGTTCCAAATGGACCATAATACTGCCAAAGGTATCTGCATTCCCAAATCATCTTGGGTCTGTTCGTTTCCCAGTTTAGTTTTAGTTTTAGTTTTGATGACATCATCATTTTCCTCATTTCTCTATCTATCTCTCTCCACTCATTACACCTGATGACATCATCAAAACTAAACTAAACTATCTAACCAAACACAGCCCTTGTGACTAGATTTGACCTTGCAATTCATCCACCAAGTTAATAGATCCTTAACATTTTTAGGGGTAACCCATTGCATGCCCCGCCAACAAAAAAGAGCCAGGCATTAAGAAAAAGCAACCCCGAGAGAATAGCCCCAAATGCAAACAACCAAAAGCAAACCACTGCTAAACAAATCAAAGTTAGAACTCTAAGGAAAGGGAGGCGCCATCTTCCAACTCAGCATGATCCCCATCCATCAATTCCTCATATCTCTGTCCTCTCTCTCAATAGAATTGGCGACCTCCAACTCAATAATTTTCTTTAACTTTAAATTTTCTCCCCATAAAATTTTACTCCAAACCAAGCTCCAACGTCTATCACATTACGGGCTTTCTTCTGCAAGAATGCAAGATAGAATTTTTATTTTATGTCATTGACTTGTTTCTTTTTTTATTTGTCTCGCATGCCAATGACACAAAAAGAACAAGACATACGAAATATGAAAATACTAAGAGATCAATGAAAGTAACCAAAATGAGCTTGTACCAGTGGTGGAATTTAGGTTTGGGGACCGAAATTGAGAGGTTGTATCATTATAGGGGGCTCAAAATGGGTCTTTCAACACGTTATTTGTGGCCTTGTTTCCCTTAACTTTTACACTTTTTTATTTTGTCTTTGTTAAAAAAAAAATCGCATTTATTAGTTTTTCGTCAAACATTTTACGTTTTGTAATTCGTCTCGACGAGAGGAATCGGAAAAGTATAAAACTATGACCTAAATTCAAGCAAATACAAATCTTTAAAAGTGCAAAAAAATACAAAAAGCCACACAAATAAGTTATGTTAAACAACCCCATAAATAAATAACTAAAATAGATAAACTTCAACGTAACAACTATACAAATCACCCGATTGATGTGGTATAACTAAAAAATGAGCATGTGTGAATTGAACTACTAGTTAATATGTAAATGTACGATTTAGTAATTCTGCTCATTTCCCTAACACAACCGTGCACACAATGTTATTCATTGCACGTCGGAGCTCTCACCGGATCAACTTGACAATGGAATGGGTAGCTTGTGTTATGATATAGATGGAGGTTCTTGTCATGTTTCGTTGTTATGGCGCCAAGACGGTTGCAATGAAGTTTTTCTTGTGGTGGCAGCTATAGCGAAGAGGATGGTGGAGGAGTGGGGAGATAAATTGAGGCATGGGTGTTGTTTATTCAATCATTTTTTTTTTGAAAGCAAAAGAAGAAATTTCATTAATCTTTTGAAAAATGAATTACAAAGATTAACAGGGATCGAGGAAATACGACAGCACAACATGAGGAAGCATCCCAACTATGTTGGCATGTGCCTCCAACAACCCAGAGGGAAATAACAGAGTTGACCAGAGGTCAACTGAAATGGACCCTAGCAGCAGCATGTGTATCCCCATAAAAGTGCTACTTACAACGCCTGAATACAGCAGCAGTAGGCTAGGATGAGCATGAATTGTATCAGCATATCAGCAGCAGCAGTGGACACTTCGAATCAAGGTTTACATCTCTGCATCGGGATACGTAACGGTATCAGTGATATGGTCAAATATCGGCCGCTATCGGTGATAAGCCCCCAATATTGTAGATAACCGGGGATTATCTCGCTCATTTATTCCACACACACATGCGATTTCGCGCTTTATTTGGTTGATATGCGTGTAGTAGTGTTTTTGTTAAGTTACAGGTTAAACACGGAAAATGAGCGCATTTTGTGCGCATTGAGATCCGTGCCACGTTACCGAGAGCCACGTGCCCCATGGCACGCCAACACCGGGCCTCAAGAGCGAAGGAACGACGATTCGGCTAAAGGCCCGGGGATTCGGAAGGTCACAATTCAAGTCGGTGCTTTGAAGCCGCGCTTCATGCTCACAAAAACTCCCGGTGGGGTCCGGGAGTGAACAAGCACTCACGGGACCATGGATCATCTTCCCCGAGGGTCACACGATCCATTTGAGTTCCTTGGAAGAAATCCGGAAGCACGCAATTCAAGCGGAGTGGTCAAAGGAGTGAAATTCAAACCAAGGAGAAGTTGGATTGATCCAAACTTGAAGTGGATTGATCCAAGTGTTCATTAATTGCCAGCAGAGCCTTTTGGATCAATCCAAAGAGGGGTTGGATCGATCCAACTTCATCAATTCTTCACCAGAGACTTTTGGATCGATCCATAAGTATGTTGGATCGATCCAATTCAACAAGCTCACATCAGACCTCTTTGGATCGATCCAAACTTGGGATGGATCAATCCAGACTTGGAAAATTCTGCACCAGCAACATTTGGATCGATCCAAAGGTAGGATGGATCGATCCAAACTCCCCCGAAAAGCAATTTCATGGCACTTTTAGCACTTTCCTTTTATGGAATGTTTTGTTATTTGTGAGTGCTTTATGTAACCTTATTGGAGAGAGGATTTGGAGGATATATATACACTCTCCTCTCTCCTTCCTCATTATCATCTTCCTTAGCTAGTTTTTGCTCCTCCATTGGAGGTTTCTCAAGGTTTCTCTCTCTAGATTTCCCGTGTAACCGTTAATCTCCTGTAAGTTTCTCGTTTATTAATCTTGCTACTCTTGTTTAGCTCTTCTAATATATGTAGTTTATTTTCAACCATTCCAAGTATTTAGTTTTCATGTTTCTTCTAACTTGTTCTTAGTAAATCCTTGTTTTTAGTTGTTGTTTGCTATTTTCTCAAGGTTTAAAGTGTTGGGCAAATATAGGATCTTCATTAAAATCAGTTTATAAAGTCATAAGTCATGTTTTTTATTTTCTTTGCAAAATTAGTCATGTTTTCCTTAGCAATGATCGAGTAGTCGTTTTAGGCTCGGTTATGGGGTGAGTAGCACCCCGTGACTTATGTTGATTTGCTATCCTCGCCATATTGCAAATATCGCTTGTTAATCAAAGAGTAAGGATTAATTTTATGTATCAAAATTGGGATTTGTTAATCTGTTTGATCACACGTAGCCAAGGGCTCGTCCACTTGGCACGTGTGATGTTTAGGGCGATGTCAATCCAAATGTTTGTATAAATGGCACAAGAATCCTACTTTTTGTGAAACACCATTTCTAATCAAACGAGTTTAAAAACCAAATCTTCCGTTCGGAGTCGTTTAACGACGTCCCCGACTTAGAGGAAAACGAATCGGCCTAAGGCATGGGTTTTGTGAACCCCTTGACTTAGTCTTGTTTTAATTAGTCTTTTTAATCTCGCGTCATTCTCGAAGTTAAGAGAATTTCACCAAACAACTCCAAAAGCCAAGTTTGCCGCTTTAAGGCTAAACCATCATTCGCGACTCAATCATCACGCGCCGCGCATTCGGTCTCTGTGGATTCGACCCGGACTTCCGGTTATCATGCTACGCGATACCTAAACCCTACGCTTGGGGAAATAATATTGATATACAATCCAAGGTCGCAAGCAATCGACCTATATGGGACCGTATATCGGTATCGGTCCCTTGAAAAACTGCTACGTATCGGCCGATACGTCGCATATCGGCTGATATTTAAATCTTTGCTTCGGAATTGCATTAGCGTAAAGATTATCCCCAGAAAATAACCAGAATTGATTCTAAACAGTAAACAGTCTTCGAACTTAAAAAAAGCAGCAGAAACACTCAATTATCCCCAGAAAACAGAAATCCACAAATAACACCAGCCTCATGAATCCAACAAGCGAAAGCTAGGAGGGATGATCAACATCAACAGTTAGATAGCAGCTAAGATACTTTCCAGATTATGAATGAAGTCATCAATATTGGTGTATGTGTTAGGGCCCCATCTTGATTTCACCCAAAAAGACACTCTGAGCTTAATTAACTCCAAGACCTCCACCCAATTCAAAGTAACATTATCAAATCTGATTTTATTCCATATGTTCCAAATGGACCATAATACTGCCAAAGGTATGCATTCCTAAATCATCTTGTGACTAGATTTGACCTTGCGATTCATCCACCAAGTTAATAGATACTTAACATTTTTAGGGGTAACCCATTGCATGCCCCACCAAGATAACAGATCAGTCCATAATTCCCGCACAAAATAGCAATGCAAAAGAAGATGGTCCAAAGATTCATTTTCTATGTTACAGAATTTGAATACCACATCATCTAAATTTTGAATGACCCAAAAGTTGTGCAGATAGAGTGAAGTTTTAACTCTACCAAGGATTGCTGACTACCCAAAGCATTGAAGTCTATGAGGTGTATCATTTTTCCAAACGAAATCGAAAACTTTATTGAAAGAGTCCTGCCCTTTAGAAAGATTATACATGGAGGATACAGAATACCTGTTGGAGCTACAAGCAGCCCAATTGAGTTGATCCTCCCTGCCATTTTTTGCAATTGCTCCCCTTCTATCCAGCATTACATACATAGCTATGAGGGCTTCCTCCTCCCATTGGTATAACCTTCTTCTGAATTGAAATTCCCAATGCTGTAGTTCCACTTTCCTTAATAAAACTTCCTACAAAGTCTCATCTTCGTTGGAGATTAGTCTGAAAATGGTTGGGTAAATCACAGCAAGGCAGAGATCATTAAGCTAATTTTCCTTCCGAAAGAGTATATTATTGCCATCGCCCTCTCTGATCTTGACATTCTCTACATACTTGGAGAACAACTGGGGCTCTTTCATGATCATCTTATATTTGTTTTGTGCTTTTCATCACTTCACGTCCTAACTAAGGTCGAATTCGGAGGCTAAACATAGTCCAATTGGTTTTACGCAGATATATACTTTGAAAATGCGATGTTCTTGGTGACCTGGACAAGTGTTCTAGAAAGCCGATGCTTATTTGGTTTATCTTAGTTCTCATCAGAAATGGCCTGTTCCACAGTGAGTATTTGAACTGGACCAAAACATCTGCTATGTCCAGGAGAACATATAGAACGCAGCTTGACATGTCAAAAATTCAACCAATACACAATATTCGAGAGTTGTACACATGCTTCAAATCGCGAGTGAGAACATACAACTCTTATCAGTGTTACTTGGCATTGAGGCCCCTGCCGCGCGTGTGGCTAATAGATAACCAACTCACAGCCCTTTACTCAAATAGCTGCGGGCATAGTAGCAGGGAGCTCCTAAACTGGTGCCGCTCCCACCTTAGGAGTGCAATTTTGCACTCCCAACTAAGGAACTTAACAGGAGATTGCACCAATTGAGATGGGAGCTTTCTCATTATGAAGATGGGAGTTTTTGCACGATAATGGTATAGAAAATCAGTAATGTATAAATTAGCTTTATAAATTAGCCTTCGATTTAGCTCATATTTATAGCCCAAGTCATGATATCTTGAAAAGAAAACCATACATTCTAACACTAGCCCATTTCTTACACTTAAAGGTAGACTTGCCCATATTTTTTACTCCCTAAAATGATTGTAGTTTTAAAGTGTATATTCAAAGCTACATTATATTCGTAATATATGTACACGTTCCTCTCACGCTCCCAACCTTGGGAGCGTCTTTAATCTCCCGCTTTGTGCAACTAAGGCTACGAAGCCCTTTAGCGACCAAATGGGCGGGCCTAGTTATGGTGCTGATTAGGTTCATCAGCCACCAATTTGTGTTTTTAACCTCCAAAATTGCCTATTGAATTAGATATGGTTGGGCTAGTATTTATGATAAACAAAAGTAGATTAGCTGAGTATATAAATAACATCACCAGTCCATAATCATCGATATCACTCTGAATTGGGTCCATTCGCAAGGTGCAACAGGAAGGAGAACTTTACCGCATAATATGGAGGACAAAGTGTATGAACAACAAAATGAAAGGGACTACTTGCCTGTTGAGCATCCAGCCTCGAGCCCAAACATCAGGTGTGATCAGAACATGAGTTTCACCACCCCGGAACTCTCCCAGTATTACGTCTCTCTCCTTCTGGGGCATATGTCCATGTGATGCAGAGGAATTGACGAGTGACTAGTTAGCGTACTAATTCAGGTAGCGTTGCGGTCAAGACTCGTGACCATTAGTCGTGACCAATGGTGGTTTTTCAGCCTAAATCCTTTATTTAGGTATTCAATTTGATGTTTTTGCCATTCTAGGAAATGTTTAAATTCCAATTACTCATAGCGTATATTTCTGTTTTAGTTGGTTCTAATTGGAAAAGTCTTATTTTTCTTTCTAGTTTTCAATTTTAATAGTTTCTCCAATTTTGGATACTTTATTTTTCAGTAAGTTTACCAGGGTTATAAGAGGGATTGTAATCTCTATCATTCGATTCCGGGCTCGGCGTTAAACTGCTAATTTAAGCAGTTTTCAATTAAAAGCAGTTTGGGCTACCAGGGCTTTGATCGTTTCTATTGATCATAGAATTGGACCGCCACTTATTCTACATCACCATGCATAGAAGAGACAGTAAAGTTGTTGCTGCGCATGTTCTCAGTCAGCCAATCAACCTGACCAAATCAAAAAGGGAACAAGTCCCTAGGGTAGGACTTACTGAAATTGTAACGACCCGGATTTTAGCCCTATTTTTTTTATTATGAAATAGTTTTGTTAATAAAACCTAGAAATGATTAAGTTCATTTTTGTGATTTAGTGGTCCTAATCCCATTACACTATCCGGTTACCCTAACCAAATGTTCCTAATTAGAATTCTAAGCCAACCAAGTTGTCACCTCCAACTATCTAATACATCATCTCCTCCCATGTCATTCCATGCATGGCTATTTTTGATACACATTCAAAACCATCCAATGAGGTTTAGACAACCACCATGGTCACTTACCATTAACCATTAGACCCTTAAACACCCCCTAATCCATTGGTTTATACCAAGAATCAAGCCTATATTTCTACCCCATTTCTCATCCGAATTTTGGATCAAAAACTCACCCTCACCTCTGCCTTTTAAACCCACTCACAGTAAACACAAAAGAGAAGAAGAAAACCAAGGAAGGAAGGAAGGAAGAAGAAGTGCAGTCCGTTCGGCACGACCGAGACCCATCCAAATCACTCCGGTTTAGCTTAATCTTCGGAAGAGAGGTAGGATACATCCTACTGAACCCATCGGTATATTATAAGTCGATTTTCGTTACGTAGAAGCAAAACCCGAGCATTTCGTTAGTTGCAAGGTAGTGTAAATTCGTTTTTGATATTCTAAGCTACTGGGTCCCATCCAAAACAATCTGAACCCAACTTTTTCTGTGATAGAATTGTAGTTCATTTCATAACGAACGTTTTGATATATAATACGTTGATTTTCGTTGAGTAGAAATAAAACCCAAGCGTTTCGATCGTCAGGGAGCAATGTATATGCGGTTTTGACATTCTGAGCTACTGGGTCCCATCCAAAACAATCTGAACCCAACTTTTTCTGTGATAGAAATGTAGTTCATTTCATAACGAACGTTTTGATATATAATACGTTGATTTTCGTTGAGTAGAAATAAAACCCAAGCGTTTCGATCGTCAGGGAGCAATGTATATGCGGTTTTGACATTCTGAGCTACTGGGTCCCATCCAAAACAATCTGAACCCAACTTTTTCTGTGATAGAAATGTAGTTCATTTCATAACGAACGTTTTGATATATAATACGTTGATTTTCGTTGAGTAGAAACAAAACCCGAGCGTTTCGATCGTTGAGGAGCAGTGTATATGCGGTTTTGAACTTCTGAGCTATTGGGTCACGTCCAAACCATTTCAAATCCAACTTTTTTTGAGATAGAAATGTAGTTCATGTTCCAACGAATATTTTGATATATTGTTTGTTAATTTTCATTGTGTATAGACAAAATCCGGACATTTCGATCGGGGGAGTATATGACTACCACCCCACTCGGTATAGTACACCAACTTGTAATCAAGTGAATAATAGTTTGGAAAATTTTCAGAAAGCTAAACCAAGTCGACCTCTGGCCCCACTTTATTCTTACCCCTATAAATTTATCTTTGTGTTCAAGAAATTGGGCGAGCATTTGATAAAAACTATTGCACCTTCAACCAGTTTTGAGCATATTAGAATGACCACTTATTAGAAGTGTTAATTAGCATTTAGATATAATACGTTGTGGAGTAATTTATGAAAGTTTAGCTTATGTCATTACTCTGTTATTTCTGATCATGTTGTATTATTATTTTGCACTCGAGTTCTTAACGCATGTTTTAGATTATCTTTTTATAGCAATGTTGTTATGCAAATTTGTTATATCCCTATAACTTAGACGGACATTTGCTTCATGGGTGGGTTTACGGTTTGGAGATTTACATGTAGATGTAAATTGAAAATAATGAAAAAATGGAAATGTGTGGAAATATTGTTGAGCTGACGAGCTGTGGTTCCGGGGGTGACCGGAGTGGGCCCCGGACGGATGAACATTTTGAATGCGAAACCCTAGATAGGACATGGTGGTGATTGACTCTCAAGAATGGTCGGGCTATAAGGGTGGCACTATGCTTGCGTCGCAGCCCGGGGATGAGTTGTGGGGCCGCACTCCCGGTGAATCTCGTTTATCGTGCCTTGGGGTCATGGAAGTGGTACTCGGGTATATAACCCAGGTTCTCTGTCCGGATCTTCGCAAGGGGGAGTCGAATCACACCAGTTGCCCTATGCTAGAGGTTAGAGGGTAGGATGGATCTCGTGGTTGAGAATCCTAGATGACACGTAGGTAAATGACTAGTAATTAATCAGTAATGTTATTTTTGTTATCTCATGTTATTTGTTTATTTTTTTACCATGATAGATTTATGTACCACGAAAATCATTTCACGATTTCTATGACCAAATGTATCATTTAGTCCAAGCATAAAAATCAAATTAATGCACCATAAAAAATAGGTACATGTAGTCCAAACATAAAAGTCAGATTGGATATCCAAAAAAAAAAAAAAAACATAAAAACATGGTAGATTAATGCACTACAAAAAAAACCATGGAACATATGGTAGATTAATGCACCATAAAACCACAACGCAACCATGAAAGACATGGTTGATTGATACACCATAAAACCACATGCCAACTTTGGGATTGATTAGAAAAAATTTCATTTTTACTATATCAAATACCCGAATATGTTGAATCAATAAACCATGATCATTATACGAAAAAAATCTCCACAAATGCCGGCAACCCATACCATGGATTCCGTGTTAAATTATATAACGAATCATGAGTTAAATTTCATGGTAAATTAAAATGTCATTGTTTTTATTCAAATCAAACAAAGTTAAAAATTCACGAAAACTCACAACAAAAATGGTAAAATTATTTACCATAAATCCTGTGTTGAATTATTTAACGAATCATGAGTTGAATTCCATGGTAAATTAATACTTCATTGTTTTTTTGCAAAAAAAAAAAATTAAATACGCAATTCATGAAAACTTTCATCACTATGAAACTATTTACCATGAAATCTTGTGTGACAAAACCTAGTACGATAGAACTATTTACCAAAAACTAAAAACAAAATTGAAAAATTGAGATCCAAGAAACCAACAATCTAAAAAACCTTCACGGTCTAAAAAAGTTATGTCGTGAAACATTTTTTGATCAACAAATGCTCTCCCAGCATCTATTACTTTCAGGTTGATTTCCAAAATGTTCTCTTAGCATTATATATGTCCGTCGATGTGGCCTTTTCGGATGCCCTTGGTGTAGAGGGCGGAGGGGTCGACGGAATCGACAGTGGGCTAGACGTCAGAGAGGTGAAGCGATAGCCGGAGGAGGCGTCATCGAAGGCAATCTTGCTGTGGTGGGCCAGTTACAAGATGAATGTGGTGACGTCGCGGGAGTTGTTGGAAGGTAGAGGGATGCGGTTGCATCTGTTGTAGACGGTGAGTTTGATTTGGCGAAGCCTTTGCTTAGGTTGATCGAAGGATTGCTATCGTGCACCATAGGAGAAGCTATGAAATACTTCTTCGTTCTTGTTATTCCTTGTCAATTTGCTAATCAAATCCACATGTAGCCAAACAGTTATGGGAAGATATGGAACTAAAACTAAATGCCATAAAAATAGGAGATGTGAATGCCATAAAAATAGGAGATGATAATCCCGAAGATTTGGGATGCCTAATTGACTATATGTATAAGTTACACCCAAAAACGTTACCGTGGAAAGGTAAAAGATATATATTCGGAAATATAATTATAAGATTTACTATATATAATACTAATGGAGTAAATAAGGGCACAATGGTCCGATTATCCATTTACAGGATGAAATCATAACTATTCAAATCTCACAGGATGGAATCATAACGATAATTTTGATACAGGATGCCTAATTAAATTAAAATTCTCTTTTAATTTTGGTATAGTTACATGACCAATTGTATTTTTTTCATGGATTACAGAAAGTGGATCGTGCCAAGTTCAACGGAGAAAAGCATGTGATTTGTCTGTGGTTTGGTAGAGGTGTGCATGTGATTTGTCTATTGCATGTGATTTGTCTATTGGAATGGCATTGGCTGAGTGCATCATTTTCCAAACAAAATAATGTGTAGGCATATAAGTAAGGGCATATAAATGAGTCAAATAGCCAAGAACTTATTGCTCAAGTTTGGCTTCAAAACCTAGCAATATATCTTTAAAAATATCGATCTCAATTTAATCGAACTAAGTAGCTTCAATTCTTCAAACATTATAAATTCACTACAAAAAATTGAATTTTAGTGACACCCTAGTGACAGTAACGTGTCACTAAAAGAGCGTTGCTAAAGAGTATTTAGTGACAGCTTTTTGTACTAAGCTGTCAGACAACGCACTAAAAAATTGTCACTGAGCCCTTTAGCAACACACTTTTAGTGACAACCGGGGGATAAAATCGTTGTCACTAAAGATCATTTTTTTTTTTTTTTTGTAGTGATTACAGGAGCACAGTAGTAGTAAGTTAGTATAACCAAGTTTTGTTTGTTTATGAAATATTAAACAAATTGATCTCAGTTAATGAGTTTTCAGCAAGCAAACACGAACTCGAACTAGTCGATTAAGTAGCTTCATCTATTTACCCTGGTTAGTATGGAATTACTGTCTAATATACTAATTATATCTTCGTATTTTCACAGATTAATCAAGCAAGCAATTAGAGATGAAAGCAAGATTTCATATACGGAGCAACCATAGTTGCAACAATAATATATTGAAATTTTAAGGTTGAGTGTGAGTGCGTATAAAAAGTATGGTTGTACGTAATTTTCTATGGATTACGGAGTTGACGTGAAGAAATAACTTACTGTCTTTGGTGCTTAATTTACCTCTCCTAACTCCTCTATAAAAGGGAGGCCACATTCTAATGCTTTTCTCACATTCATATCTTCCATTCCATAATAACCTTTTCTCTCTACTATAAAAATGGCTGTTCTTCACACGACCATCCACTACAAACCTTTTCTTGTTTCTCTATTAATTCTACTTGTGCATTTCAATATAACAGGTCTCTCTCTCTCTCTCTCTCTCTCTCACATGTGATGTGCACATAAAAAAGGAGATGGATAAATGTGTACATATATATATATATATAGGGAACCACTTCACATCCAAACCCCTTTTTACGGACCTAACGTCCGGACCTCCACCTTCCCAATATTTTTTTGAAAATCCGAACCGTTAGATGCGTTTAAAACGTGATTTTAAGGTCCAACGCGAAGATTTGGCAAAAAAAAATACCTGGAAGGGCTTGATCGGGGCAGTTTTTCACAAAAACGCTATATTTGCGGAATCATATGATGCACGTGGGTCATGAAAATATTGTGGAATCCATGAATCGAACATATCTATACATGCATGTTTCTCTAGTATTGCTTGTTTATAATAAATTAAGATCCTCTAATTTGTTGATGTATCGTGCAGTCCTCAACTGATTGTACAATAGAATGCCCCGCAATATCATTAATATAATTATTCGAGCCGTCTATTTTGTCTTGATTTACTTGTCATTCATGTAAAATTTAATTAGACTAATCGCTTTGATGATTGTGACTATTGAGTAGTTACTCTTTATTCAAGTACAATTCCACTAAACCTTTTTCCGATGGAAACGATTTTGGGCATTGATGATATATAGTGATAAATATCAAGGCTTCAAAACATGAACGTATTGAATAGATGAGTGGGATCATAATGAGTCTTATTTTGCATTACATGAGGAATTAAAACATGAGAAAATAGGATATCGAGGCATTTAAAACTTCTTTGTTTTGAATATTGAGGCATTTAAAAATTTGAAAACCAAGAAACAACATATTAGCTTAATGAAATAAAATGCACATATGCAGAAGCGCAAGTTGGGGTGTGCAACGGACAAGATGGCAACAATCTACCATCCAGTCAAGAAGTAGTTGACCTCTACAAATCCAATGGCATTGGAAGAATGAGAATGTACTCTCCAAACGCACAAGCTCTCCAAGCCCTCAGGGGATCCAACATAGAACTTGTACTTGACGTCCCTAACAGCGATCTCCAACGTCTCGCTAACGACGCTGCCGCTGCATCTCAGTGGGTCCAAGATAATATTAGAAACTATTATCCGGACGTTAAATTCCGGATAATAGCCGTTGGGAATGAAGTGAATCCAAACGCTGGTGAATCCACGGCTCCGTTGGCTCAATATGTCCTCCTTGCCATGTCAAAGATATATGATGCAATTGCGTCTGCTGGCTTGAAAGATCAAATCAAGGTTCGGTTCTTATTTAATCTTTATAACATTGCTACGGGCACAACTGTTTAGACAAGGATCCAAATAAACATATGCATTTTTTTAGTTTCATTTATAGATTTAGTGAGTGTCTCGTGACTTTACCCGTTCGTGTCTAAATCCCCAACAGGTTTCCACTGCAACATACTCGAAACTAGTAAGCAACTCATTCCCTCCTTCTCATGGCTCTTTTGATGGCGCCGCGGGGTCATTCATGGGACCGATCATCGACTTCTTGAAAAACACCAACAACCCGTTGCTCGTCAACATATACCCCTACTTCAGCCGCATTGAAAATCCCCAATCCGTGTCCCTTCCGTATGCCCTTTTCACAGCTCCAGGAGTTGTCGCACAAGACGACCAGTTACAATACAAGAACCTTTTCGATGCCTTGTTGGATGCTGCCTACGCTGCCGTTGAGAAGGCGGGCGGACCCAACGTGGAGATCGTGGTGTCAGAGAGCGGATGGCCATCAGAGGGTGGCGCTGATGCTTCAGTTGAGAATGCACAGACTTATTATACGAACCTTATCAATCATGTGAAATCAGGATCAGGGAGTCCAAGGAGGCCTGGGAAGGTTATTGAGACATACTTGTTTGCTATGTTTGATGAGAATCAAAAGAATGGAGGAGCAGAGAGTGAGAAACATTTTGGGATTTTCTTACCCAACAAGCAGCCCAAATACCAACTTAATTTCAACTAAGACTGTTGTAAGTTTTAATTAGGAACTACTCCCTCCGTCCCAAATGTTTGTCTGGTTCGCAAAATGA
This sequence comes from Vaccinium vitis-idaea, assembly GCA_963854785.1. Classification (NCBI taxonomy): domain Eukaryota; kingdom Viridiplantae; phylum Streptophyta; class Magnoliopsida; order Ericales; family Ericaceae; genus Vaccinium; species Vaccinium vitis-idaea. Next base: position 40,617,056 of record OY978215.1, read on the forward strand.
TGATTTAAAAAGAATACACTTTTTTCAACAAACAAAAAACAAAAAACCATGTTTTTTTCATAAATTAAAAGAACTCATTCATATCTTGCAAAAAAAATTGAATTTTTCTTGAAATTTTTTAGTCTCGTTCTACGGACTTGACAAATATTTAGGGATGGAGGTAGTAAGCAAGAATAAATACCATGCAAGAAAATAAGATGATCAGATGGAGAAATATCCTGATCCCCTGTACTTTCCTCTGGAGAATGTTAAGGATTACTTCCTAATAAATAAATAAATCTTGTTATCTGGTATCCTAGCCTGCATAAATTTGAAACAATTGAATCATGAATACTATGAGAAACCTTTTTCTTGAGCGTGTGTGCAATATATTGAAAAACTTTAATTTGCCTATGTTTATAGATATTTTATGTTTTAGCTTTTGTAAAAATCAGCCTAATAAAAAAATCAATCAATCAGACAATGGAAAGCAAACAATCGAATAACACCAGATATACATGAAAAACTCTAAATGGGTAAAAAAACCATGGGAATGAATCAAAAACACTATACTCAATGTGTAGTTACAAGCAATCTTACCTAAGATTAGAATCATCACAATCTAGCCTATGATCTACTAGCCGAATCCACGTTCACCACACTCAGTGCTTTGGCTGTCGTTACCTTGAATCCACGAGCCTTCCGTTTACCTTCCGGAATCCACCGCAGGACTTTTATTGCCTTGGAATCCTCCTTAGGGCTTTTCTCATATAGGTTGGATGAAAACAATATCAAAACCTCCAAGAGATATATCTTCCACTCAGTGATACATGGATCGTATTTGTACTCCAAGATGCACATCAAAGAAACCTCTCAAAGATGAATTTTCAGCACAATAAGTCCATGGACCTTCAAAAATCTTCGAGATACATGAACCCTAGCCGCCACTAGTGTTTTAACGATGAATAGGAGCACAGGGAACAAAGTGTGGCTGTTGTGTTATAAAAAATGACCCAATAGCTGTGCACGTATTTATAGCTGCTGAATTCAGCCATTATTGCTAGACGTTTTGCTTGAGTAAAATACTAGCAAAACCAATCAGAATGTTTTGCTGCCAGACACACTTGAAAAATGCTCGAGCCAAACTTGCAGCCTTCAACTTCTTCTTCAATGTGTTCAACCCCTCTTGACTAAAATCTACCACACTCAAACAAAATACATAATGAAACGATTCCTATCCACAATCCTAAAACAGACACTCTAGAAAAATAAGAAAAAAAAATACATACAACTCAATAAATTGTGATACACAAAATGTGTATTTTGTCAATGAAATTGCCAACACAAAAGAGCTCGGCTTATTGGAGCTTACATATATAATTACCTAATGTCGTTATAAGTTAATGAAAGTGATTAAAATTAGCGTACAAGAAGCATTTTCGTCCCTCCTTTTTATACACTGTAGGGGTCCGGATACCAAGCACCTTTGCCAGCCGAGCGAGACACCTCTAAGGAAACGGCCGAAAGGCTGCCTATGAGGGACTCTTCGGATGTACGGCGCAATATGATGAAATGCATTCAACAACAGCGAACCGGGGCTTTGGCCCAACGTCTCGGGGATTCACCGAGACACTCACTATATCTAAATAACTAACGACCACGTAGAGTTAGTGATGAAGAAGCTCGACACGACGCCGAGAGGTTAGTCAATACCCTAACCAACTCAAGAGTGTTGGAGAAGTTCCGGAAGGTAGTAGCCAGACGCTGACTCAGTAGAGGCTTTAATGCTGCATGTGCGTGTAACAAACCGTGATCATGACGAGTGACATCACCCGAGCGGTTATGACACGTGTCATGACTTTACTGGAAGCATGTGCTCGCAACATCTCCTCTCAGACTCGTCATCATGACGTCAGCTGAACGGTTAAGTCACGTGACGAGCACACAAGTACTTGGAGGACAAGCCAAGGCTCACCTATAAAAGGTAATCCCAATCAGAGGAGAATGGTACGCACCATTCTCTCTGAAAACCCTAGATCTACATTTCACAATTCATCTCCTTCCTCTACTAACTTGACCATCGGAGTGCTCTGGACTCTACGGTCCAGTCTGGTGTTCACGAGGGTGTTAAGTGTGCAGGATCTGGTGCACTCGAGTGAAGGACGATCATCTTCAACCACCATCACCGTCGGGAAGAATCATCTGAGAAAGAGGGCTCCACATACACAGTTTTTAATCCACACAAATGGATAAATGATAGTTATATAGTTTATAAGCCTGCCAAATTAATACGTTGAGGAAATCTCTATATCTATTGGAGTGGCAAAAATATTTTTAGAAAGTTACGGGGGTTCATGGCTAGTCATCTCAAAGCTGCTTAATTGCTGTAAAAATTGCAACAAAAATGGAAATTGCACTCTAAGTATAATGTGGCTGTGACATTTTTGAAGTAAAGAATTAGAATCATTTAATTTGGCCAAAATGGATAGCCTGGCTCAACTATATTGCAGCATTCTATTAAAAAAAAAATGCATAGGCATGTTTGCTTGGCTAGATATGAGTATCAGATTTTACTATATATATGTAGGGGTCACTTCTAGTCCGGACTCCGGACTTGCGGACCCCTATAATCCAAGCATTTTTTTGACGATCCGAACCGTCCAATGTGTTCAATTTTTAAAGTGAAAAAATAACATTTTTTCTTAAATCCAGGAGGTTCTTATTGGAAAATTTGCCTATATATATATGTCAAAAGGGCCACTTACAGTTTTCGGTTAAAACTTAATTTTATTGTTTTGAGTAAAAGTGCATTGAATTTTATATCCGCAAAACACAAGATGTATAATATCATTGGGTGTACGTAAAACACAAGATGTATAAAAGGCATATATGTACATTGCACATAAATACAAGCATTTTATGCATTGGAATTTTGGCACAATCAAAAACAGTTTTGACAAAATAAAGCCCAGATATCAATACTAAAACATTAGCAGTAGATGAAGAGAAGACAGGCCTCACAACATGTTGATAGGGTGCCATGTAAACATCCTCAAAGGAGGACATCAAGAATTCCAAAGTCATTTTTCATATTGCAGAAAAGCTTTCCACATAACCAAAATAGAACCAAAGATCCCACTCAAACAAACCCATAAAACCACCACAAAGAAAGAGCATGCCAGTATGCCACATTCCCCCACTTAAACCCCAAAAAACAGAGAGATCCTCTCTCCCTCCCGTAAAACAAAAAGATCCTCCAAAAGCACCTTCAGATGCTTTTGGAGATACCAGTCTGATGTATAATTTAGCAAGCAGAGGTGCTCCTCTGCATAAGTGCAAGCTCCTTTGCTTCGATCTCAATCATGTTTTTCAGCACTCGAACATCACTCTCCACCATGTCCACTCCTAACATTTTGCCAACACTTTGTTGATTGGACCTCGTCATTTATTACCTCATGATCTTGCCTTATCCCTGTTGAGAGTCCAACCCATGTGGGCCGATGTGCTTAGGCCCAGATGGGAGGTTTTAGGGTTTTTTATGTTATCTTTATAAATACTCTATGATGCCTTGTTTTATGGGTGTGGTAGCACAATGTAGAGAGAGAGAGAGGCAGAGAGTGTGAGAGGGGGGCCGGTTGTGGCTCCCCGGAGAGAGAGATACACGAGAGACTTGGTGAGGTTTCATTATTGTGAGATGAGAGTGTGAGTGTGTAACACAAAAGTCACAGATTTCCTCCGGATTATAGTGAAACCCCCCTCCCCGTGGATGTAGGTCCGTTTTGGCCGAACCACGTATATTTGTGTGTTGTGTTTCTCTTGTTTTTACTGTTTCTGTGCGAGAGGTGCGTGTTTGGGCACAACAAACTGGTATCAGAGCTTGGGTTGAAGCACCAGAGAGCGCAGAGCAGTCGGAAAATCACTCGGAGTCCATTGGAGCACTGTTTGAAGCTTTGGTCGGACAAGACAGGTGATGAAACTTGTTTTTGATAGGAGGGAAAGGTGCAACTCTCAGAGACGAGTCCAACGGAGTGCTCGGGGTCGTTTTTGGTTGCCGGAGTGGGTCGGAATCACAATTTGAAAGTGGGCGGGCGGAAACGAGCGGCGGACATGGTGGTGGCGTCGTAAACCGTGATCGAAAGTAAATTTTGAGCATGGGGTTGTGTTCGGATTGGTGAGACGATCACGGGGGTGCAAGCCCTGTCGCCGGAAAACGCCGGAGGCACCCTCACGCGCCGCCTAAATAATGGCGCGTTAGATCCCGCGCGGCAGTGAAGCACACGCGCGGGAAGATTCTGGTTGACGACCACGTGGCGACAGGTCAGCGCCACGTCGAATGCCACGGAGGATGCCACATCAAGGGGTCAGTGCCACGTCAGCGGGTCAATGTCACGTCAACAAAAGGGTCATGGTTCAGGGTCAAAGAGGTCAAGGTAGGGGTCAAAGAGATCAGAGGTCAGGTCAAAGGGGTCAAACCGGTTCAGACCGGCGGTTCAGAGTATTGTCAGACCGGGTTCAGACAGGGATCGGACCGGATAACGGTCCGGAGCAGACCAGATTGTGTTTTTTGACCGGTTCAGTGGGATTTTGACCGGTTCATGGCCGGTTCGGACCGGTTCGGATCGGTTCCCAACTCAATTTTTCGTTCCGGATCCAACCACGTACTCTGTTTTTCATGTTGAGGCTCAGAAGTATGTGTTATTGCTGGATTGAGCCGGATTTAGACGTTCAGAGGCGTTTTGGGTTGTGAGGAGGCTGTTTTAGCTAATTGGACGATTCCGGATTCACTGGTGGGCTTGGATTTGAGTGATTCGAGTCAGATTTTGCGATCCTAGACACATCCGGAGAGATTGAGGATGATCGGACGTGGTCAGGTCAGTCGGATGGGATGTTGTTGAGTCGGAGGCAGACCAGGGATGATCAGTCGCGTTTGGCAAGCAGGGATACACTCTTTCGGGTTATTGCACTCTGGTTTAGGGGTGCATGAAGGCTCGTCTAGTTAGTGACAACAGGCGCTTGCAGAAGCGGTGATTTTTGGGAGATCCGATGGAAGTCCAGGGGGTGCTAGGAAGGTCGGGGATGGAACATGGATGGACCAAGGGGCAGGATGAGACCCGGGAGAGCTGGCAGAGAGTGGCGGGAGACCAGGAGAGTGGCAGGAGTGGTGAATAGGTGGTGAAATAGGTGAGCAGAGTTGGATAGCTACACACCAGGAGTATTGGACAGACTTTGCAGAGATCGGAGGTAGACCGGGGCAATAAGATGATTGCAGATTCACGGCGTTTGAGCCGTGGTGATCAGTCGGAGAAGCTAGTGAGCAGGGATACATTCTCTCAGGTGTTGCATCTTTGTTGATGGGTGCGGATACACTTGTTTGGTAATGACAACATGCGCTTACTAGAGTGACAGGTCGGAGTGGTCGGCAGAGATCGGAAGCAGTCTGGTTCAATCGGAAAGACCTATCATCCGGAGATGTAGTTTTGATTCGGGCTGCAGGAGGAGCTGATCGGATGGTGATTTCCGGTCTAACGGATGAAGGGGCACCATACAAGGGAGTGCAGTGACAGATGGAGCTGATGTTAGGCATGATCAGGCAGTATGGGTGTTTTGGGACGTGGACAGGATGAACACAGTTGCCGATGCACACAAGATAGGCGTTGGAGAGTACTTTGGAGTCATGACCAGATGGTACTGGATGTGTCGGGAGTCAAATCAGGAGTGTGCAGGACGCTAGCCAGCAATGGGGATGCAATTGGTTGTTCAGGATATGTTCACGGGAGCTCTGGACAGAGAGATTGAGATGGAGATGATGCATCAAGGTATTCTCTTTCTTCTGTGATTTTGTGACTGGATCCTCTCCAGGATATGTGGCCGCATGGGGTGGAGAGATGGTGTCACGGATTATGTCTTGTGATTGGGCATGAGCATTCAGGTTTGGATGCAGGCACCCTAGTTGAGGGGGTGCGAGCACTTCTGGTGGTGAGTGCGAGCGCTTTTGTTGGTGAGTGTGGGCGCTTCTATTGATGAGCGCATACATCTCGGGTTTGAGGTGTGCGAGTGGAGGCATCCTAGTTGAGGGGTGCAGTACTCGGACGGGCGGAGGTATTCCAATTGAGGGGGTGCGGTGCTCGGATTTTCGGATTTTTGGATTTTCTGATTGGGGGTTCACATTGGAACGCAATCGAAATTGCAAAGTTTTTATTATCCAAATTGAAACTAGAAGGACTAAAGTAGAATTCGTGTGAAAGTCGAAGAGATATAAGAGAAATTTTCCCCTTGTATTAATATCACAGTTTTTGCCTTTTAGTTGGCAAATATTGTTAAAATGCAATTAACAAGAACGAAATTTGGCTTTTAGATTCTCAAAAAAGACAGATGACCTCCATAGTCAACTCATCAAGTTTATTGGGGCGGCCCCATGTAGGGGCAAGGGGGGCAACTTACTGCCCTGAGTCGGAAATCCTCCCTGGAATATACATATCTTTTAGGTTATTTTTGTAACTTTGCCCCACAGGGAGTATATCTTGTAGTCTTTACCTTGTGATCCTTGCCCCGCAAATAAATCACTTGCCCCAAATGTGAAAGAAATATTTTCAACATACCCAAATGATTCACAGAATCTCCCCTGATTTTTTCCTTTTCTTTATGATTCCACCATTTTTTAACGCACTCCCCCTCATAGGAAAAAAAGCGGAGCATAGCCACATTTATGATTTTTAACTCCCCCCCCCCCCCCCCCCCCCCCCCCAGTGACATAATATAACATATTTTGTTTTTATGCATTGAATAGAACTCTTTTGGTTTATTACTCTAATGTACTCCCTCCATTCCATTTTGGTAGTCCTCAGCAAAAATACGTTCAATTTTCAGACAAAAAATAAAAGTATTTCAGTTCATAATTATTTTTAATTTTTCCCCAAATTAAAAAATTAATAGAGATCTTTAATTTGGTACGAAGAAACTCAAAAAATCATGTAAGAAAATACTTTAATGTTTTATCTGAAAATTTGCACGTAACTTCATAGGGAACCATCAAAATGAAACGAAGGGAGTAAATATTGTAAATTCTTGACCCCCCTAATGATAATCCTTCGTCTGTCCCTGGATCCAATCGAAGGCCAGATCGTTGTTCGTTTTCACGGAGACTTAAGATTTTTTTTTCTCTTGGGTTTTAAAGGAAGATCATGTAGCTATTCATTCGAAGCCCAACCTTTTGCATATCGTTGGTATTCAATCTCTTACAAGTACTGATCTTACCTAGAATAGATTTATGAAAGATTTTCTTTCGCTTGTGCATGGTTTTGGTTTCTGTTTTAGGTTTTCTGTAATTTTGGGGCTTTCTTATGTGGAATATGAAATAGTTTCTGTTTTACAGATTCTCTGTGCAATTAGGGTTTTATTAGCATTTATGCAATTAGGGTTTTATTAGCATTTAGGAACTAATATTTTGCTGAAAATGTGAGCGTTGTGTTGTTCATGCATTCGATGTTGGTGTCTCACACTTAGAGGTTTTAGGGTTTCTGAAATTGGTGTTCAACTACAAAGGGTTTCTGACAGGGGTTCGAAAATTGCTGAAATTAGCATTTAAGGATCAAAATTGGGGTCTCACAGTAATATTTTGCTAAAATTTTTGTATTAGGGTTTATGAAATTGGTTTTTTTTTCCTTCTAAAATTGGGGATTTTTTGAATTTGATATTTGATAAGGGGTATTTGTTTTGTTCCTTATGTTCAACAGTGGTGTATGCTCATCCATATTTTGACGTGATCTTCAACTTCAAAGGGATATTGTGTAAAGACCTGAAAATTTAGATAAATGTTTTGCTCGAGAATAAAAAAAAAATACTGGGGAATAATTTAAAAAAAGAAAAGAAAAGAAGGTTTAGGTGTGAGGGCATGTAAAGGAGATAACCAAAGGTAGTGGGGTTAATTAGTTCGCAATATAAACAAGGGAGGTGAAAGTGTAATTATCTAGTTATAAGTATGTGTGTGTGGTCGGGAAAAAAGAGAGAGAGAGAAAAAAAAATCTTCCTCTCCGCAGCGGCTCTCTCCCTTTCTCTCCTCTATCCCTCTCGGTTCTCTCTCTCTACTCCCAACAAATTTCAGCCCTAAACCCATAAAAACCTCACAAATCCAAGGCTTATACACCGGGTATTCGATCCTTCAACCCAGAAAATGCATGTTCTAGCTCGTGTTTGCGCGTGGGCTCGCTAGGAGACCCGTATTCGGGTGGGTTGCGTGTTGGAGAGCTAGAGTTTTATTGGAGAAAAGAGAGTGGAGGCCTAGCCTAGCAACCGAGTTAGGGGTTTCTCCACTTTGATTATGTGTTTTCGGTTTGGGTTTTAAGTATAAAGTTCAGTTTTTATATTGTTCTTGGTTTGAGTTGAAATTCCCCGGTGAAAACCCGAAAATCTGGTCTCTTTATGCTGTTGTTATGTGTCGACTGCCCGGATAGGATTGGCCTCCGTCCGGACAGAAATTTCTGCAGACTCGTGAAGTTTTGTTTTGAAACTCCGACCTTGTTTGGTTCCCCGCCTATCGTTTCTCCGGCTGCGGTTTGATAGTTTACATTTGGTACATGAAATTTGTTTAAATTCCATGTTTAATTGTTGATCCATTTCAATGCTTGTGTCTCGTCGTGGAATGACATAGGTAACGTTAGATCTTCCCATTCGAAACATGGTAAAGTAGAACCTCGAATTATATATCATGTTTTGGAACGAAATGAATTGATACTTGGAAGAAATGGGGGAAATGTGATGACTAATAAGAAGAAATTGGAATGTGATTATTCGGGATGCGTGGACATTCGTTAGGTGAACAAAACGCTAGTGGGATTAGGCAAATAATCAAATTAGGACTATTGGCTCTGATCTTTATATTAAGGGAGGGTTTACAAGGTCCCGAAAATCCGAAACATTTCTAGGTCACTCGTTTTGGAGGCGTCACGAACACACATACTTGACATTGGATACTCGCTTAACTTTCGTTCTTGCGGTTAGTTATAAAACATGGGGATTCGTTAGACGCATGTTTATTTGTTCATTTGCTTGCTAGGGTAATAAAAATGAAAGGATGCTTGACGAATATTTGAGGACAAGTAACGGCATGGTATAATGAACATTCTCGGTATAATCGAAAATGATATCTTATGGACACCCGTTTGACACGTAGTGATGTTGTATGTTGGACACTTGGAGAATTTTTTATTTTAAAAATAAAATAATAATAATAATTAAAAAGAAAGGAATAAACTACATATGGTGTTTTGAGAAAATGAGACACTTTGGTTGGGTTCTAGGCGGCACCATTCTTTGAAACACTTCATATGACTTCACAATGTAAACCCTTGAAATCTATTTGACTTTACAAGTTGATTGCCTAAAGTGTATGGTTATCAATTTCGAAAATGTGACGGAGAACCTTGATTACAATTGCTTGTTGATACTTGATACATTGCGAGTTAACGTATTAAAGTGTGGGACATGCGGGTACTCGTGGGACACGTCGGGTACCATAGAAATTCGTAGTTTCTCGAGGGATGTACGGGTACTTGAGGAGTACGGTGGATGTATGGGTGAGATATGGAAAATGTACCGGGTCACATATACCCGGGAAGTTTGTGGAATAATGCACGGGATGATGAATACCCGGAATGTAACCAAGTTAAGTGATTTGAAATCTTATAGAGAACTTGCAAAGTGCGTTGATATTATAGTAAGAACTTGTGATGTGGTCAATGCGGTTTAGTGAGCAATATTGTATCCAATAGATAAAACTTCAAATAAATATTTACAGGTATTGTAGGCGTTGAAACGTACCGAACAAAATAAGTTGTAACATTCGAGATTTGCCGGAAAGTCCGGTATGCTCTTGTAACCACCGGTATTTACACCGGAACAGAATTTGAAGGCTAGGATACCGGTTTTACACAAATCATGAACATACCGGCCGGTACAGAACGGAATTCAAAACCTTTATAAAGCCATGCCTGGACTGGACTAGTGTGTCTTCGCCCACTAGGGACTCGCTCTGCGTCCCTACTATCTACATTCTACAATACTACGATTAAAGAAAGGGCCAAAATCATTGAAGTCTCTCACTCGTTCTACTTGTATTTCTACACAGAGCTTGCTGTGCAATTAAGGACCTCTGATCTAGTTGGTTGTTCTCTCTCTACTCAATTCACTCCTTAGGTATGCTTAAAGTCTCTGTAGACATGTATGATGTATATATTTGCCTATCTATGTACAGATACTGGTTGTGTCGATGTATATAGTGGGTGCATATATACTAGAGCGCTTTTTGCGTGCAACCTGTGCCCAGTTAAAAGTTTGTGGCCCATTATGAGATAAGTACATCATGATCTATTGAGTAAATGCAGAATGTAAACTAATAGAAGTGTTGAGCATCTCTTGTCCTTACCCTTTCCCCCCCGAATTTGAGTCAAATTGCGAGTAAAAATTCAATTTGGGTAGGAGCATTTCCAATGGAAAACCCTAATTTTGACCCTAATTTATTATTTCCAAAACATTCAATGCATACATGTAAATAATAGAGGAGAGGACCACTCTGGCGAAGTTCCGGTGAGAATTACTCAATTTAGAGTTTATACCAGGGATACACATATAACTCCCTACCCTTTTTAAGACGTAATGCAACATCTCCTCCATGTGTCCGTATCATGTCATGTCCGTATCCATGATTGTTAGATTTGCAAACTTAACTTAGAAGGTTTATGTCTTCTAGCGAGTGTTATGGATTTGAAGGGGTTTGGATGATGAGCCAGACTTCTATAGAGTAGCTCGATTTCAGGATACATCAAAGAGCTACCATTTCTGCTGCCAAAAATGAGTCTGCAAGTTATTGAGGGATGTTAGACGGCTTTGGTTGTAACATGAACCAAACTTATTGAGATGGACTTTGTTGGAATTCGCTCAAGGTCAGCACTCATGGAATAGATTTTTTATCAGGTTTTGCCCTAGTATTACACAGATTAAATGAGTAATGAGAAACCATTATGTTTTCTAGTGTAAAATACTTTTCTTTGGAAAATTGCCATTAATTTAGGAACCTTTTAAATATAAAGTTGTTCCTTATAATATATTCCATTCTTAAAGTGTAATCTATTTGTATCGAAATAATAATATGGTCTACATTTTTCTCCTTGTTCTTGTACTTTTTGTACTCAAATTTCGTAGGTGAATTTTAACTTATACTTTGTACTCTGACTATTTATAACTTTCATCCTCTCAACTTCATTATTGGATACTTGTGTAGCATGCACTTCTAACCAAAGTTAAAACGGTAAGTTGTCGTTGTAATTGACAGTAGCTTTGGCAATAAAAATTCTGGGGGTCCCAAGTCCCGCATCCACCAAGAAAGTTTCTTCCCTTAAGCGTAAAATTTTAGATTGTAAGGCATTTCAACTGCATAAGAAAAAACTGGAATTAGACCTTGGAAATAATTGGCTCAAATAGATGCTCATCATAAACACTGTGAGTTGGTGGTGAATGCAAATCGGTTAGGAGTCTGAGGGCAACATCAACAGAAGCAAACATGGAAAGAAGTTTCCTGGTGGTGCAAGATATGGGTTAAGGTTCGAGTAAAAATGTCTAAAATGAGTCATATTATTCTAAATGGTATACTTGTGAGATCTCAAGACCTGCAACGGTCCGCATGTCTTCTCTTTCAAATCCACTTTGTAGGTGGTGTCACAACCATCCACCACAAACTTAAACTACTGTGATAAGTGTGTCCACCCCTACCTTGAGAGGTTATTGAGTCAAGTTTCTCTTGCATCTAATGTACTCATCATCTTCCTTCCAGTACATTCCGACATTGAGTATTGGCTTAAAGGTGAATAACAAGTGCAAAACTTGGATAATTCCACCGAAATCTTAAAAATTTAAGAATTCTACGTGGATAGAAGTGTTATTATTTGAATTTTGAAGGCATACGTTCCTAGCAAAATTCTCTTTTAGAAGGTTTCACGTTTAGTGTTAGTAAAATTAGAAATGGAACAAAACTTTGACCCAAAGGATTACATAAATTTTGTAGAAAAAATAAGACAAGGTGTGTTCTTCCCTTTTTTTCTTGCTTTGTGGTTCTGCATACAAGTATAACTATTTTGGAGTAGAGGGTGCAAAATGCATGAGGGGTGTGGTATATATGTTTGAAAAGATCATACACAACTAACAGTAACAGCCCAATTGTAGATCAAGAAAATAACTAAATATAACACGAGGAAGATTTGCTAAGTAAGATTGACCACCTTAACGAGGCATTATATATTCCAATTTGCTTTTAAGGCATTGGAATTTTTCAAATTGCTCTTGGGGCATCAGTATAATTTTACTGTCACACAAACCTATTTGCGGGGAAAAACAGTAAAATAGGTTTGTGTGACAGTGAAGAAAAGTAATTTCGATAGATATATCATTTTTCCACTCTCGCCATATGTGGGTCCCTTGTGAGTTCATTTTGATTAGATATTGATAGAAATGGACGGTCAAGGACAATTTAACTTTAAAATCCATGACTGTCCATGTTACAAAACAAAATTAAAATTTTGATACACATGTCGATGTCCGATCAAGTTGATTTTTTGTAGGGATGAAGTAAAATGCTGGCTCTACAAGATGAACGGTTCAGATCAACATTTAATACACAATCAGGCCCACAAAGGTGGTGGTGGAAATGGGAAGTTTTACACCAACGGTGTAAAGAATGTTGTCTCTCTTTTTAAAATTCAACCATCCCACTCCTTGCAGGATCTGCACACATTGACATGTCTGTGCAACGAACTACATGCAATGAAAACCCAAATTGTTGTCTCAGACAAGCTAGGTGCATCAGTGCATGCTACAATAAGTAATTACAGACCAAATTACCATGAAATATGATTCTCAATATATCAGGCTTGATGGTTTAAGTCGTCCTCGAATTTACCATCAGTGTTAGTTGTAATGCCCCAATTTTCGAAAGTATTATTTCATATAAAAGATTTATTTAAAAAGAATTTATTCAAGCAGCGGAAAAGGACAATAGTCATAGTTGGTTACAATATCAAAGTACTTTGTCTGAATTTAAATTACATTTATTCAACAGGGAATAAGAAAGGTGGAATTCTCTAATTGTTCATGTTCAGGTCCCAGTTCTCCTCTGGCATCTGTTCTCGACTTCCGGCTGGTAGTAAGGTTCCTTGCATTCTTCTTCAGTACCTGGCATAATATCCAGGGCCAATAAACAGTACCATGAGTGATAAATCACTCAATAGCTAACTCTTATGCCCACTAACTCTTACCTTACAATTAAGCACAATATATATATATGATTGAAAAGCAGTGCATAAATGGAAAACAAGTAACAAAATTTATTAACTAGCCTTTTACTTATATATTCCAACTAAGTCCTCAACCTAGAGAACATCCTCCCTTTTTAACCACCAAGACTATCATCATTCGTGATTCAACTCCCACCTTGCTTGCCTTGACTAGGAGCCCCGACGAAACGGCTTAAGTTATCTACTTAGTCGGATTCATAAGTGCCTCACAAGGATGAATTCCCCAATGAATTGACCAGTAACCACTGGGCCCACAAGAAATTGACCATTAACCTCGAGAGCAATGTTTTAAAACCCGGACCGGAGAGCGAACCGGAAAAGGGACCGGGCGGATGGTTCACCGGTTCAACCGCGGTCGAACCGGAATCGAACCGTGATGTCATAATTATAATAAAAATATATTATAAATATATAATTTAAGAAAATAAGCATATTAAAAAAAATAACTACATTGAAAGTTTGACAAAGTAAGGAGCTGGTGTGTTTTTCCAATCCCACATCGGTGGGAAAGTAAACCCACCCAAGCTTTTCTTCCAATAAAAGGCTGACGAGCCTCTCCCAGTATGCCCAGTAGTCGTTTGAGGGCATGAGCTGGCATGGGGACCACTTAAGCTACTTCCTGACGTCTTGATTTGTACACCAGAGCAAAAAACACAGTTTAAAATTTTTCGGTCCGGTTCGACCAACCCGGCTCCGGTTCCTACGGGTTGGCGGTTCGACCGCCTTTAAGGAAAGGTTTTTAATTTCTAGACCGGTTCTGTAGAAGGAGTGGTTTTTAAATGAAACCGAACCGGACAAAGGTCCGGTTGACGGGTCAACCGGTTGAACTGGCCGGTCCGGTCCGGTTTTTAAAACATTGCTCGAGAGTATATAGCCCTTGACCAGGAACTATATTACAAACCAACCGCTTATCGCCTAAATTCTTAAGGAGTAATCACACAACATCATATCCTAGGGTTTCGTTCCATAACAATCATTGGTTGACCACCATTCAAAATCTCGGGATAACCTCCTTATATAAATCTCCATCTCGGGATAAATCTCATCACAAATCCATCTTAATGATTCTCCAATTTCCATTAACTTGAAATGTCTAGGTGATCGTCTATACTCGCACACCAACCCGGTGAACCTACTTGTCCATTCTAACATTCCACGAATATCAATAAACTTGCAATAATCAATTGTACATAATTTGAAAGAGTGCAACGATTTAATAACGTAAAAGCGTTTCACAGGAAAGTTTGAGATTGGTCCTTGACCGCTTGTGGTTTATAAAACTTAGCATGTAGGTTCATTTGCTTAATTCTTTTATTTACCGAAAAACACAGATTATTAACACTTCAGTATTTAGCCGATTTCACAACTCAAATGCATTCTGATTGTTATGAAGGCTCCGTTTGATTGGACGTAAAATATTTTACCCATTTTCCGTTGTTTGGCTAGAAAAAAAAAAGTTGGAAAACATTTTCAAAATAAAACATTTTACACCATTGGGGTGAAATTGTTTTCCTGTAATTTCCCCTGTAAGTCGTTTTTGCCTTTTAACAGCCCCACCCCCGACATTTCCCAAAACACAGAATCCCACCAGTCCACCACTCCTCCTTCCTGTTCATATCAGATTCTCCCAAATCATATCAGATCCAATGCGATTCTCTCCGGCACTTCTCCGATGACCGATCACCGGCGTTCTCTGCGGCGATTACCTCCGTCGAAAGGGTCCGTTGTTCTCGAAATCATCCCTCTGATATCCAACAAATGCAATTGAAGATCTGGATTTGGAAGTTAGTGATGTTGCCAATTCGAATAAGGGACGACGAACTGTCTCATTTAGGATCTGAAGCTTGCCAATTCGAATATTTTTGTTATGTGCCAACGAAACACCAAAAATAAAAGTAAAAAAAAGTTTGTTTTCAGCAAAAACATTTTACAAGAAAAACATTTTACATTGTAAGACATTTTACATCGAAACAAACAGAGCCTTTGTTACATGTTCTAAACATCACTCTTAACTTCCGGTAAGAACAGAATTGAAAAATAAAATGTCTAAGGGTTCCAATAAATTGACACAACTTCAACAGATTTTGGTTTTTACAAGACGGTTCCCAAAACCGTATCAAAACATCTTCAAGTTTCACGAAACTTAACAGATTTATAAATTAGGAAGTTATGAACATTGTTTGTAGAGAAAACGTTTACTAAAAATGTGTTTAAGTTAGCTAAACATGCCTTCTAGGCCTGGTTTGGGTGAATTGAAAAAACTGGTTTTTTGGTTTTTTTGGTTGTCCTTATTCAAAAAAAATTTGCATTTGTTAGTTTTCGATTGATTTTTTTGTGGTTTTTTGGCTTGTCTCGACGAGAGGAATCTAAAAAGTATAAAATTATTAATCTTCCCCGTCCAGATTCGCCACTATTTACTTAAATCTATTTTTCGGGAGTTTTATTAATCCGATTTAAGCGATTCCAGCAGCGTTTTAAAGATAATAAGTATATCTATAATTTGACATAAGAATCAGAAGTACGTAGTATTTTGTAACTTTTTCCAAAGTAGACTGCTATGTTTAGTATCAATTCGGATTATACACTTGAGTTTATTTTCTGATTTTTATGGATCATAAACATATCTCAAGCATCAATCAAGCATTAAAAACATAAAACAAGTCTACATTACACATAATATACTTGGGGACAGTGGAATAAGAGTCTACACTATCTCTCCTCCGAAGTCTTAGCGAAATGTGAACTTTTAAGCGTCGATGGTAGAGGTGTCTCCTTAACTTGATTTGGTCCTAGCGGTTGGTTATTTGTGAACTGGGGAAGAGGGTAAGTGTATGTGTATGAGAGTTTGGTGGGTGGTGTGTGGTGTGAGAGTTTGGAATGGTTGAAATGAGGGATGAAGTTGATGTATTTATAGAGAAGAGGGGAGTGCATAAGGAAGATGTTCTAGGGGAGTGCATTTGGCAATTTTAATTTAATTTTGATTTATTTTTACTGGTAAAAAATCAAAACACATCCAGACCGTCCAAAATATGATCGGACAACCGAAGGCCGCACAATACCGTGCACAGCACGGTCAACACCCCCATTTCCCATCTATATATGGGTGGTTTAGGGTGGCCATAGGATTGTTTAGGAATTGTTAGGGTGGCCATAGGATTGTTTAGGAATTGTTAGGGTGGCCATAGGATTGTTTAGGAATTGTTAGGGTGGCCATAGGAATCTAGGACATGATGGGTATTATGTATCTATATATATTCATATAACTACGCTTATGGATGGGGTAAATAATAAGGTCTAGTGCGCGTACAACACCCGTTCGCGCACTCACACGCTTGTTCGCGTAAGAAAATAAGCGAAGTCATAAAAAAAAATGTATAACTATATGAAATGAATTTCTTTTAATAAAAAAGTTAGTCAAAAATTCAGACCATTACAGTTTGGTTCAATTCTAAATAAATAGATCATCTACAAATTTATCATAAAATATGAGTAAATTGAACATGAAACTTGTTTCAATGGTCTTCAATTTTACCATGAATGCTGGTTGGATTCGTCAACGTCATCATCCGTAAATAATGGAAACAACATCCGTCCAATTGGGTTATAATTTTGAATATCTAAATTCTTCTCTTTTCAAATATTATTGCAATCCCACCAAAGTGAGACATGCAATATACGTATAGATTTCGCATAGTCAAATCAAATCCCTTAATTAGAAAACTATATTTACCTATAATCCTTATCAAATCTCCCTAAATTAAAAAGTATATTAACAGATGGTAATGCGCATCACTAAAAAAGGGCACACAAGGTATTTCACAACCAAAATGAATGGAAACATAATCGTTCAAAATGACAGAGATGTAAACTTAGGTGATGTCCAAAAAATGATGATATTTAATTAATTCTTTAATTTATTTGTTTAGATAAAACTTTTGTGACTTATTGGTTCTACTCGACCAGAGAAATCAGAAAAGTATAAAATTATGTTTTTTACCAATTTTTTTAGAAATGACCAACTTAATTTTAGCACTTTAGAAGTTGGTTCATTTTCAAAAAGAAAATTAGGTTCCGGTCATAAGTTTTTACTTTTTCGATTCCTCTTGTCTAGAACAAAGTAACTTATTTGGGAAATTAGGCCTAATTACGTATGGCTTTCTAAAACAGTTGCTCCATCATTTGTCCTGCTCATTGCTTGTTTGGACAGGCATGTGCTGGAAATTTCCCTCACACAGACTCTATCATTTTACATTTATGCGGGGATCCCGATAAAATTTTGTATGCTGAGCGGGCACCATGTGGTGTCTATGTGCACACATCCGGTCGTCTAAAAGTATTTTGGACGGTTTAAATTTCTCTCACTCTCTCTCTCTCTCTCTCTCTCTAAATCCGGACTGTCCAAAGTGTTTTGAATAGTTGAGATGTGCGCTTGAACACCATGTAAGATGATGTCTGCTCGGCACTGAAAAATTGCTTAGGGATACTACTCCAAATCCAAATTGGAGTGAAAATGATGTCTCACACACACACTCGTACATCCCCTTTTCTTCCATCTTCATGGGCACGCTTCAAATAATGCAGGCTTGAAATAATATGCCATAGCACTACTAAAATCACTTTCATTAGACAACCTTTCAAGAAGTCACTCCCTCTTGCCTCCCTCTGAAAATGACTCTCTCTAAACTTCTTGTCTTGCTCTGAAAATGACTATTCTTTCTAAAATTATCCACCCATAATCTATAGCGGATTACCTAAAAAATGTTTGCTAAAGTGTACACCTAAGCTGATGTGGGGCCCCTATTTTGTGTGTTAAGAATTCAGTTAGCTAGCTAATGAAGAATACACTTTAGTGGACTTCCTATATGTATATTAATTAACTTTAAGTCTTTCTTTTCTCACTCCTCTCTCTCTCTCCTCCTTCCCTTCTCTCTATATCTCTCTCCTCAAGTCTCTCCCCAAATTTAGGTAGTGACTTGGGGCATTTTATGGAGTGAGGGGTGATATCTAAGATTTTAGGGAGTCATTTTTTGTCACTAGAGACCATTTTTTGAGTTTTTCTTAGGTAACTAGTTAGAGCACTTTACGATACTCTTTTAGGTAGTCCACTAGAGATGTCCTAACAAGTCCACTAAAAATAAACAACTACTCCTAAATTATTATTCCTTAACCGGACCGTGATTTGTCTTCGACCAGACTAAAAAAGATAATATTTGTGATGCAGATAAGTTGGTCCGGCTATCCCTCACCGTCGAACTAAAAAATTTACTTAGATTATTTTCTCATTGTATAATTACTGCAAGTTGACCACATAAAAGAAGTTTCAAAGTGAGATCGACTGCCTGAGTTTGTTTTCTTTTTAAAATTAGTGAAATGTCATGTGGAGTTAAAATTAGTGAAAGTCCAATTAAATGTCGGAACCTAATAATATATTTCCTTGGTTTTAACGACATTGAAAACTTATTGTGGGATATCGTCAAATTCTATGGGCTTATGTTGGAGTATATATCTTGTTGTGAATCTATAGGTAAATTTCCCTTTTGCTTATAATATAACTATCTCGTAGTTAAAGTTTAGTTCTTACATAAAGCTTTTTGTCACTCATACACTATACAATTTTTGTCGCCACTAGATGATTATTCTGGAGCAGCGCAACCACAATAATACACTAATCACTTTAGGAAACATGTTTTTTTTATTTATTAAAATAACCGGATGTCCAGGTTAGCTTGTAAGTACCTCTACTAATTCCGGGGGAATAAATATATAAAAAATGTATTTAAGTGCGTGAATAAATATTAAAAGGTGAAAAAAAATATATTGGAGTGTTTTTTTTTCCCATTATTTATTTTGATCGGCAAAAAAGATTTTATTATTAATCTCTAGAAACGCATTACCCAGATTAAATGGAACCTAAGAGAAACGGCATCACGACGGAAAGGGAAAGGCTAACAAAGGAAGGAAAAAGATTGGAAAGGTACCAACCTAATTAATTCCTTCATCCTTGACCTCATCAATTCCTTCCAATTTGTATCCTTTAAATTCCTCTGATTTCTTTCCACTAAAGCTCCACGAATTGCTGATCCTGAGATTTAATGTTATTAGCACAACCTTTCCTTGTCCATTTTTACCTTTTTACAATGGTAAATTTCACTTACTTTCCCTGAGGTTTCTAACAAATATAGAGACCTCCCATATACTTCTGTAATTCAATTGCCTTCCCTTACTTTTCAAACTAATTCCTAGATTCTCCCCTCCCGTCATTTTAAGGCTAATGGTGTTAACTTTTCACGTTAAATGACTATAGTACCCTATATATATACACTCCATCCTACAAAAAAAACTTTTTTTTAAAAAAATAGAGGTAAAAATAAGTTTTTTCAAATTTTTTTTAACCATTTATTATTATTAAAAAACAGTTTTTAAATAAAAAACATCGAAGAATTAAAAAAAAAAAAAACAAATGTTGTGCTATTCCCCTGACAATTTCACACAACAGTAGTCTACAAAATAATTTTCTAAAATTAGGGAGTGTAGTGATATGCCAAATGATAAAATGAAATGCATTGAAGTATTTAAAAAATAACGAGGAGGTGTTAGTGTAATTACCAAAATATACTACTAGTAAATAAAATAGCTAATTGATTTTCACATCCCCACCCACATGTTTTTTTTTGTCTGTCAGTGAAATTTTTAAATAAAAAATTGAGTTTTTAATTTAAATTTTTAGTAAAATTTGAAATCTCATTAAAAAAACATCGAGAAAGTTTGAATAACAAATTGGATCGTGAAAATCACTCCCATTAAAAAATAGGTAGAAAAAAACGTTCGCCACGTGCTTATCCTTGATTTGGCAAATCTAGAGAACGTGACTTACAGCTCATTCGGATCTCTTCGATGGGATCTCCCTTCGTAACCCGCACTGTGCTTCGTTGCCTCTCTCACTAAAATACTCCATAAAGCGACGGACCTCATCTGAGCCCCTGCACTTGCACTCTCAGGTATCTTCTCTCTCTCTCTCTCTCTCTCTCTCTCTCTCTCTCTCTCTCTAAAAGGGTTTGTAAATGTTGCTACCTTTACTGTTCTTTTCACTCAAGACTGTGTTTACTCTGTGATCTGTAACTTGTATGTTCTTCCTGTTTGTTTTACTTTTACGTTCTAGGGATTAGGTGGGTTATCTTCTTCTAATTACGAGCATGCAAATCGATTTACTTTTTCAAGGAAATGAATATGCAAAGGATTCTTGTTGTCTACGGTTCATTTTGGAAAATTTGATTGATTTGGAATTACTCCTTAGTGACATTAAACTGGGATTGAGGCCTCATTGCATCTGTTTCAATAAAGTATCAATTATATAAATCTGGTGGTTCCGTTGACACAACTTTTGAAAAGAAAATGTGATTCACTTATTTTGGAGTCCCAGGCAAATGATCGGATCGAAGTCGTTCAATTTGTTTAAAATGTGTTTTTAAGAGTTCTTTGCAAAAAAATCAAGCACATCCCGATATAGGTAAGAGCTTGATTAAAATATGTTTTTAAGAGTTCCTGTAAAAAAAAACAAGTACATCTTGATGTCGGTAAGGGCTTGATTGGAAAATATATTTTTAAGAGTTCCTGAAAAAAAAGTCAAACACATCCCGGTATCGGTAAGGGCTTGATTGGAAACAAATTGAACGGCTCCGACTAGTAGCGTGGGCCTCCGATTGGTTTTGTGCCAAAAGTTGCGTCAAATATTGTGCGAGCAGAAGCGCCTGCCAGTTTTTTGCCAAAAGTTGAACGGCTCTGATTAGTAGCGTGGGCCTCCGATTAGTTTTGTGCCAAAAGTTGCGTCAAATATTGTGCGAGCAGAAGCGCCCGCTATGATTTGTTTAAACTTCTCTTATATATATGTATATGTATATGTATATGTTGCTTCTTTATGCAAGTAATGTGACTGTATGAATAGCAGATGTACACAAGCGTAAAGACCTATGTCAAAGATTCAAAATAGCAGCATAGGTGTCAAGGTGACCAAAGTAAAAAAAGGCCCTTAAGTGTACAAAGGAAGCGAATCTACAAATCAGTAAAATAATCAAGGCTTCGGTGACGCAGTCCATGACACCCGACTGTAAAGCGTAGCCAAAACTTCTTTTATACTTCTTTGTTGGAACTCACATTTATAGATTATCCCTGAAAATGGATGTGTGCTACGTCTTCTTCGATTTTGTATTTCATCACCTATGGCTCCTAGTTCAGATCTTTTTCGTCTTTAGTTTGATTGAAGTTAGATGTGTTGATTACTTACATTTGATTTACATATCGACTCTTAAATGTCCAATGCCTTCTATTTTTGGTGTGTCTTTAATTTGTTAGGGTCCTTGCACTGTTCAGCGTGTTCACTTGGGTCAATTTGATTTTCCTGTGAAAATTTCAAACTTCTACACTATACGTGTGGATATCGTATAGGTACTTTATTTGTATAGGTAGAGGCAGACACTTAAATAAAACAACTTTGTTCTGAAATCTTGAAGTTCCAATTTGGTTATTCTTAACTTGCGTGTCACATTGTTGAATTCTTCCTATTGATTTAGAACTCCGATGCTAATATTTTGTTATTTTTTTTGAAAGATACTAATTTTTAAAGCCTTTTCTGAGATGCATTGTCATAATTAATCGACACTGTCTGTAGTGAAATGTATTTATTTTCTCTGCTAATGCTCCGAAGTCTGGGAAATTTTCTCTGTCTTGTTTTACTGGCGAGAAATTGGCTGTGGAGCACTGATGAATTATTGAGGCTTTGTTCAATGTAGTTCTTACTTCCAGTTTCTAAGGAGTAGCTCTCTCTGGTTATTAATCTTCATGTTTCAACTTAGGCTGTTCTAGAAGCTTGTAAGGGAAATTTTCAGTGCTTTTATGAAATAATGGAGCAATTTTTCAGTTACCCCCTCAGCGCATCTAGGCCGTCTATTTTGGCTTTGGGCGGTCCAGATTTGGAGAGAGAAAGAGGAGAGAGAGTGAGGAGAGAGGGTGTTTTAATCTCGGCCATCCAATACACTTTTTGACGGCCCGGATGCAACTTTCGGGTACCATGTAGGCTCGGCCACGTGGCACCCGGTAGGTACCCAATTTTTTTCTCAAAATAATAGGTCAACATGCGTAATTTTCCATTTGTATTGCGTCTTTGGGTTAATCTTGGATTTAGATTAATTCACCTGTAAATTTGTCATATTCATTTTCCATGTACACCTTATTCTACTATTAGAATATTCACCTGTAATGTTGATTTTATGGTCTGTGTAATATTGTTACACTTGACCAGTTGGTCCACTCAAATAGTAACCAAAGATTAGAAGTTACAGTTAAAGACTTAAAGCTATGCTGAGTTTTTGCATCTAGATTGTCATCTACCCAAATCAGCGTATCACATGTTCCGTTGTTGACCAGTGCTTTTCTTTTCTGAGAGGCCAGGGTAAGAGGGGATTCTGAAGTGAACTAGTAGGTTATCGGTTGCTTCAGCCTTCACGAGAATTACAATCACATGGTGTTGACTGTGATTGTATAGGTTACTTCCTTTCTTTCTTCATGTTGTTTCTGGTTTGACTAGTTAAAACAACTGGTTCCTTTCTACAAATTGCTCGAGCACGCGTCAAATGTCAGTCGAGTTTGTTTGGTATTGTAAGGTGAACGATGCTGTATAGGAAGTAGTAAAACCTGCTACTTTGCTATGGCATTATGCTAGCAAGCGATGCCATCAGCGTATTTGGGCTTCAAGAATGAACTCTACTTGACCATATTTTAGTTTTACCTTCTTTTGTTGTCGTTGGGGGTAATTTGATATTTTGACATGATTCCTGTTGTACAGTGCAATTGATGGGGATCAAAGACTTACATTTTGTGTACTTGTCCTCAAGTGCTATTGCATAACTTATGTGTGTCTAGTGACGTTGTTGAGAATTTGAGATAGCATAAATATTTTACTTTGTGCCGTTCATTGCACCATTGGCTTCCTCTTCACTTGGTGAAGATATTTTTCCTTTTATAGAAGTGGACACTGGTCTTATCTGTTGGAATAGCCTGAAGGATACGTCTAACAAAAAAGCTTGTTGGAGTTTCTTTATTTCACCGACCTGAAGAAGGGTACTCACTTTAATCAATCAAAATATTTCTAAAACCATTTTTTTCTGATGCTGACTCAGGATGGACTTTGAGATTTACTTAACCACAATGTGCACCACATTTTCCCCCCACAAGTTCTGCTTTTGGCTTCAATTATGAGCATTTTTCAATTGATGGAGATTGAAGTCCGTCATTGGCAAGTGTTGGGCATTTTTAGTAGCAGTCATCAACTAATCAAAGCTAGGATTATGAGATTCCTATTTCTATTAATGAAATCATTTTTGGGAACTGATGGAATGCTGCTTATTTTTAGTTATGCGATTTACTGCCATTTTTTGGGTTGTGGAGAGTGATCGATAGGGTTTGGGGTTTGTGAATCAACAAGAGGATTGTTGATGTTTGAGGTTTTGGTATTCTAGGGTTTGGTGGTGTGGGTGATTGATGGGGTTTTGGGGTTGTGACTGTGAAGGGGATCAACAGAGTCAACAAAGATGGCATTTTTAAGTTTCAAAGCGGTTCTTTTTGGGGGAGTTGCGGAGGATGGACGTACTAGTAACGTCCCAACAAAACATACTGTAGATTTCTGTATGATTGAATGCTAAATCTACAGATTTAACAATTTTTGTCTGATAATTTCTGAATCGAAATTGTGTTGTTCATTGCTATGCTCATTGGTTATGAGTTTTACCCCTCTTCTTTTGTTTAGTATTTGAATTATTGAAAGTATCGATGGAAAATTGGCCTAAAGGCCATGTTTGGCGCTTTAAAGGGTGTTTAGTCCAGCCTAACTTATTTTAATGCTTCTGATACATTGATGTGAAATTTTTGAGGGTTCAAGGACAACACTAGACAAAAATACCCTTAATGATTAAAAAAATTACAACAAAAAAATCGGTACAGCCCGTCACTTTTTGTTGTTGATCGACTTAACCCTTCAAAGTGATAGGACACTGCTGGTGACCCACCTCTCTCTCTCTCGCTCTCTCTCTCTCCCACATGCATGGTGGGACAAAATTAATTTTTTCTCTTTTCAATTTTGGGGTTGGATTCAATTTTGGGGTTCAATTTTAGGGGGTTTAGGTTCTTTGGGGTAGGGTATAGTGGGTTTAGGCACTTAAGGTGCACTTTTTAATTATAGGGTTTTTGTGGTTTAACCGTTTAGGCACTTTCATAGGGTACCCTAGAGTTTAGGTTTAGGCACTTTCATAGGGTACCCTAGGGTTTAGGTTTAGGGTGCACTTTCCAGTTTCCAATTATAGGGTTTTAGTGGGTTAGGCACTTTCATAGGGTACCCGAGGGTTTAGGTTCATGCACTTTCATAGGGTTTGGGGGTTTAGACACTTTCATAGGTTTTTGGGGTTTTAGGCACTTTCATGGGCTAGCGGGGACATTTTTTGAATGTGTAGGTGATTTGTCCTCTTGGCATTAAAGAATTAGCTTATGTCCTATTTCTATGATTGACTCCTATGCCATGTCCTTGTCGAAGAAAGACCTAAGTATCTATTACTTCATCTAGATTATGATGTTATGAATCCCAGATGCAAAATTTACGTAATTTCTGTTAGCTCACATTTTATTTGTTGTTAATTGCAGTGGAACAAACATCTTTTGATACAATGTCAGATCTTGCGGCCCCGCTACGCCCCAAGAGGAAGAAGGTTTGGGTGGACTACTTTGTCCAGTTCCGATGGATTCTCGTTATTTTCGTTGTCCTACCTATCTCCCTCACTATGTACTTCCTCACATATCTTGGAGATCTCAAATCTGAGAGGAAATCCTTCAAGCAGCGTCAGAAGGAACATGATGAAAATGTCAAGAAGGTAGTGGCACGACTCAAACAAAGAAATGCATCAAAGGATGGCCTTGTTTGCACAGCTAGGAAACCCTGGATTGCTGTTGGAATGCGAAATGTGGACTACAAGCGTGCTCGCCATTTTGAGGTTGATCTCTCTGCTTTCAGAAACATCATTGAAATTGACAAAGAGAGAATGATTGCCCGAGTTGAGCCTCTGGTTAACATGGGGCAGATAACAAGGGTTACTGTTCCAATGAATCTCGCCCTCGCAGTTGTAGCTGAACTTGATGATTTGACTGTTGGTGGCCTCATTAATGGATACGGTATCGAAGGAAGCTCTCACATTTATGGCCTCTTCTCTGATACTGTTGTGGCCTATGAAATTGTTTTGGCAGATGGGCGGGTAGTTAGAGCAACAAAGGACAATGAATATTCCGACCTCTACTATGCTATCCCATGGTCTCAGGGAACCCTGGGGCTTCTTGTTTCTGCTGAGATAAAACTTATACCAATTAAGGAGTACATGAAGCTGACTTACAAACCTGTTGTGGGCAACTTAAAAGATCTTGCTCAGGCTTATAGTGATTCTTTTGCTCCAAAGGACGGAGATCAGGACAATCCCGAAAAGGTTCCAGATTTCGTAGAGGGGATGATTTATACTCCAACAGAAGGGGTTTTCATGACAGGTAGACAGGGGCGGACCCACATGGGTGTTGACTGAATTTGTGAGATTTTCTTGATATTATTAGTTTATTACATAGTTGTATTATATAAATGCCCATCATAAGATGAAGTTACAAATATAGCCCTATGTAGCCCTTTATAAGTAAAGTTGTGCTATATTGTGAACATAAAAGTTTGTTGTGAGTTCACCTAAAAAGACAACAGAAAAAAAAAGAAGGAAAGAGAGGCAGAAAAATTTATCATGTACTATTAAAATTTGTGACCCTTTTTTGTTAGTCTGAATTTTTAATTAATTGGTGCACCACTCTATTAACTTTCTAGATCCACGACTGCAGGTAGATACGCGTCGAAAGAAGAGGCTAAGAAGAAGGGGAATGTGATTAATAGTGTCGGTTGGTGGTTTAAGCCTTGGTTCTACCAGCATGCACAGACGGCCCTAAAGAAAGGGGAATTTGTAGAGTACATCCCGACTAGAGAGTATTACCACAGGCACACTAGGTGTTTGTATTGGGAAGGGAAGCTGATCCTACCTTTTGGTGATCAATGGTGGTTTAGGTTTCTCTTGGGCTGGATGATGCCTCCTAAGGTTTCTCTGCTCAAGGCTACGCAAGGTGAAGCTATCAGGAACTATTACCATGAGATGCATGTCATTCAGGATATGCTTGTGCCTCTTTACAAAGTTGGAGATGCTCTAGAGTTCATCCACAAAGAGATGGAGGTATGAAATTCTTGGCTCCGGCGTTGTCTAATATTTTCCTGTAGAGTAGATTACCCTTTTTCTGTTGGTTGGTTCCCCAAAATGGAAGTATTGACTTCTTCCTTCAAAGTGTTTTTCGTCGTAGCGCTGAAAACGATTTAATTATAGTCTGACTCATTTTTGGTTCTTTGAACGGTTGGTCATTGGAGGTTTCTAAGCCCCTTGAAATTTTCAACAACCCCAAGTAGGGTGGGAGCTAGGAGGCAGCATCTCGTTTGACTTAGCTGGTATTTTTGGATTCGAGACATAAAAGTAAATAACTACGGTCTCTTGGCTGTAGAAGTACAATAGCTTGGCTTTGACCACTATTTTTCGAAAAAAACAGTGCTTGGAAAGTTTTCCAAGCGTTTTTAAATGCCATAAAACAAAAGGAAAAAGCTGTGGTTTTTGCAAAATTACTGTACATGGAAAATGTTTGCAGATGTTAAGTATTTCACATATTAATGAACGGTGCCCTAGGTTGGCCATTGTGAAATCTTATGATGGTTGTTAGAAGAATCTTATGATGGTTGTCAGAAGTCATTCTCGCAACGTTTTATATTGCTACAATCAACAAAATTTCTGTTTACATCCTTAATTCTCGTAGAAATTTTCAGTAAGTTGTGGACCTTGAGTCCAGTACTAATCAGGTTGCACATACCCAACAGTAAGAGTTCATTCTAGCTTGCTTGTGTCGAAATGTTTCCTCTATGACGAAGTAACATCTGAAATATTATGCTTTTTTAGGTATACCCCCTCTGGGTCTGCCCACACAAACTGTTCAAGCTCCCCTATAAGACAATGATATACCCTGAGGCTGGATTTGAGCTCCACCGCAGGCAAGGGGACACAAACTATGCTCAGATGTACACTGATGTTGGAGTTTACTACGCACCGGGACCCGTCTTGCGGGGCGAGGTTTTTGATGGGGTGGAGGCCGTTCGTAATCTGGAGACCTGGTTGATCGAGAACCATGGATTCCAGCCTCAGTATGCTGTGTCTGAGCTAGATGAGAAGAAGTTCTGGAGGATGTTTGATGCGGGGTTATACGAGAATTGCAGGCAGAAGTATGGAGCTGTGGGGACCTTCATGAGTGTTTACTATAAGTCGAAGAAAGGGAGGAAGACCGAGAAGGAGGTGCAGGAAGCTGAACAAGAACAACTCGAGACTCCTATTGCCGAGGTTGATGACGATGATGAATGATGACGATGATCAGCCGGCAGATTGAGGTTTATTTTTTGAAGTGAATCTCGAACTTTCCTGTAGCGTGTCTATTGTTTCTGTTTCTGGGTTGTCTGCATTATCTTTTTGTTTTGGTTATTAGTTGTGGCAGTTGAACCTGTTTTGGGTGGCTAAATTTGTGAACCGAGTCGGACAAAGATTGCGCAAGTGGTTTATGCTCTGTGTGTGTGTGAAGACACTGGTACAGCTTTTCTCTCAATAGATGAGAGGTGTTCTTGTGTGTAAAATAAACAACTCGGTATTTGGAGGAGGAATTGATTTAGTTGGAGGAGCTTCATGCCTGAGTGCTTGTGATAACAGTCACACATTTGAGTACTGAAAACGGATGTCTACAACTCATGAGTTAATGAAATTTAGAGGAATTCTCACTACACAAGTCCAACTGGAAAATGTTCCAATTTGACAATACCTAATTCTAAGTGGATGTCTAGCTGTTTCATGTGGCCGCATTCATTCCCATTTGACACGCGGAAATCCAAATAAGGCCATCTCTAGTGCACTATCTAAAAAATGTTTGCTAAAGTGTACACTTAAGAACATGTGGGCCATATTTTATATGTTAAGAACTTAGTTAGCTAGTTTATGAGGAATGCACTTTAATGGGCTACCTATATAAGTTCATTATCTCTCTCTCTCTCTCTTTCCTTGGTCCCACAAAGGTTATTCATTGCACATCGGACCTCCCACCGGGTCGACCGGAAGATGGAATGAGAGAATGGGTAGCTTGTGTTACGATATAGACAAAGGTTCTTGTCACGTTTTGCGCCAAGACGGTTACGATGGTGGTGGAGTGGAGAGAGAAATTGAGGCGTGGGTGGTGTTTATTCAATCATAACATGCTTGATCAGTGTCGTGGATGGCACCTCAAATTGTCCTAACTAGTCTATTCAACATTGTTGGACCAGTTGATGCTTTCCTTTTTCTTTGTTTCCCAAACGGCAATTGATGCTTTCGTTGACAACCCTAATTTCTCTCCCTCTCTCTGAGTGAACATACCGAAAACTATCTATAGCGATGACGATGAGCCCCTCTCATGGACTAGACCGTCCAGTAAACCGTTTGTGGTCCTTTCCGGGTTTACTTTGATGATTCAAACTGTTCACATTTTAGAGCTTGTCAAGAACATCAACCCATAAAAAAATCAGGTTGATCAGATATCGTTTGATATGATATGAAAATACTAGGGATTGCCCGTGCCTAAAGGCACGACGCAGTATGTTCTGAACACAATTTAATTAGATTTATCCTTCTTTATTGTTGGATTTTAGCCCTCTCATTGGCCGTCCGATCGTATTTTGGACTTCTCGGATGTGTTTTTGATTTTTTACCGGTAAAAATAAATCAAAATTAAATCAAAATTACAAAATGCATCCGGGCCATTCAAAACATGATCAGACGGCCAAGGGGTGCAAAGCACCTGTTGCACAGCACCCCGTCGTCCTAACTGTTGACCATACATATTTATTTAACCATCTTTATAGATGCGCGATAACCCATGCCTAAAGGCACGTTCGAATATAATTACATATAAAAAATTACAGCAACCATCTTGTTCTACCTGACAAATACAGCTAGAGTACACCAAAAATTCATACAGTATGTGTCCAGGTACATAATTTCAATCAAAACATTGTTGGAAAAAAAAAAACTCTGTAATAGCATATCAAAAGTAAAATGAAAAATAATCAACATACTGTAATGCTTATAAGCAACTTTTTTCTACCAAGTTAAACACCAGACCAAATGAGTGCCACGATAACTTAAGGAAAAAGAACACGAAGAAAGTACTCCATAGGTTTCTGCTATTACGAAAAAGCAAGACCTCGGAACTATTCTAAAAATAGTCTCTATGCTAAGCTGGGTGCCTCTAATATTGAGTATCTTCAATTTCTTCATCATTATTTAGAACATCTTCGCATCCGCTTGCCTTCTTCATGTTAAGTATCTATTTGGAGCATACACAACAACCTAGTTATTACAATTAGCATATAGATATTGTTTAAAAATATTGTAATTTGTTTCTCCACTCTTATTTTCCCTTTTATTGTTTCATCTGCCGCGGAGGATAATTGTGAGATAGACATTTCTCAAAACCGTTGTGTAAGGTAATGTAGATGAAAATTTTCCAACATGCGGCGCATAGGGCACGACTTTCTTGTTTATCGTTTTAAAGTTCAATCTTTGAAGCTATTCACCAATTTACACAACTAAAATAGGATTTCAATACTAAAGAGAAGGAAGTTGGAGACTAACAAATAGGTAGTTTCGTATGTGGTGTAACATAAAAAATATATAAGGACAAACGTGGGTTTTTGGTTTATCACCATGTTATAAAAAAAATTCCCACCCCCATGTTATAAAAAAAATAAAATTAAAAAGCCCTCCTTACGTTTCGGTGGCTAATTTCCCAATCACTGTTATGAGAATGAGATCAAATAAGATAGGGGTTACAGGAGTACCAATTAAATAAACAAAAGCAGAGGTAAGGCACATACCTCAATTACATAATACATTAATTTAAAATGACAGTGCAAGTTTTGGAAATGAAACCATAAATATAATAACCTCTAATAGCAAGGATCCCTTTCTAAATTCCTACACCATCTACTTAATTAGAGAGGAATAGATGTTTACACTGCAGATTTTGTGCCATAATAAGTGGGATCTCGATTTTTTGTGGATCCGTCTTAGCCCTTGATTATTTTGTAGCAATCAATAATAAAATAAATTCGTATCAATAATCAGCAAAAAACTCTGTTGATGCCGTCTCTGCGATAAAAACTTGGGTTAGAGAGAGGAGAAAGATCAAAGAGGGAGAAGAGTAGAAGGAATATATAAGCGAGAAAGGGAAAGAGGAATAGATTATTATTATTATTTTAATTAGAGAGGAATGGATGTTTACACTGCAGATTTTGTGCCATAATAAGTGGGATCTCGATTTTTTGTGGATCCGTCTTAGCCCTTGATTATTTTGTAGCAATCTCAGCCTTAGAACATAATTCCTTTAATTTTGGGTTTTGAATTTTGAAATGAAAGTAATTTCAGCCATTAGATTAGCTGAGAAGAAACTTTAAAATTCGATCACGGCCCTCCAAAGTGCCACGGAGGACACTTGTGAGAGGGACATTCTGAAAACTGTTGTGTAATGTAATATAGATATTTGTCTTGGAATATAATAAGAGTACAACACTGAGCCCGAGTTTTCACTATGATATTTTTGGTATTTTTTCACAACTTATGCTCCTCACATATATCACAAAAATATCATTTAATGGAAACAATACCCACTTTTGACTATAGCGGGAAAGACTGTATTTTTAGCGAAAACTCATCCTGAATCTGAACCCATTTATCTCAAGACCAATGCATTCCGAAATCAGAATATTTGACGTGACAAATATTCTCAACGAGCTCTAAAATGTGAAAGTTTTATATTATTAAAGTGAAACTGGGAAGGACTCACCAACGGGAAAACCAGATGGCCCAATACACTTTAATTCGCATGCAACATTTGTTATATTTATTTTTCGTTCACTTGCTATTGCTTGAACTCATTGTATGTCATCCAATATTTTTTAAATCTTAGGCATGAAACCACAATAATATCCAATTTATTAAGTTTAGCACAATTGGTTTTTCGATATTTCACTAAGAAAAATGTGGAATTCTCGAATAAAAAAAAAGGTACTATAATGTTTAAAATTTCTTCGAATTAAATTAAAGATCTTATTAAAAAAAAAAATCAATGATCCAAGACCGGGAGTATCATCATAAAATATAACCAATGATCCAGCTCCTCAAACCTTTAAAATCTAGATAGGCTGCACAATTCATGGGGCCGGTTCCCCTCCATAATCAATAACACAACATTTGACACAACAAATATAAATCAACCATTTTGGAATCCCACACAAATGATCGGAGATGTTCAATTTGTTTAAGACAGTTTTTAAGAGTACCCCTAAAAAATAAATTTATCCGGATATCAATAAAGACTTGATCGGTATTTGTCCTCAAATTTAATAAGATAAAAAACAGAATGAATCGATCAAGCCCTTACCGATATCCGAATGAGTTGGTATTTTACAAGTACTCTTAAAAACATATTTTAATTTTAAACAAATTAAATGACTCCAATCATTAGCGTGGAACTCTGATTTCTGTTGTGTCAAATGTTGTGTTATTGATTGTGTGAGGGAACCGGCCCCTTATTTCATATGCCATCACAAAGTAGTATAAATGCATACAAATTAAAAATAACAATTGGGATTTTATTGAGAAACCCATTTATTTTTGTACCAGCAAGAAACTTGCGATGGGAACGATTTTGTGGGATAAAATGGGGAAAAATCATGTTAAGATTGTTGTGAAATTTTAAAGTACTTGCAAGCGCACGAATCGGATTGATAGTATAGTTATGCAAGTGCGATGTCGAACCCACAGAGACTTGTAAATTTTTTATAGAAAAACTAAATAATTCAAAATTGATTGATTTGAAAGAAAAAAATTAAACAAATAATGACAAAAGAAGCAACTAAATTATCGCGCAAGAAAAATAGTGTAGATTAACGGTTGGAAAAATTAACTAAGGTTTCGGAATTCACACCCATAAATATATCATTTAATCTTATGCAATGATTTTTCCTATGATTCTGCACATTGATTTTAGAAGCTAATCTTAACCACCGTGGATAATATTATAATACGCATTTTTTCTTTTTAATGAAAATATGTTCTTGCTCTGCTTCAAAAGTTTAAGCCAAAATCATCCATTGTATCCGTGAAAACAAATCACAATGGATACCCCGTACTTAAATCAACTTTAATACGCCAAGCAATTCGATTATTATGCAGATATCAAATCATGGAAAAAAAACCCATACATACCGATTGAATCCATATCCGAGTTTCATGCATAATAATTAATTGAGTCGAGAACAATAAACAATTAAACGCGAGTAGGAAAAATCACATGCATAAAATCAATTAACAATATTTATGAGGTTTCATCCTCAACCCTAATTTTAAAGTTTAGCCTAGCATAGATAAAAATAAAGCCTTACAAAAATCTCCTTTGCTCATCTAATTCTCTAGCCGTGAACTCCGGTACGTCAAGATGGTGCAGCCCTTTGGAATTCTCCTTAGCCGAATAGGGCCATGTTCCACTAACTTGTGTTTTGGTTTTTTTTTATCTTTAGTTTTACAAAAAAAAACCAACTAGTTCCACTAACTAGTTTTTTAGCTTTTTGGTTTTTTTAGTTGAGTTACCAAATTACCAAGCTACCCTTGTACCCAAAGGATAAGGGGTTTGAAGGGGGGCAGATTCGTAATTTTACATGATAAAAGTGGTTTGTTTTTTTTTAGGTTAGTGGAATTAAGTGGTTTTTTTGTTGATTTTTTGTGGGGTTTTTTTTTGTTGGAATGGGGTAGTTTTTTAGTTAAAACAAAATTAGTTTTTTCTTAGTGGAACATGGCCCAAGTCTTATTGTGTGTTCCCTAGCCGACTGTTGTTTCTTTCATTTATATAAACTATTCAAAGTCTCCTTAGGAAAGGAGAATCTCTTGTTTCCTCCTGTTATAATTGGATGATAATCCTTTTAGGAATAGAGTATCCTTTTAGTTAGATTCTTTCTTTAAATACCTTCATAATTTGTTTCCTTGTATCCAATCACAATGCAAATTTAGTGAAACCCAAAGATAGTCACGACCAATTCTTGAACCATTCTGCAAGCTTGGATTTTGAGTCAATGTCGCACAAATTGAATTTACGGCTAAAATAATTATGATTATGATAATTTCTTGCAAAATAAAATATTACATGTAAAGAATAAAAAAAGATAACAACAAAATCTAATTAAGCACATTTAGGAACTAGTGACATATGATATTGGAGTTTCTATGAGTCAATATTTTGGGCTTATCAAAGATCTAATGAGAAATTATTGGACGAAGTCACGAAGAAGAAGAGTACAAATCAACCGTGAAAAACAACACATTGAGTGAAAATCACAAACAGAATGATGTAACAATTTACACAATTAGTAAGGATTGGAAAATTCTCTTCCAAGAATAATCAAGCAAAAAGAGAGACTGCTAGTGTTCTGGACAATTCAGATGCGCGCTCGGACACCACATAGGCGGTGCTTGCTCGGCACCGAAAAATTTCTCCAAAAAGAGAGACTATTATGACAGAGAAATAGAACGAAAGATCTTCGTCTTCAATGGTTAATGTTGTTGGCACTAGTATGCATACATACGTATCAGGAAAAAAATCGGCGTAATTGGAGCCGAGTGTTCTTTGTAGAACACTAACAGAGTAACAGAACACTATCAGAAAACTCTCTCTATTCGAACAAATAAGAGGATTTGAGCTCTTTTACACTATAACTTGAAAGGCAAACTAAGAAAGAATTTCAAGATATTTGACAATGGCAAGAGTAGAGTTGTAATCGGTTAGATCCGGCAAAATGTACAAACCAGCAACGGAAATTTCGCAGAATATCAACGTACTACAAAAATGGACATCAATAGGTTGCTGTGGATCATCAAATGATAAAACTTGATCACTTGGTGAAAGCATAACTTGCAGAAGCATCAATTCGTTCATGGAATAGAGGATCTGAATCCCATTTAGGGCTTGCCAGATCTATTTTCTTCTATATGTAAAAAAAACAGAATGAAAAAAGCATCAAAGTCAAAGTGCATTCCAACAAAGCTAGCACATACCACTTGACTGATCAAATACGCTCGATCTTTGAACCAAGTTGGCAAGACACCAAGAAAGAGAGAACTCTAAACCACAAAAGAAACATAAACCGGAACACATGAAAAAACAAACCAACATGGCGACATCACTCAAGGACACGACATTCCAATCCTTGGTCCGGTTCAAGTTCTACTTCTTTCGAGTTGCAACTCTTCCCTTCCCCTATTCATCTCATACAAGTTACGAAAGGCAAAAACACCTCCATTCAAGTGATTGCTAAATGCTAAGTTATCATACATTGTTTAAGAATGACCATATTACAGTACTCTAAAACTGAACCCGTCACTAAATATATGTGCAATGCTCCTTGGACTAATACTACTGATACTGCAAAGCAAGCAACAGAAATTTAAGATGAGATGATGGAACTGATCACGTAGGGATCGATACAGGTAATTTGAACCAGTGGCGGAACTAAAAATCGAAGTCGGAGAGGACCGGATTATAAAAGAAATTAAAGAAATCTTCGTATGATGATTTTTTCAAAACTAAATCTAGTCCTTCGAGTTTTAATAGTATGGTTTTGATAAATTAAAAAATTAATCTCGAGTATTTTTGTTATCATATCACTCGACGAACGCAATATCATTATCGCATGGTATCATTCATCATAATTTATCATTCTCGAAATGAAAATTGCTCTTATATATAGAGTAAAGCCTCCAAGTTGAGAGACCTTTACCACAAAGAATGAATACATTGTCCCAAATACACTACAGCCCAACTCAGGCCAAAGGAAGCAGAGACCCAACAACTGTGAACCCTATACTGCTAGAGCTTTGCGTTCTTTCTATTCGATCAACAAAACTGAAATCTTCAATCAAATCCTCCCGCTAGTACCGAAGGAAAATTCCTGGTCATGATTTGTAGGCTTCCATATTTACATGACTACCATAAAGAGTTCAAAGTAAAAAAAGTTTTGATGGTACGCTTTGCTACATTCTATTTGTTCTATAGGTTTGAAGCTATGTAATGATGGCGAATTCAAAGCAGCACGTTACATAGGACTATGATGCAAATGCAAATCTGTATGCAATGCCAACTAGTAGCTTTATGTTGGTGATTTGAGATGTTTTCTCGTTTGGCAGACTGAGGGTTCTTTCAAAATTTGCATCAAGTCTTTGCAATTAAAACGGAGCCTAAGTTGGTTATGTTGTCATCTGTTGTGATGTTTTTGAAACATAAGTACTGTTTTCGGATGCAGAGTGCTATTTTTCCTTCTGCAGGTTTATGATCAAGCTTTGAGTTGGATTCTTGGAAAGCTTCTTGAGTTTCTAGTAAAATGGTTGATTTGCAGATGTGAAACTTATGCTAGGAAAAGAATACGAACATTAGGGCAGTAAGCTACGAGCTCCAAGCGAGCTAGGCTTTGAAGACTTGCAGGCTAGGCCCTAGGGTTTAAGGATTCACCCATGGCACCTACTAACCCTCCATCATTACTTTATGGACAAAGAGGCCAAGAAAAGCTGATTTTTCTTATTTCTAAATGTGGTCAGGTCTCCACAAAAGGTGCTTCTTTTGGATTAGGATAGGAGAATATGCATCAACTTCATATGAGGGCCCAGCCTTTTTGCTTTTGAATATTATTGGGAAAACTCCAAGAGCAGTCTAGCGTCCACGCTTGTTCATGTTACTGTCCGTGACCGTGTCCAGGTTTCTTAGACACCCGTACATGTTGCAGAACTTATAGTATGCAACATAATGCTAGACACGCTTGTTCATGATAGGTATGTATTGGCGAACATGATGCTATTCCCGTGGTACTGATATTCATGGGGGCTTCAATTCAGTGAAGCTCTTTCTGTAATTGTAAATATGCACCCACAGTGACTCATTTACAATTCTAAGCATCCATACAAACGAAGTCGTGGCATTTTAACAATCGGTATTGTCAACCCCAAATGGTGTAAGGTAATGCATTGGTAGAACCCAATCTATTCACATTGTGATGAAGATACACATCCAGCATGCCCCAACCTAACAAAATCTGCACTAAGTCTAACACATCTATTGCCTAAAAGCATCATGATAATTTTGAAGAATAGAACACATCCATTTTAACAATGATATTCACCATTATTGCATACGCTCATATAAGCAGACTAAACCTCATGTATCAAAAAACCCCAGATATACATATACAAATGCATGCCTGCACACACAAAACAAGTATAGAAATGCATACGCAGTTATGCACACTGGCAAAACATAGCCAAGGCAAGAGCAAAAACCAGAAATTCAATTAAGAGTAATGAGAGTCATAAAATTAATAGATTTCTAGATCAAAGAACAAATCCATCAAACTAGATTTTATCTTCAAGACACATAAACAACAGAATAGGCCACATTTAAATAGAACTCACGAGCAGTTATAACTGTTTATTCATAACAAAATAGGTGCAAATCACACAACACCGCCATTGGCAGACACAACGATCAAAACCCGAATACCATTCCCACAAAAGAAAACAACAGCAGCAGCACAAACAACAACAACAATATAAAGCAACTCATTAGCAATAATATCTCACAACTCTGTTATTTCTTGCTGTTGCTTTTACCTCCGGCATCACCACCCCCTGCCGCCTGCGCCGCCTTCTTTGCAGCCTTCTCTTGAAGCGCCTTTGCATCCCTGTATATGTCATACTCAATGTCATACCAATAAACAAAATCAATCAAACCCCAATTAAGCACAGATAAAGATTCAATTTTTTGAGCAAACAAGATGAACCTTTCGCGACGCTGTTCCGGGGTCAACCCATCGTCCTTGCCCTTGGCCTTGCCGCCGTTTCGAGCTTGAGCTCTTTCGCGATCACGCTCCCTTTGATTACCGCGTTAGGTCAAATCAAGGTAACAACAAAGTAGTATATAGTGATACATATACGTAATTACGTGTATACAAGTATGTATACATAATAATCATTGAATCAATAAATTTGAAACCTCCAAGTCGCGAATCAAACATGGATTTGATGAATGGATTTTCTAAATTCCTAATTGACTTCAAATTTCAAAATTATCCATCAAAAAAAGGAAAGAAAAGGAAAGAAAAGAAAAGAAGGAACGAATTGAAAGAGTGGAAATACGGTTTCGAATAGGAACTGATGATTTCATGAAGGATATGAGTCATGGTGAAACTGCCGGAAAGTTCGTCGGCGAAGAAGCTCTTTTGAGATAGAGAGAGAGATGGAGAGAGATTGTAGAACAGAAGAAGGTCTATTTTTTCGAACACCCCTTAACTATACAACGGATTATCTTTGTCGCCTCTCAGCTTGAAAATGAATCAAATTGATCCCTTAAACTAATGAATGTCCTGGGCCGCGCTTACTTCGTTAAAAAAGATGGTGCGAAAAGTAGGGCTGCACAAAAAAACCGGTAAACCGTGAATCAAGTCCGGACCGAACTGATCCGTGCGCTTTGAATTTTAACCGTGGATTAATGGTCCGGACACGGATTGAAAAAATAGTAAACCGTGACTCGTGGTCCGAACACGGATTTTGATTTCGAAACCGTGGATTAACCGATCCAGACCGTGAGATTTTTATTATATATAATTTTTTTAAATATATATACACACATACACACACAATTTTGCACAAACTTCTACTACACAGACTAGGGTGTAAACTGTGATCTCTTTTAAAACTTAGGAGTTAAACTGTTACAGTAAGTTCTACTATAATCAAAGACCAAACTCTTATAGTATATCTCCATGATTGTGTGGCACGAACTTCTGTGTTTGTGGACTTGTGGTGTCCTTAGTATTTATAGAATTTGAATAATGTGCTTTGGGATGCTTCTTGATTTTATTTTTATGCCAGATTACGACTACGTAAACAAGAATGTCTTATTAAATAATTTGTAACTTTGTTACTTGTTTATTATATATAACATGTAATCCGTGGATAAAACCGGAACCGATCCGTGACTCGCAGATCAGATTGGAACCGAACCGTGAGACTTTTGGTCAGGACACGGATTGTATTTTCTAAAAACCGTGACTCGCGAATTAGGATTGGATATGCCAATCCGATCCGATCCGAACTGTGTACACCCCTAGCGAAAAGAGCTTCATACTCCTTGCGCTCAACGTTTCGAGGGTATTTGGGAGCTTATTTTATTTTGCATTTTGTATTTTGAATTGCGCATTCTAAAGTTTGGACTATGGTTCCATTTTGAATTTTTAGTATTTGAAAAGCATGTGCAAAATAGATTTTGTTACAAAGTAGTTTGGAGAATATAATGTGGAAAATAGATTATGAGTAGTTACTTAACTACAACGCATTGTCTTTTTTTTTTCTTTCTTTCTATTTTGTTCGTCGTTTTTGAATTTTTGTTAGATCCGTATAATAGTTATTGGATTAATTGTTCACCTCGATGAGAGGAGTCTAAAAGTAAAAAAACTACTATTAAAGCAGTTCAAAAACGAAAAAATATATGAACAATCGTCTTTTTTGGTCTAAAGTATCGTCTTATATGAATTTTTTTCAATTTTGGTCCACATTTTTATATATATATTTTTTGTTCCTCTCGTCAATACATATGAGTGATAGGTCTCACATATTCCATGTAAGAGAATTTGTGCAATTGTTGATACAGGTATTAGTGCCCGTAGCAAAACATTTACCTTGCATTATCACTTTTTATGAGTACCACCTTTTTGGGGGATTTACGGGCCGCTCCATCTTTTGGATGCAAATTCCCACGCGCTCCATGCTTTAATCCGAAATGCACCTCTAAGTCGACCTTCTGCGTGACGGTTTGGCATTCGCATGAAAGTCGACCTCTAAGTCACCTCTAATCCGAAATGCACCTCTTTTTATATTACCTTTCAGATTTAAAAACCTCAAATCGTATGAAAGTGCCTAAACTTCTAAAACCCTATGAAACCGTATGATAAATTGAAATGCCTAAATCCCCAAATCCTATAAATGTGCCTAAATTTGATATCATAAGTGTCTAAACTAAAAAAATGTGTGATTAAAAAAGATTGACTGACCTTAATGGTAAAAAAATACTTGTTTTCTAGCCTTAATGATAATTGTTCCCACTTTTTACGAGTCAAGCCACCATTGCTGAACCGCTAATGCATACGGACGCTGGAAACTTGACCTTGCACACAATCTCCAGTCCACTTAACTTGCTTAAGAAGTCATCTCTTTGTGTAGAAAATGAGTTGCTGACAAAAATATTGGGTTTATAAGTGTTGGATTTGCATGCCTATGCAGGCTATGCTAATTGATACGTAACGTAGTAGAAGATCGGCAGCTCAAGGCGATACACCCGGGGACGAAAACATGATTTTACCTTTATAGTGGTGAAATATGTATTTGAAAAATAAACAGACAAACTGTATTATGAATATTCATCTACTCGATGGGAAAAAAAAAATCAACCGGTGGTGAGTCTATATAATTCAGGGATTAAAATTTATTTTCTATTTAATAATTACATTTTTGAAACCCTTGTGGTGGCGGCCGCCACTACTTGTCCCCCTCTGGCTCCATCCTTGGATATACCAATCTTCAATAACGAAA
Source organism: Vaccinium vitis-idaea (assembly GCA_963854785.1). Taxonomy (NCBI): domain Eukaryota; kingdom Viridiplantae; phylum Streptophyta; class Magnoliopsida; order Ericales; family Ericaceae; genus Vaccinium; species Vaccinium vitis-idaea. Next base: position 40,657,227 of record OY978215.1, read on the forward strand.
TTAAACTTCTGACTTAATATGCTTCTACTATTACTTATTACCCAATAGATATAAACTTCACACTTTTATTAGAAATGTAGCACTTTGTACTTTGGGCAAAAAAGTTTGGGTTTTTTTGTTTGTCCTTATTCAATATTTTTTTTTTGAATTTGTTAGTTTTACGTAGATTTTTTGTGATTTCTTGGTTCATCTCGACAAAAAGAATCTAAAAAGTATAAAAAAATATTAATTTTGTGAATAAAGACAAAAAATAATCCAAAAAAACAAGTAGTGCTCCGCTCTATATATCCACAGGGGCACCGAAAGATTTTCAATGAAGAAAAATTTTAGTTTGACTTGTATATGAAGTCTCACCCTCAAAAGTCCGTTTGATAACAGTGAAAATCAAATAATATATAACTAGCAGGAAACCCGTGCTATGCACGGAACAAATTCAAGTGCTCTGAGTTTATCTGAATCTTGAAGTCAAGATATTATATGTTTGATTTAATTTTCAAAAACAAAAATAATTTCTCATCCCAATTGTTGGTCTTTTTTGGTTTATACTAAAAAGTTGTGTCATTTTCAAATTAAAAAGTAAACTACACATTTTGAGAACATTTATATAAATGGCTATGAACCCGTGCTATGCATAGGACAAATTTTTTAAGTGTACGCAATTTATTTTAATTTAAAGCAAAAGCTATTTGCGTACCCAAAATCACTAGTAATTGTTTAACATATCTGTCGAAATTTAAAAAATCTAAGTTTACCAAATATTTCTGAATAGTAATAAATTAACAATTAAAATTGTCACCACAAACACCCTAGTAATCCTGTCATTCACAAAAAAATATGTATGTTTATGTAGAAATTAAAATATATATCAATTATTATACAAATTTTTTCCTACTTCCTTTGAAAAGGTATAAACAGTATTCGGAACAACAAATGTATAGCACAAATGTGAATATAGGAGCACAAAGTACTTAACTTATAAGGCATGGTTCATTTGTCATATTCTCAATCTGTCCTTACAGTGTGAAAGAAAAAAAAAAGGATTGTTGATTAAAAAATCCGTTCCAGAAGTATTTTGAATCATAGATTTATATTAAAAGATAAAATGGGAAAAAAAGATTAAAAAATTACAAAATGTATAGCTCGGTAATATTTTTCTTGCCTTGAGTGTGTAAAACAAAATAAGAATAGTATTAATCAGTAATCAACAACAAATAGATCAACTTTTAGAAAATCAAACTAGTGGAGTTGAAAATGAGTAAGAGAAATGGATTGGTGCCGAGTGTAACTTTGATAGTGGTTTGCATAAACTATCCTCACATACCTAAAACATAAAGTAAAAAAAGAGCAGCACTATTGGTGTAAAACTCGATATAAATTTTGAACGCAATAATCCCAAATTTAGGAGAAGTTTTTTAGTGGCGAGTGGGTACCGCGTGGTATCTTACATGGTACTCGTAAAGCCTTATCATAGCCATCCAACAGTGTTTATCAATGGCCCGGATGTGCCGATGGGTACGCCACGTGGTACCTGCTCAACACTGAAAATTTTCTCCAAACCCAGAGCAAATTAATAAAATTACCAAAGATGAACAACAAATAGTATCATATGGCTATAATCATAATCAAAAGAGGACGTAGAATCCACCCAAATATATGGATTTTTTCTGATACCTGAACCAAATTACACCTAGTGTTATATGCACCAAAAAATGAAAGTTGATTCATAGATGCGTGGTTTAGTACTATTGTACTAAGAGCCATCCAAAAGCAAGAGTTACTAACCAACCAAATCGGACTAAAATTACTCAGAACCTGGAACATTATGGAGGAGGTGTTCTTCATCTTCAGTACGTATCTTCCGTTCTCTCGTTTGTTCCCTATACAATATAGTGGATGGATAGAGAAATTAAGAGGAAACAGAGGAATGATAAAGGAAGGTATAAACTAAAAATCGAGAAACTCCTACAATAAGTTGTTCTCTAATTTGAGGAGAATTGGGCAGAATTTTAAGGCCTAGAGCAGATGTAGTTAGTTGAATATGAAATAGAATGAGAAAGGAAATAAATACATATTTGTGAATTATGAAAAGAATATTATCTAAACAATTGTGCCTTTCTAAAATGAAGATATGGATTCTAACCCAGACAGTTTTAAAAATATTACTGGGCTTTGGCGAAACATAAGGCACGGCTAATTAGATTGGATTTGAATGGAAGGAGATAATTAACTTAGTATTACTTGGACATTGAGTAGAAGTAATTTTCCATTTGAGAAACGAAAATCATGGAATAGATATGGATTTTCTTCTTGTTTATTGGATTTGACAGAATCATAACCATGTTCATTTCTTCTCCTTTTACAATTTTTTTTTGGGAAATTTATTGATGCTAAATAGTGGAAATTATTTTGTATAAAATTAATTATCTTAAACCCAATCAAGCTTTGCCACTTGTCGCGTTGAGAACCCTTCTCACGAAAAGTCATTCTGCAATACTAATATAGATTAGTGGTCTATATGTGACTTTAAAAATTTGCAATAGTAACAGTTATTTGTTAGAAAATTATATAAATGGCAAGTGAAATACAATATTCTAGTGGAACAGGAAACGTAGTATTAATTCCTTCATTCATCAATCGTCTGGTCGCATTTTTCTTTCCTTTTCTCTTTTCATTTCGAAGTTTTAGTTACCTTATAAAACCACACACTTTTATTAGAAATCGAACAAAGATTAGTCAAGCTGTGATTAAAGGCAATTATTGTCATCGACTATTAGTCAGATTGCATGAATCAGGAAGAGACTTTTAATTAAGAGGTAAAATTTATAAGAAATGAACAAATATGGGGAAAAAAAACGAAAATTGATAATTTTTTCCTTATATATAAAAGTGAAAACAATGAATTGAGGAGTAAACTAATTATTTTCTGTCTTTTTCCAATGCAATTCCTATAAATGAATTTAAAATTTAAATGTTTTGAAATTTAATGAATGTAGTGAAAAAAAGAAACATAGTAATTCTTCCATTTATCTACCGTTTCAACCATATTAAAATTAAAATTTGAATCTACGAAAAATAGGTAATATAGTTATTATGCACATTACCTGAGTTCTTCTATATTTGATCATTTTTCCTTTTTAAGTTCTGGTTACCTTTAAACTTCTCGTTTTATAGAAAATCCAACAAGGATTTGGTTAAAAGGAATTAATGCGATTGACTATCATTAAAATTGCAAGAATATGGAAGAGATTTCATTTTAGGAGTTATTTACATTTTTTTTTATAACCGAATGTCCTGACCAGCTTGCGCCCACTGTGACTAATTCCGGGGCCCTAGAGGACCGGGCATAACCCTAAGTGAATCCATACGTATTTCATATACTTTACTATTTCATTTTTTTTCCTCATTTATGTAAAATTAAAATAGGAAAACAATTATGTTTTCAGATTTCTTTCTTTTCTGCCTAATGCAAGACTCATTGACAACTGGAATCTGTAAGAGCGTCTTCAATGGTAATAATAAAATATGTCTATTTGGATAGTTATTAATGTTATAATATAATAATAAAACAGTGTCAAATTGCTCCAATAGTGCAAATGTCATTTCTTTTATTTTTAAAAAAATGTCAATTTGAATTGTTATTTTTGGGTCCCATGATGAGAAAGATAGACACAAAGAGGCATGTTGAATTATAACAATAGCTATATCTTGTGCTATGTACGGCACAACGTATTGCTATAGGTAAATTTAACATGTGTTTACTTCACCATTGGAGAAGGAAATTTAAAGCTTTATTCTCTATAATATAAATGCACCAATACAGATAGCATGCCATTGGAGATGCTCTAACATGTTCCATAAAACCTACTTTTTTCAAATAAGCAAAAATAAAAATTATAAATTGGAGCTTCAAATAATTTCATATACTATTTTGGTCAAATAAGCTAGATAAGTGATTATTCATAATTGATACCAAATATTATTCACTAATATTTTTAAGCAAATAAACTAACTAAATTAGATTACATGTGTACAATGAAAGAAGGTAACCGTCGCTCTATATATACCCACTCACAAAACATATGCGGACATTGTCACGTAAAGCAAAGCTGCCTCCTTTATAGGGTTTTGTCTATGACTGCATCATGATTTCATCAGATAACAACGGCGATATAGATGAAGAAGAAGGCGACGAAGTCAAAGACAGAAACCATTCTGTTTTCAATTATTGCTTCAGTGAATTACCAAATTAAAGGTTATTTGCAACTTCTTTAATCTTAGATTTAGATTCTTTCATCTTAGTGTTTTAGTCATAAGAGATGGACAATGAGTAATTTAACACGGTCACATTTTAACTGTTTGAATATAAGTTTTCTCTCATCCAAAAAACAGATAGGTTTTTTTTTTCTTTTCCTTTTTAATATTGTATGAAGATATTAGATATGTTTTGAGATGTTATCGTGTTGTAGACAAACTATAAGGGCAATTTTGCAAATTGACCATGTTATATTTTACTATTTAATTGTGAGCGTATGTTTATGAAATGACACTACTTCTCCGGGAAAATTCAGGCGTTGTTTCCCTTAAATTATTTGTGTAATTTTTTTAAATTTTTTTTACATTTTTTTTTTGTCTTTATTCGAGTTTTGTTCATGATTTTATACCTTTTCAATTCCTCTCGTTGAGGCAAATCATAAAACTTAAAAGATTTGACGCAAAACTATCAACTGCGATTTTTTTAGATCAAAACAAAAATAAAAAAGGGCAAAAAGCTAATGGGAGCGTGACCTTAGTAATTTCTCATAATAGCACGTGGATAGCCCATGTGTTTTTCTTTATTTTTTTTTATAACCGGATGTCTAGACCAGCTTGCGTACACCTCAACTAATTCCGAAGTCTGGATGTAATAATCGGGCATCTGTAATTAGAACTCATCCAGCCATGGCATTGAGATTTCCTAATCTGGTCCTCTGATGTAAAATATTTCCCAATCCTTTGTTTTGTCAGCTGTGCATTGCATTGACCAGCTCTCCCTCTCTCTTTCTCCTTGTTTTCTCCCGAAAATCTTCGCGAGAATCATAAACCCATCAGCTGGTTTAGATTTGTGGGGTCTGTTTCAACTTTCTCAAGCAAGAGAAGAAGAGATGGAGGAGAAAAACATGAGCAAGAAAGGGGCCCAGAAGCTGCAGAAGCAAACACCAGTTCCAACTATCAGTCTCAAGGTCACTCAAGGGTCAGGTGTGAATGTTTCTTAATTTCTTGTTTTATTTTATTTTTTATTTTTTAGGAGTATGTTTCTTCATTTGTTCTCCACTTTTGCTATTGGCAATGACCACCACACCGATCTCCACACTGATCCTACCTGGCACATGGGCCCTGAACGGGGAGGTGCTGCGCAGCGTGTTTTGCGGCCCATTTCGGCGCCGCGCCAGTACTGTTTCGACAATCGAAGACGTCAATTGTGTAGAGCTCGTCGAGTACTGTAAATGTACCAATAATCAACTCGATTGGATATCGTTAAGTACCTCATCAGAACATAGATAAGTTGAAAAAAATTGGAACACACATGTCTCGAAACACTGGATGAAAACCATTGAAACCTTTTTTTTTCAACTTATTTGTGTTCCGATGATGCACTTAACGATATCGGATTGAGTTGATTTTTTGTACACTTGTAGTATTGGACGAGCTCTACGCGATGAACGTCTCCGATCGTCAGAATGGTGCCGGCGCGGCGCCGAAATGGGCCCGCATAGCACGCTGTGCAGTACGGGGCTGCGCAACATCCCTTGTTTCCCATGGGCCCCACGAGCATTTTACAAATTGAAAAAACAAAGAATTCAAAACGTGAAAATCAAATTAAGAAGGTGGATGTGGTCCCAGGACAATTCAAAATTTCACCTCTGGGATTTATACATTCGATTAGAGGAGGAGGACAAATCAGACGCTACGATTCCCCACCATCACTGCGTCGAGACCACCACTGGTGAACACCACCGGCGGCAGCGCGTGCCCCTCTACCTCCGTCGACCTCCGTCAAATTTTTGTTGCTAAAGCCAGGGCCGGCCCTGAGATTATGGAGGCTTAAAGCGAGTTTAAAATATAGGCCCCTCGGTTTTTGTTTAAGAGAGATTCAATATTTTTGGCTAATGTAATATAAAAATATTAAACATGGTATTTTAGCTTTGTAATTTAACTAAAACAAACATTTAAATTATTTATAACATTAGGAAAAAATGAATCAATCATGCATAACGAAGTCCCTATCATTCTCAAACTAATCATGCATGTTATTAACTTTAATTGTAAGAATAATATTTTTTAACAATAAGAGAATTCTTTATGTTAAATATTTTTATCAAAGTTTATGGATGTAAAATAAAGTGAATATACAATTAAAGTTAATAACATGATTAGTTTGAGAATGATAGGGACTTCGTTTTGCATGATTAGTTTGAGAATCCTTAGATCAAGCCCTTTCAGGTATTTTATTTTTTTTTACAAATCCTCGCGTCGGTCGTTAAAAACACGTTTTAAACTCATCTAGCGGTTCGGATCGTCGTAATTCAATCCCGAACAAAAATTCCTACACCGTAGAAAATGAGGGAGCCCTTATTGGATATTTGTTGTGTATATATATATAGGGTTTAGTTTTAGTTTATGGAGGGAAAATAAATTATATGTATGGGTTTACTTATAGTCAAAATGGTTTTAGTTGTGAATTTGATATAAAAAGTTAAGAGAAACATGAAAATAAACAAAAGCAAAAATTAGGAAAAAGGGGAAGAAAAAATACTGCTCAGTCTACGCTAATGAGTTTTGATCCAGAGACCTACTGGTTTACATGCTAGCACGGAAGCCACTGAGGCAAGAGCCAACTACTGTTACGCCTTGGAATAATTTATATATATAATATAGAAGTGTGTTATACAAATGGGCCCCTAATATTGCTTAAATTTCGGAGGCCTGAAGCGTCCGCACCTCCGGCTTTAGCTCAGGGCCGGTCCTGGCTAAAGCCATTGATAATTCCCACAATTTCATCTTAAAACAACCCTTCCTTGTGTGGCCTACTTGCCTAATGCCTAGTCTTTGTTTATAGTATTCTTATCATCGAGCGTTGCTCTTGGGATAGAACTATATGCTTCTTTCTGATGAAAATTTTAAACTAATCTTTCAGGAAGCCCGGACTGCTGGTTGTCGTTCATCAGATGAAGCTAGGAGATATATATTGAACATAAAAGGAAGAGGGAGGCTGAAGAAAATGCCCGCAGCAGTGAGTTGGCAAAGACTCGAATTCAACCTCTGATACTGAGTTACTGTCTGAATCTGTAGCTGAAACTACTCTTCTTCAGAGCCGACCAGCTTCTGGAAGTTGGCGAAACCATGAATGATAAGGAAGGAAAACTTGAAGTGTTACTTTGTAGAATGTGAAGTATAAACTAGAGTCAATTCTCAATTGTAACCTCATAGGAAGAGCTTTGTATTGGTGTCTCGCATGCTGTTTAGTTTTGTTTAAAAGAAGCACATGGTTAAAACACAATTTTTGTACTTCCTCCATCCCTTTTTTAGTGTATACATTTTCATTTTGGGTTGTCCTTTAAAAAGTGTATGTTTTGAAAAGTTAATGGGTAAAAGTGTGTACACTTATCATTTTGCCCTTTTGAAAAATTAGTAGGTAAAGAGTTATTGGGTGAAAGTGGAGGATAATTTTGGAAAGTAAAAGTAAAAGTCGATGTGAAAAGTGTAAAGTAAATGTAAAAGTTGATATGATTAGTGTAATAATGATGTTTGTTTAATAAGTTAGATTTACGATACAACACACTTAAAAAGGGACCGAGGGAGTACTTGTTATGAATAAATGCAATGAAGATCTTTTTGTGAAAATGATTCTGGTATTTTGTGATGTTGGATGGGATAAGCTGGATGAGCACCTGGCGTAGGTTGAAATTTTTATCGTATTATTGATAAGTGGATTGTGATTGGTAATATAGGGTGAAAAACGCCCTGCGTGGGCTCATATACGTACATTGTTGTTGGCGGGATTTTAACAGGATTCAAAGCCCTTTTTCTGGGCTTTCAACTCCTATGACAACCATAAGTTATAATTGACTTTATCCCATCCTCACGCTTATTTTAGGCTTTTGTCATTGACCCGAAACCTTTTGCTTTCGCATAGTTGTAATATTCTTGAGCTTCATATTTAGAATTGAATATTGTTCCAACCTTAGGTTCCAATACCACCACCTCCACATCAATGATTCTACAAACAAATAAATAGCATTAAAAGATAATGGTTAACACACCGGCATTTTTCTGACGATCGGAGACGTTCATCGCGTAGAGCTCGTTGAGTACTACAAGTGTGCCAAAAAATTAACTCGATCAGATATCTTTAAGTGCCTCATCGGAACACAAATAACTTGAAGAAGTGGTTTTGATCCATTGTTTGTGTCCATTTGTATTTAATTTCTTTTCAAAGTATTTGTGTTCTGATGACGCACTTAAAGATATCCGATCAAGTTGATTTTTGGTACACTTGTAGTACTCGACGAGCTCTACGCGATGAACATCTCCGATCGTCGGATGGAGGCCGGCACGGCCGCGCCTTGGCTGCACAGCACCCCCAAGTCCGTAAACCAGTAGGAACAGTTTTAAAAAAACAAAGACTATGTCGAAACAGATCCAAGGTAATGGGAAATGTCGAACAAATTATCTCATTTTGGGAACATTTCCCCCACATTTCTTCATTTGCTTGTGTGATTTTTAAAATTTTTAAAGTCATTTTTTTTTAAATGGAGTGAAGATAAGAGAGTATGGGCTTCTGGATGGCTATAAAGTAATCTTTGCTTTTTATCTAATCACTCTTTGCACATGCATTCCCACACTCCCCACAAACACACAAATTAAGGTCGTTACTTTTTGGTTTTTGCAGAATGGGCAACTTATGAGCAGTCCCCTTCCAATTCAAATCCTTAAAATGCGGACTTCTTCCACACCTCATAGTTCCAGACCAAATCTCAACGATCCGAACCACTCAATGTGTTTAAAACGTGTTGATGAAGCAATTTCAATCAATCCTCAATCAATGACCTGCAAAACAAAACAAGAACTAGGGCACCGGTGTGGTACCGGCCGAATGGCCTCTGATGCCTAAGTCGTAGGGGTGTCAACGGTCCGGTTTGGTGCGGATTGGTATGAATCCGAGGACCGAACCAAAAGTCTACGGTCCAATGTAAGGCAATCCGTGTCCAAACCAAAAGTTTACGGTCCGGTTCCGAAACAATAAAAAAAATCACGGTTCGGTTCACGGTTTATCCACGGATTATAACATTCCACAAAATAAATAAAAAAAACATATTTCTCATTCACATTCTCAATGTAACTTTTGGAACAAATTCATCAGTAGCTTTTAAGTTTTAATAAACAACACCAAGTCACCAACAACATTGCTTCAAAATGATTCAAAGAGATTCACATAAAGATGCAGAAACAACATAATATAAAGCGAGTAAACAAAAGTCTTCACCACAACCAGTCCTGAGTCCTGGAGTAGCTAATATACGTGCAAGCAAAATTACAATTGTTAATTACAGTTTGCACCTTTACTTTTTAGTTATACCACATTCACCTATTTAGGGTATAAAATTAGGAATAATATGTTTAATTATAATTCTTATCCAAATATTATATATATAAATATATATTTTTTATTGATTAAATTCTCACGGTCCGGTTCGGTTTATCCACAGTTCTTTTATGAAAATCCATGGACCGAACCGCGAAGCACGGTTTTCTAATTTTTCAATCCGTGTCCGGACCATTAATCCACAGACCCAATCCAAAACCTACGGTTTGGTTCGGTCCGGTTCGGATTCACGGTTCGCGGGTTTTTTTTGACAGCCCTACTAAGTCGGTCGTTTTGTAGATTGTAGGATTGAGTAGTGAATACTGAATGGACTGTGTTACGTACCTTGTTGAGATCTCTCTAGTCGCTTTTATAGGCAATCGGAGTAGTAGAGTCCTTTGGAACAGGGAACCGTGATTCCCGTTTGATAAGGTTTTTCTCTTGGAGTCATAGTGCTCAAAGGACTCATATTTGAGATATGTTCTGTTATTCAGGTATGGATAAACTCCCCTAACCCCCTTGGGGTTATCTATGGAGTGTAGAACCTTCTGGATTAGGTTCAAGGAGACTCACGATCTCATATTAAACAACTTGGTATCGCCATGTCTGAGATGTTCCATCTCGACGAGCTGGTCTGTCGGTTCGAGCTCGTAATCAGGTCAGCTCGGACCCAACAAGTGTTTTTAAGGTCCCCGTGAGAAATCAACAAAAACTCGCGGGGACTCGTAAAAACATGTTTTAAACACATTGGACGGTTTGGATCATGAAAATTTGATCGAGAAAGTGGGGTGTGGACATTAGGTCCGCATTTTAGGGTGTGGATAGGAAGCTCACCGAACTTATGAGTATTATGTGGTTGTGCAAATATACATAAAAAAATATATGATTATCCACAATTTGAAGTTTTGGTGTAAGCCTTTGTTTACCAACTTTCAAAAGGACATCTGCTTTGTCGTTAAGGATGGGCATGGAGAGGGTAGGGGGTGGATACCACTACCTCCATCTCCGATTCCCGAACCTATATCAATCCCCATCCCCACCGGGGATTTTATTTTAACTTTCATCCCCGCCCCGATGCGGGGAACGGGGATGCCCACGGGGAATCGGGGATCCAAAAATCCATGCACTTGTCATTTGTATGAAAGAGGTACATATTTTTTTAGTTGGGACGTCAATTTGGCGCACCGACAATACACAGAAATCCAACCATGTATACTACAAGGGTTTTCAATCTGGTTGCCATTAATTCATTAAACAATATTTTAGCAACACTAGGTTTGTTTCCAGTAAACAATACTCCATTTGCTACGGTTATTCACAAGCACTAAGGTGTTTATCTATTATTAATTCCAGAGAATAGTACGGTGAGAATCTGTAGTCACAAAATCTGTACAAAACCAATTGCAAATCAGATTTATATTCTTGTATCAGGGAGAGAGAGTACCTCGACGACCGTGGGAATGGGATGTTTGAGCGTGGTGTGACTGGTGTCACTGGCTTATGCCTCCTTTGAGACATCTCTGATCTCTAGCAATCACCCTAAATGTGTGTGTGTGTGTGTGAGAGAGAGAGAGACATGAGAGAAAGATCAAGAGAGAGAGAGAGAGAGAAAGAGAGAGAGAGTGCTAGACGTGAGAGTTGAGACGACCTGGGGTTTTGGGTGAGAGTTGAGAAATGATTGATGAGAAGGAGATGGACAGTCACAGAGTGAGCTGTGAAGTGTGAAGTGTGGTCGTAACCCTAACTTTAAGTTATAAACTTATTATCTGGGAAAAGAAATTTTATAAACTTATAATATAAATATATATTATACCTATACATATATATTAATATATATGAGTGAATGGGGATGCGGGGAGGGTCGGGGAGGGGCGGGGAACGGGGATCGGGTAGGGGACTGACAATACCATCCCCTACCCGATCCCCGAAAAAATTCCCGAATCCCCTACCCATTCGGGGAGGGGAAGGGTTGGATCGGGGCGGGTCGGCCGAGATGGCCATCCCTAGTCGTCCTTATTTTCGGTGGGTTTTTGACTCATTTTTTTCAAATGCAGATGTAAGAAGTGGGATATGTGAGAGGGGAACTTGTGAGTTAAGAGATCGTTGGTGGTGGAGGTGTAATCCGATCGTGCATAGGTGGTGGCTGTGGAGTCTGAAATTTTTGTCAATTTTTGAAATGTCCTGGGGTATGAGAGAGGTGGGGGGCCCAAAATGGAAGTGGGTCCCATCTTATACACCTTGGATCTGATCAGTGTACCAGTCATTGCCTATAGCGAAATTGTTTCTTCTCTCTCACTCTTCTTATTTTTAATGAAGAGTGTCTGATGAATGGGACTAGATTGTCACATCCAGGTAGTCCCCATGACAAATCGCTACCGAGGAATCGTTTCTTCTCTTTCTTGTTCTTTTTTCCTTTCATCATTTGATATGATCGGGTTGGGGTTAGGCGTAGAGTTAAGTTCAAGCCTCACCATCTTATTAGAACCGTTTATCAATGGTTTTTTTTGGTCGAGTTCATGTAACTTTTGTGTATTAAAAAAATCAAATCAATCAGACATGCATCGCCTTATTTTATTTTATTTTATAAGGTATCGGGTCGGCTTAAGCGCATCTCGACTAATCACGAGCAAATTGAAAATTACAAGCCCTAGGTAGCTACAAAAATCGGCCCTGACTATATATAATTGATTGACTTTCTTCGTTTGGCTTCCGATTCACATCCCTCAACTTAGTTATTTCTAGGTTATCTGATTATATGATTTGTTTCTCCCCTGTGTCTGTTCACATGATTTTATTTATTTATTTATTTATTTTGACAGTAAATGTTTTGTAGGTGGTGTTAAAATAAGAAGAAAAAAGTCCACAAACCTGCCCCCATAGACTTGAAGGCAAACAGATCGTTATAAGGAGGCACAAAAGGCCTTGTTTGATTCGGGTATTGGGCGCCTGGGATAGGATTAAATTTGTCCAATCCCACCTAATCTCTTGTTTGGTTCCCGCAAGAGCGCATGGGATTAATAATCCTAGGACATAATTTATCCTTGTATGGGGGGTATTGTGTAATCCCATGGGGGGGGGGACTAATTATCCCGGATAAAAAATCTCGCGTGGTTGTCAGCTCTTTATTACCAAATTGCCATCTCTTTTCTTCGTCACCGCTTTCCATCTCCCTCCCTCTCTCTCTCTCTACACCAGAGCTCCAAGCCGCCTTCGTCTGAGATCGAACCAGGTACGAAGTTGTCTCCTTTCTCTCTCGTTCTCTCCCTCATTTTCTCTCTTTCTCTCGTTTTCTCTCTTTTTGTGCAGATTCACAAAAATTTCAACGTTTCTCGTTTTTTTTTTCCAGATCTGTTTAGAGCTCCAGATCAAACGAGGTACTTCATCGTCTCCTTTCTCTCTCGTTCTCTCCCTCGTTTTCTCTCTCGTTTTGTACAGATTCACGGAAAAAAAAAAGTGTTTCTTGTTTTTTTTTTCCAAATCTATTTATGATTGATGAAAATAATCTTTTGAATATTCTGTTGTGTTCTCCATTGGCTAAGGTTGTAGCTGTAGATCTCTGTAAGATTGTGATTTTCAAAAACCCTCTACTAATTAAAGCCCTGTTGTGTAGTCGATGTGACTTTCATTCTCGTCTAATGCTCCAATCATGTTCAAATATTCCTACGTGTTTTTTGTTGACAAACTCTGAAAATTCATTTTGTTTTCTTATGTGCTGTTAATAACTTGGTTTCAAGCCTTTCATGAAACCCATTGGTATGATTAGAATGAAAAGAAGAAAAAAAAACCCATTAGTCATATGGAGGAAACATAGTTGAAGCTAGAGTAGTTGCTTGTGGGGCCAAGTGTTGTCCTCGCATTTTGTCAAATTTGTTTCCTGAAAACACTCAATAATACTTTTTCTTTTAGCATTCGTGAATGGGTTTGAAAAAGAAAAATCTAGAAGTACACTTGTTGGTTGATGATTTAGGCAATCTTGCCTTGGAAAGCCTCACACCTAAGCCTCATGCTGTTTCTTTTTTTTTGGTTAACGAAACCAATCTATTTTTAGCAGAACTATGGAGAGAGAGAGAGAGAGAGAGAGAGAGAGAGAGAGAGAGAGAGAGAGAGAGAGAGAGATGATCCTACCAATCCCAAAATTTAGTCTAGGAAACCAAACGTGAGATTGCCCAAAACATGGGATATCCAGATGGTAATCCTGCACGAATCAAACATGGGATTGTATGAGATTCGGGATTAAATTAGTCCCAGGATTAATAGTCCAGGACTACTAATCCCAGGACTATAGTTCTTTGGCAATCGACTCATTTAGGCATTGAAGGGGTGTTTGTGGGCAACACACCAGTGTTCTTACTTTTGTTTGTAGGTCACGCATATAGTTTCAATGCTAGATAGATACGTGTATACTTCACAGCAAATCAATATCTACAGGCGACAAATCTAATGAAGCTATCTGTTTCTGTAGATCGAGATCCAAACTCTGCATACATATTAGATACACAATACCAGCGCCGAATAGTATACAAAAATACACAATGAACAAGCGGGATAAAAAATAGCTATGCATGGAAGAAGGTGAAGACACTAAGAGAGGGAGGGAAATATTTTGGAAAGTGAGGCACCGCCCTTTTTTTAGTCCGGCCCCGTACAAAATGAGAGGCTTTTCCGGGGTTTTTTAAAAAATGCGGAGGAGGAAGTGCCGGGTAAAGCTTGATTTGTTGTAGTGTGACTAGAGTCCCACATTGCTTCGGAGTAAAATGGATGATCACTTAATATATGCTGAGACCTCTCCACTCATTGTCAATTGGTTTTGAGATGGATATAAAGTTCCCACATGGTATTAGAGCGGTGCCCATTCCACCCCACATTTAAAAAAACAAAAATTCACAATTCACATCCCACGATGATGACAAACCTCAAATGTGGCTGCATGTGAGAGGGGATGTTAAAGAACTAGAGTCCCACATTGCTTAGGAGTGGAATTGGTGATCACTTAGGCTCTGTTCAGTTGTCAAGATGTTGTGCAGGAAAGTAAATCCTGAGAAAATTGAATTGAAGTGAAGTAAATGAAAAGAAAATCTATTTTCCTGTGAGTGTTCATTTGACAAAGGAATTATGTAGGAAAACTAATTGTTCATTTGCCAAGAAAAGAAATTTACGGGAATCATATTTCAATAATTATTTTGAATAAAATTTATTTTGGAAGCTATTTATTTGGGCAAAAAATAAGTACATGAATTTCTACCTTTGAATCATTAGGTAACTCTAGTTTGGTTATTAAGCCAGTTGACTTTTTTTTTTTTTTGTCTGTATTCAAATTTTTCATATATATTTGTTTCGCATCAAATTTTTGTGGATTATTAGTTTGTCCAGACGAAAGAAATAAAAATAAATAAAAAATAATGATCGAAACTCAATTTTTTTTAATAGAGATAAAAATAAGCCAATTTTTTTAATACTTAATTTTTGTCATTACTCAAAGAATTTTGAGTTTTGATCATAATTTTTTATTTTTCAATTTCTCTCGTCTAGATGAACAAATAATCGACGAAAAATTGACGCAAACTAACAAATGCAATTAACAAATTGAATAAAAAAGGTCAAATGACTGGCTTATTTGGATGCTTAAAAGATAAATAGATAAGATAAAATAAAACCAATTTTAACCAACGGTAATTAATTGGTTGGTACAAATAAAATAAAAGACTGATGACAATATTAAAAACACATGTCCGTAAAACCAACATATTGATTATGTTGCCTATATTTATAGCAAAAAACAAAGAAAAAATGGAGAAGTGTACGAAATAAGAGAATAAAGGAGTGAAGGAAAACGTTGGCGGAAAAAACTTTAGACTGAAGGCTGGATAGAACTTTCCCGCGACGCTAAATTTCATATATTTTGCATGTCCTGTTTTAGGGGAAAGTAAATCCTGGTGGGAAAATCAATTTCCAGGATCCTATCATTTTCCTGTAAACGGAACACTAAAAAATATGTGGGAAAGCTAACTTTCCCATCTTTTCTTGACAATTGAACGGTGCCTTAATATATGCTGGGACCTCTCCACTCAATGCTAATTGATTTTGAGATGGATTTAAAGTTCCCACACTAAGTTGTAATTAAGTAAGTAATTGTTTCCGAAGAGCAATGCTATACAAAAAGAAAGAAAAATACTCAAAGATTTACAGAAAATGACGCTCTTGAATTTCTATCCAAGTCCTGTCAAGATGTTTGTGGTGGGGTAAATCTCTCTATCACTCCTACGAGAAAGGTATTGAGAATGGAAGTTCTTCTCCGCCACAAGCTTTGCTCCTGCACACTGAGCAAACTCGTTAGCACTAACCCGGACCATGGAGTCCGGAATAGTACTCCGACGATCAACTCAGTAACTCGAAGAAGAAGGGAAATGAATAGAAACTCAAGTTTAGGGTTGCTTGAGAGATGTAGAGTGTGTACCTTTTTCGTGTGATCTCGCTTTGTATTTATAGGTAGGGCTTGGCTTGATCCTCAAGGCCCGTGTATTCTATGCACGGTAACCGCTTCGGATGACATCACTCCATACGTAACCGAGCATCATTACGTTTGCACATGTATCCAATCAAATTGTGACACGTGTCCATTCTGTTACAACGGAGTTTCTCGTGACCTCTAAGAGATTTTGAGTTGTTAACCCGAACCACCCCTATCCGGGTTACTCGGGTTATGCCCGTATCCGTACCATTCGGATAATAGGCCTAGCCACTCGGGATGATCTTTGGGTTTGATGGCCCCCTTGGAACCGGGCCTGGGAATCCCAATTGGGCCTTAATTTTCTGTAATAACAACTGGGCCCTTCGGCCCATATGCCCGAATGGGTTGGGCCTGTTTCCCCGAATCATTCAGGCCCACACAATGTTTGTCTGTTAAATTCCACGATCTATACTATCCTTCCGGTCGATACATTTCTAAACAAAATCCTAGAGAAGAACATTTTCCATTACTCAAATTCGCACGATTCTTCTTAACACTTGTCACGATAAAGTAGTTTCAATTTTCGTATACTGTTTCACATTGCACTTGCTGTATATATGATGAAGGGGATATAAATGCACTTGATTTTATAGTTGAATAATGTGTAGTTTAACATGGAGAATGGAGATGAAATCGACGCCATGAATAACCAAGGTGGAGGTGGCTGCAATGGAAAATGAGTACTCCATGCAGATATATACTTATATGCGTAGCAGACCTGTGTAGTACTCCAAATGTTGGTTCTGGATGTTTGGATACTTAGGCCTTGTTCTCGTGGAACCGTCTTTTTTAGTTTTTGGTTGTCTTCATTAATTTTTTTTTTTGTGTGTTAATTTTGCATCAAATTTTTATAGATTATTGATTTGTTTCGGCGAAATGAATTGAAAAAGTAAAAACTTATGAGAGTTGCCTAAATTTTTTGAGAAACATAAAAAAAAAGAGGCTAAAAAGACAGTCGAGAGTGTACAAGTTTTGTAGTGGCGCGTTAAATGTGTGATAAGTGTATAAAAGTGGGTTCAATTTCCCAACGCACACTCTTCTGATCCGTTCTCTTTCTTTTTGTCTCTCCTCTCGTCACTCCCTTTGGCCGTTGCTAATATATTACATACATATATTTGGCATTTCAAGTCCTTTCGCATTATTATTATTGTTGTTGATTTTTTTTTATTAATCAATGCAAAAGATACAAGGATTAAAAGAACAGTGAAAACAACTTTATTATTGTTGTTGTTGTTGTTATTGTTGTTGTTGTTGTTGTTGCTGTTGTTGTATTATTTATCAATTAATGAAAGTCAATATTTTTTTTTAGAGTTAATGATCATTGAACCCAGGTCAAATGTATGAGAATATATACATGGTACCGGAGAAGGAGATGGTATAATGGACATCCCAAATTACATCTTTGTGGGGCATCGAAACTATGCCATTTTGAATAAGGAAAAATGTAAAACAGCTCCATTAGTGCAAGTGAATCCGGGGAGGCGCTGTGCGGTAGGTGTTGTGCAGCAAAACAACGTCGTTTTGCTCATTTTCTTAGTATATCCAAGGGCCCTAATTGAAGAGTTAAGTGTGGGGTTTAATTTTGGGGTTCAATTTTGGGGGATTTAGGCTCTTTGGGGTAGGGTATAATGGGTTTAGGCACTTGGATTTTAGGCACTTTGGGTTTAGGCACTTCAGGTTTAGGGTTTAGGCACTTTGTAATGGTTTTTTCTTCCTCCAAACAAGGCCATTGGAAGCTTTGGAAGTGTGCACAAAAATCAAGCAAAATGACGTAGTTTTGCCGTGCAACACGGTGCACAACACCTACCGCATAGCACCCACCCCGGATCCAGTGCAAGTCCTGTTGTTTGAGAGAGTGAGAGAGAGAGAGAGAGAGAGAGAGAGAGAGAGAAAGAAGTGTACGGTGTTAATTAACCCTAACACGCGAGAATATTATTTATATAGTTAAGCAACACGTTACACAACTTAGATAAGCAATGTGGGACAATACACTATTCTAACACTCCCCCTTAAGCTGGAGAATAAATATCACAAAATCCCAGCTTGTTACATAAAAACTCTAAACGCGGTTTAAACAACGGTTTGGTGAAGATATCAGCCAACTGAGCTCCTGTAGAAACAAATGGAGTAGATAACACACCATCTTCTATCTTCTCACGAACAATGTGACAATCAACTTCAATATGTTTTGTTCTCTCATGGAATACTGGATTTGAAGCAATATGTGTAAAGACCCGGAAATTTGTATATATATATATATATATATATATATATATATATATATATTTTCTTTCTTGTATTAGAATTGGGAAATTGTTGGGGGATGTTCTTTAAGTTCAAACCATGTGTTAATGTGAGAAAACGAGAGAAGAATGGGCTTATTAGTAGCACACAAGTTAGTAGAGGGAGGTGTTGTGTAATTAGGTGATTGGGAGTATAAGAGGAAAGTGGAAGAGAGAGAAAATCAATTCTCCCCCTCCCCTAATCAGCTGATCCTCATTCTCTCTCTCTCTCTCTCTCTCTCTCTCTCTCTCACCTCACGGTTTCCCTCTCTCTCAATCTCTCACTCAAAAACTCACCTCAATCAACCTTCCCACATTGAACCCTTGACGAATCAAACTTGTATTGCATGTGTTTGAGCTCGGGGAAGCCTATATTTCGGTGGATTTGAAGATCAAAGTTAGGGTTTTGCTTGGATTTGGGGGTTTTGCTCAAGACCCATACAAGTAGGGGTTTCTTCTCTCTCTCTCTCTCTCTCTCTCTCTCTCTCTCTCTCTCTCTCTCCATGTGTTTGTGCTATATTTCTAAATTCTGTCACAGAAAAAGTTTTGATTTCGTACTCTACATCCACGAATTTTTAGACAGGCTTGTACATCATAAAACTTTACGAAAATTTTATGGAAAGTTCCTCTATGAGTTTTATATGTTGTGTAAAAAATTTCAGATCCAAATTCCTTGAAACGAAATGTAGAAAAATCCCGCACCGAGCTGTACTCTGTTTCTCTGTCCAGCAGAATCTGTGTTTTTGGCCTTCAAGTTTTGGCGTGTTAGACCTAGTAAATCGTCTCCTTAATTTCTGAAATTTTTATGTAATGTTCATATATGAGTATACTAGATCATGTCCAAAAATTGGAACAAAATACAAAGGGTTTATTTTTAAACAATTCACGGACTAAACTGTGTTATGAGAATCTGAACAAATCTGGGCAGATTATGGGAGCTACGTATTTTGTTAATTTTGTTGACGTTAACAAGTTTATCGGTTATTGGTCCTCATGGGTCTTAAACCTTGATAAGCTAGCAATGTTTTAGTGTTGGAATCACGGAAAAAGATTGAGTATACGATTTTTAACGGATTTTCAAACACGAGGCTGTGCTGTTGTTATTTATGCTCAAATCTGGATTTCACCAAAATTATTTGCGGTACCTAGACCGCATGTAAATTCCTGAAATTTATTCTGTAGGTTTGTTCTTGAGTCTACTATGTCGTTTAAAAGTTTCAGAGAAAGATTCAAAGTACAAAAAAATAGGAAAAGTGTTTTACCGGACTGTGGTAGTCAAACCGCAGTTCAGATAGCGCTGTCGCTCTTACGAGAATGACCATATTTTTGTCTAGGAAGCTTGAAACTTCAATCCGCCTTTTGATTCCAAAACTAGACTCGTATACCTTCCAAAGTATGTAAGGGTTGTGTCTTAATTTCTTGTAGCCAATAGCAGGTTTTGATTCGAAGTTGGTGTAGCTGCTGAAACTGTAACTTTGGGTTGCTTTTGTGTACCTTCGAACAAGCATATCTTGGTTATTCGGACTCCGAATGAGACATATTCTATATCGATATTGATGTGCTGAAAGTCTTCCTTTTGATGGTGGTGGTACCAAGATCAAATTATGAACCTATAGAAAATTATAGCCAGTTTTTGATAGCCTAGTTGCTAAATTCTATTCCGATTTTGAAGTTATGATGTAGTCCGACTGTTTGATTAATTGTGGCGGCCTTAACCATCACTTTGTGTCTTTTAATTGAGTCTCTAGTAGACTATAATGATGGTATTAGGATTTACATGGATTCCATAGATGTCCCTATGATTATATGCAAAACTTTAAGTTGTACGACGGACACCTGTAAATATTTGGATACGTGTGAGAGACATGGGTACTTGTAGGACACGTGTGAGGTACATGGATACTTATAGGACACGAGTGAACACTCGTTGAGCATTTGTTGAATACACGAGAATTCATAATACACGTAGGTACTTGTGGGATACGGGGAGATGCTTGTTGAGTACCGTGTGACACGTGGATACGTGAGAAAGACATGGACTTTGGATAATGTGTGAGTACTTATGGAGTGCTTGGATATGTGGTGAATGATATATTATAAATAGTAAGTACACGTATGACATTGATTGGCATGAGTCGACGGACAGGTTTGATGAACTTGAAAAAGGGTAATTAAATATGCTTTGGTGAATAAATGATATTAAAATTGTGATTAATAGAGGGATTGGAAGGAAAGAACGTTACAATGTTTCGAAGATGGTTTAATACGAGGGTTGTTGGACCTAGTAAATTGTGTTTCGAGGAAACACGCGGAGGATGATCAAGTAATAATCTAGTGATGGGTTGTGTGGAGATACGAAAGTAAAAGAGTGATAGCCCGTAATTATTGTTGCATGGAGTGAACAAATAGTATGCAGAGTGTCGTTATGCTAAAAGGTAAAGTAGGGTATTGTGTCTTAAGTTTAACCGTAGACATTGGATGCGATTATTCATTACATTCATTACATCTCGTTAAGCATTTATAAACTTATTAAAGAAACCTCTACTGGGCAAAGTGAATGCTTACCCCTGCTGTTTTCAGGTACCGCTCTGAAGCATGAGATGGAGTGCTTGATGTGCATGACATAGTTAGAACATGGCATGAGGAGTTATTTGAAGCATTGTAAAACTTTACCTCTGTAATATTTTTAGACATGTCATTATATGGGACTTGGGTGCCGAATTTAGAGTTGGCGGTCACTATGAATATGGAATATGGCGAGGTGATTCTTCGAACATATATATAAAGTTTGTAACGATATTCTATTGAGAAAACGCTTACTTATTTTATCCTAAAAATCGAGGGTGTGACAATATGAATCGCCGCTTGATTATCACAATACATAGGAATAGGTAACTCCACATCAAAACCTAACTCCTTGAGTAAAGCTCTCAACCACACAATCTCACAAGATGAGTGTGCCATGGCTCGATACTCTGCTTCTGCGCTAGACCTTGCGACCACCGTTTGTTTCTTGCTTTTCCATGTGACTAAATTGCCTCCAACAAAAGTACAGTACCCAGTAGTTGACCGTCTATCAGATGGTGATCCTGCCCAATAACCGTCGGTAAATGCTTCAACACGCAAATGACCATTAGTCCGATAAAACAAACCACGTGCAGGATGAGCCTTAAGATATTTCACAATACGAAGACAAGCTTCCCAATGTGGAAGACGAGGAGCTGACATAAACTGACTCACCACACTTACAACGGAAGAGATATCAGGACGTGTATTGGTAAGGTAATTCAACTTACCAACTAAGCGACGGTACCGGTCTGGATGAGTAAATATCTCCCCCTGATCAACACAAAATTTCACATTAGGATCCATTGGGGTCTCCACAGGTTTTGCTCCCAATAAACCCGTCTCCTCTAGAATATCCAATGCATACTTCCGTTGGGACAAACTAATTCCATCATTGGATCTTGCTACCTCAATACCCAAAAAATACCGTAGCTTACCCAAATCTTTAGTATGGAACTGTCGCTGTAAAAACTGCTTCAACTCATCAATACCTTTCTGATCATCTCCAGTAATAATGATATCATCGACATACACAATCAATACGATTTTCCCACGCTCTAACTGAAGAGAGAAAACAGAGTGATCCGAATGGGATCGACGCATACCAAACTGCAGCACAACATCACTAAACCGACCAAACCAAGCTCGAGGGGATTGCTTCAGACCATATAAAGCTTTGCGAAGACGACAAACCCGAGAACGCTCCCCCTGAGCAACAAACCCAGGAGGTTGCTCCATATAGACCTCCTCGAGCAGATCACCATGTAAGAAGGCATTCTTGACATCCAATTGAAATAAAGGCCAACCTAGATTAACAGCAAGAGAAATAAGAATCCGAAAAGAGTTGAACTTGGCAACTGGGGAAAAAGTCTCTGAATAATCAACCCCATATGTCTGCGTATAGCCTTTGGCCACAAGGCGGGCCTTATACCGCTCAATAGTCCCATCCGGATGATACTTGACAGTGAATACCCAACGACAGCCAACAGTAGTTTTACCAGCAGGAAGAGAAACCAACTCCCAAGTGCCATTATGATGAAGAGAAGACATCTCATCCTCCAATGCTTTCCGCCACTCAGACACAGATAAGGCCTCCTGAACAGTGTTAGGAACAAAAACGGAAGAAACCGAAGTAGTAAAAGCACGAAGGGATGGTGACAGATGGTTATATGAAACAAACTGAGCAATAGGATGTATAGTGCATGACCGAATACCTTTACGATGAGCGATAGGACGATCAAGATCAGTTGGATCCCGCAACGGAGGAGATGACGGAGCGGTGGGCGAAGGTGGGCTTGTTTGCTCAGATTGAGATGACACTGGTGGCTCAAGCTGAGATGACACTGGTTGAGATGGTACTGGTGAAACTTTAGGACGACGAACATATACCTGCAAAGGTTTTGGTGGAGGAAGACCAGTATCTGACGGGACAGCTATGGGAAACACAAATTCAGATGCAAACCGATCATTTGGATTAGCAGGCTCTGAATAAAACGGGAGTGACTCATTAAATGTGACATCAGCACACACAAAATGACGACGTAAAGATGGAGAATAACACTTATACCCTTTCTGAGTCCGTGAGTAACCAAGAAAAATGCACTTAATGGAACGAGGGTCAAGTTTGCTCTGGTCAGGATCCAGAGCATGAACATAACACGTGCACCCAAAAATCCGAATTGGCAATGAGTGGAGAGGCCGCCCAAGCTCATATACTAGACTTGGAGGTTATAATTAACCGATGTGGGACAAGCTCTAACACTCCCCCGCACGTGCGACCCCTGACCCGCACGTGAAGAGTTAAATAACAAATCCACAACATTGGGATCACAACGAAACAAGGTGCACTTATGGCACAAACAATGGGGCAATAACCAAGAGAGTCTTGTCCAAACTCCTCCGAAGGCCTAGCTCTGATACCATGTTGTTTGAGAGAGTGAGAGAGAGAGAGAGAAAGAAGTGTACGGTGTTAATTAACCCTAACACGCGAAAATATTATTTATATAGTTAAGCAACACGTTACACAACTTAGATAAGCAATGTGGGACAATACGCACTATTCTAACAAGTCCAAACAATTTGCAATTCCAAGTTCATGCCTAGGCTTCAAGCACATATGATTGCATGAGGGATTTGTACATAGTGGCAACAATTTTGCGTAGTTGGGGTATTTGTTGGTGTTGAACTTGCAAATGTGATTAATTTGGCGATTTGATCAGGAGTTTTACAGAATTTGGAACAGTTGTCCTTGAACATTAATGATATTGTCTATTTTTATTAAATATTGACGATTTCAGGGAAAGTTGAGAAGAAAGAGGGGCTGTGGCATGGGCCATTTCTAACTTCGCAAAAGAAAAAAAAAAGATTTCTTTCACATTTAATGTAAGTCGATTTGGCTTTTATTAATGAAAAATAATTAATTTAAAAAATGACCAATTGGAATCAGAAAATTATATCTCAATGCCTTTCTCTTTTTTTTTTTAGAGAGTTGGATCAAGTCCTTTGCTATTTCAATAACTAAAAAACAACGTCCATGACAAATTAAGCCTGATTGTAATAATTTTCCACATTTGTATGGACCACATGTACAAATATAGGGGGACTCCCACCAAACATCGTCACCTTTTAATTCAAATTCCGACTCTCCTAATTAAAAGGTGTTGGATAACTTGAATTTGTATTTGCGGCAATGGAATTTTCAGCATTCCTTGTTCAAACGGCATAATTTTGGAGACTAATGGGGAACTCGACATGGGAACAAATCGGTATAGCTTTAACGCTGTATGGAGCCTGTTGAGTGGTTGTGCACTACAACATCCCCTTGTTCATATGGTATCTACCACCGGCCTACCACTACACCTACAAAAGTCCTTTGCATTATTGACTTCTGAAATTCCACAATGACGGAATTATTTTAGATTTTTTTTTTTCAATTTGCACAGAAAAATCCAAGTCCACTCGAAGTCATGATCAAGTTTGTCAAACACTAGACACAGTGGCTCAAAATCAATGCCCTACCTCACACTTCAAAACAATAACATGTGACATAAGACGTTAAATTGGATTGAAAACAATGGCCAACTACACTTCGGTGGTTATCTAGATGGCAAGGGTGAATGGGTTAAGTGTTTCCACCCGTACACAATCTGTCTAGGTTCGAGTTTTGTCAACTCCAGGACTAACGTGGAGGGTCATTTGTCTATCTAGTACCTAGGTGGTGATGTAGTGATGGACTCGCCTTTTTGGGCAATATCTATTGCTCAAACTGGACATTCACAGCCGGAGCAGGTCGGAAACTCCTATGGTCACGCCTAATAGGGTTGTTAGGCTGGTCGCTCGTTTCCACCTTATTGCTGTTCAAGAAAAAAAACTGCACTTGGCCTATAAATGGGGGTGTCCTAGGCATTCCTTATGTGCAAATTACAGAAAATGGCGTCAAGGAAGTTGCATGTTTTGTTCAAAACCCAGTTTTAATTATATGGGTATATGTCTAAAAAATCGGGGCTGGCACTGACTCAATCGGTGTAGATTCAGGCATTCATAGGTTTGAGTGTGGTTGTCATTCCTAACAGCGTTATTAATTACCAATTCTACATATCCGTTCGTAAAATAAAACCAACTTCTCTCTGCGGATGTACCCATAACCATAGGGAACCGTGTATATCTAGGTGTGATATTCCCCACAGAATTATTTAGATCGTAAGATGGATAAATCCTCTTAATGGCATTTTGTGTTGAATTCTTAGTAGGTAAAACGGATAGGCAGCTGCTGAATACCGACTTCCCTTGGGGCCACGGTTATATTAAGTATTAACCACCCTTCAAAGAACTGATGTTGATCTGATCGCCAATTACAAGAAAATATAGCTGATGCCAATTTGCTCATTCTAAACTCATGATGTAGATAGATGTATTTTAATGATCAGTTTTTGAATAAATGTGCTTGTTTATATTGCACCTCTGTGGTTCAATTCTCCCAGTAATTTCAGGAAACTAAAATATGGGACATCTTGTTTGGGGTGCGCAAAAAAAAAAAAAAAAAGATACGACCTTTGGTTGGTAGTTTTGAGAAAAGTTTTGGAGGTAATAGTTGTGTATAAAGTTGCGTAATTTTTCGTCTTTTGCCAATTTTTTCAATGTTTTCTTTTTTTTTTTTATCGGCAACAAAAATTTATTGAAGAAACTCGACGAAGGGTACATCGAGAAAGAGAAAAAAAGATCCAACCAAAAATTTGGAACAACCAAGGGCAAAGCCCGAACATCCAAAGGCCTGAAAGCCCAGATAAACAATGAAAAATACACCTGATGGCCTAAGAGCCCAAATACAACATTAAAGCACAAAGATGCCCAGTCCAAACAATTGGGCTAAGCCCAACCCCAAGAAACCCTAAACCTAACCCAAAATCACAGTGCAAAACGTCACCGCTGCCACCACCAAAGCTCCTGACAGCCACCACCGCAAACATAGACATCCACCACGACCACAAAACCACCACACCACCATAGGTAACCCGAAGAAGTGGCGGAGCCAACAAAGAACAAATCATGCTATCTCGGATGCACCCTGAGCCGTTAAGCAAAGAACCACAGTACCCACCTGCACTAGTGGCGAGAGACCACGAGGGAAACAACATCCACCGCACAACGCCTTACCCACCTGAAATGTTTTAACAAAGTTTTTTATTCTTTTAAATAGAGATACACAATATAAATCCAAAAACTAAAAAATAAATTAAGCAATTGATAAAAAAAAATTAAAGACAAAGACAACACAGATAACGAAATAGTAAAAACTTTGACAAAAACTTTTTAATGGATGAACCTGAAATGGGTGGTTTACGGAAGCCCCAAAAGGGGCTCCACTGACACCTCATCGCAATAATCTGAAATCTTGCAAGGTCCGCAGAGTAGTGTGTATGTGCAAAAACTCAGCTTCAATTGGGATCAATAGGTATGTCAAAAATTAAATTTTGGTGGAAAAAACAATGGACGGAATCATTTTAGAAGAATTTCTGTAAACTACAAACCAAACATCTTTGGTTGGATTGGATATAATCTTTTACCATTTAAAATTATTGACAGACCGTTCATTTTATAAACTAAATTAAAATTCAAGTTTTGATATACCGTAAATGATATATAGTATCTCTGCCAGTAAATTGCCTTGCTCAATGCTTTTCTTCCATGGAGTACAAATATTATTATTTGTGTGAGATTCAAAGTTCTTTCATCAATGAAACAAAGCAAGAAAGCAAGGAACAACCTGCTTCAATCGTAATTCTGTCCGCTTTTGTTGCGAGGACAAAAGTTAAAAATAATTTTTATTCCAATCCAAAAACAGAAAAAATAAAATAAAATAAAAGAAATTGCTCTACAATCCACTATAGGTGATTGGACCAAGGTTCAGTCCCATATCATTTTGAACATATGATCCAATAGTTGATAATTTTGAAGTGTGAGGTCCACTCTTTTTTGTAAATAGCACAAAGATACACTCACATGTACATATTGATTTACATACTCTGTCAAATGAAATTACAATTATTTTTCTTTCTTATGCCACATCATCGCTGGAGAAGTTCACAAAAAAAGTCGCCTGTGCCAGAGTCGTCTCCACATATTCTGATATACATACTGGCGCCGGAGATGGTAGTAGTGGAGAAGGAGCGGTGACCAGAAATGTGCAGAGTTAAGTTAATCAATAGAAATTTGAACTCTCTATTGCAAAGAACTCAACATAAATAATTTGAAACTAAATATTTACCTAAACCGGTTGATCACTTTTTCTAAGTATTGGAGACGAACGTTATAAATTTGTAGTATTACAGAGTAGTCCGCCAAACTTTTTTGGCTAGTGGATGAAAGAAATTGGTGTGTGACATTAGTCAAGATTTTTTTATTTTATGAAAATTACGGAACAAAATGTCAAAATTGAAGATCTTGAAATTGATCAAGATTTGGATCCTCAGTTCTTATTCTCTATTGGAGATCTTGTGAAATTCAAACCATGAGATTTCTATTCTACCATACCAAGATTAAGATTGAAATGGAGAAAATAATCACCCCTAGAGAGAACTACATGGCAGTTTCCTCAGTTGACTTTTTTTTGGTTTCTGATTTGTTGTTTTATTCTACTTTTCTTTTTTTCTTTTATGCTTTATTCAAGGTACTAAACCCCCAAAAAAGCAATGCTAAACATACAGACAGAAGCATATAGATCCGGACACAGAAATATTTGTAATCGATTGATACATGTAGGTCAAATGTGGTAGATGTGGAACCACGTGTATTGGACAATTACGAATACATCTCTTTTCCATATATAGATGAATTTACGTACGTGTTTTTTGAAAGAAAAAAAAAAAGAAGAATAAATACATAGAAGTTTCCTTTTTTTTTTTTTTTCTTTTCTTTTTTTTTTTTTTTTTGGAATACCAATCCAAGATGGTACCCGATCAATTTTGTGGGTGAGATTCAGTTCAAAGGATATGGTCAAAGATCATGTCCATATCCGGATGGCCACCTTGGTCTAGTGGAACCCATTGGGTACCCACCAGAGAGTCCAGAGTTTTGTCTGGAGTTGATTTCAACCACCAAAATTCTAAAAGACTTTAACCATACATACAGTGGATTCGAGGGCCTGTAGCGCCCCAAAGCGTGGCCGTCCAAAACTGTTTTCAATGGTTAGATTTACAGTTGCTCTTCTACCGATAAGAAACAGTAAATTCAGACCATTGATTGCGAAACTAGACAGCCACGATAGGAGCTACAACCCTGTAGCGCTCTAGGGCACTACGGTCCCCGGACCCACATACAAGTATGTAGCAAATTAGCAATGATATCCATTTGCTTCTGTCAATCGGGAGAAAATTTTGTGTGCAGATTGGGTAGGGACACGTGGTGCCCGGCACCCAATCCGAGCCGTCTAAACATGTTTTGGACGGCTCAAATTTGATAAGGTAAATTTTCTTCCCAAATTTGCAAAAAAAGCCACCCTCAAATCTGAGCCGTCCAAAACGTGTTTGGACGGCTCAGATTAGGCGTCGGGCACCACGTGTCCCTACCCAATCCGCACCCAAAATTTTCTCGTCTATCGGTATGTCAAGTCGTAAATTACCGAGTGCCCTACTTGGTTTTATGGCTTCGGAAGTTTAGAATCCAAACATTTTAGGCTGGGGGATGGTGGAATGTGAATGGCTAGACATTTTTTTTTTTTTAAATCCTCCAATACGGTGGTCACCAATTCTCCAGACCAATGTTATTGTTTAAAGCTAGAGATGGGCATGAGGACGGATCGGGGCCGGAGAATACTATTTCCACTCCCAATTCCCAAACCCTTTCTCCATATCCATCCCCTACCCGATCCTCAACGGGGCTTTATTTTCATCCTACGTCCCCACTCCAAATGGAGAACGGGGATCCCCACGGGGATTCGGGGATCCAATCATTTTTTTTATTATTTAAAAAGATTACTAAAAATCTAGAATCTCAGTTATAAATTAAATGCTAAAATCAAGTTACAAGTAGAGGTGTCGAATGAGCCGGGCCGGCACGGGCACGGTATGTTTATAGTTGGCACGGTACAACACGGTATCCATGTGTAAGCGTAAGAGTTTGTCAACTTCAATTCAAGTTGTATCAAGTATCAACTAGATTTCTAATTTGAAAATAAAGGAACCACAAGCAAGATAGCATATTATGGTATCCATCAGTCGTATAAAAAATTATGTGGATCGCGTATCGGTAGGCATTTAATCGGATAAAAAGTATCATTAAAAAAACACAAATTGGGTTCCGATCGACAAGCTTTCTAAACTCGATCAAGAAAAAAGTTTGCACAATTGATTTCATCAATAGGAACAACAAAATCAACGGCTTGATTGGAAAAATATTATTTTTATTTTGCATTCTTTTGTGTTTATTTTAAGGAATGCATATGATTGATAGTTGAGTAGATGTCAACCTAGTTGGGATGTATTCAAATTATAGTGATGAATTTCTTATTTAATCACATTTATTGTATTACAAAGTTCAATTATAATAAAATGTTTGGAGAAAATTTAGTGTGACCCCATGTGTTTGGAGAAAATTTAGTGGGACCCAAAAGTTTCATAACTCATGAATAGACCCCCTATATTCGGGGATTCGGGGACGGGGCAGATTGGGGACGGGGAGAAGCGGGGCGAGGATGGATCGGGGAACGGATTTGGAGCGGATTCGGGGCGGGGACATGCCTATCTCAACCTCTACTCGATCCCCAAACATTTTCAAAAAAGATCTCCATATCCTATCTAATCTCCAAACAGATCTCCATATTGCCGATCCATTCGGATCGGAGATCGGATCGGATTCGAACGGGTCGGAAGAAATTACCAACCCTATTTAAATAAAGCGTTACAACCCACCAAACACGTACTGACTCTAGAAACTTGACCTTGTGCACACAATCCGTACGTGACTTGCTTAAAAAGTCATTTCTTTGTGTGGAAAATGATAAGATGACTAAAATCTTGGGTTTATAAATGTTGGACACATATATCAAACATTCTTGTGCATCAGTGCATGCTTAAACATGGGTTCTAGGAAGATTTTGTTGGTTCTTATTACGGCTCTGTTTTTTGCTATGCTTTCCTTGTTTTCTGAGGCGGCATCAAGGAATTTTCTTGGGATTTCTAATACGCAACCGGCGCATCCACCCCCTCGTAAGTTTCCTTAACACTCATACTTATTTTAAGGTATCCACAGTAGACTCTTAACAAAAGCTCTTAGGTGAGACTCTCAACATTTAGCAACTCATTTGCTCAATTATGGTCTTCAATGGGCTATCTATAGCAACTCCTATGGATGACTCTTTAACATGGCTCCTAGCTACCACATTAGCTAAGCTTAGGAAGAGAGTTGGGAGTGAGGAGAAGAGAGAGAAAGAGAGAAGGAGAAGAGGGAGGGCGGAATAGGGAACTCAGTTACATTTTTGTGTCTATTAATAATCTTAGGACATAGTCTAAGAGTCAATTTTAGAGAGTCCATTGGAGTGCTCTCACACTCCTAAATTAGCAAGTCCTTAACAAACAAAATTGGACGCCACTTTTATTTATGTATCAACTTTAGGAGCCAAATATAGAGAGCAACACAGTGTGATACCCTTACCAAGAAGGAATCCCTGTCCTACTAGTCAATCAACACATGATTGATGGGATGGTTGATGCAGTACATGTTGATTGGTTAATAAAAATTGCCTTGCCTTATATGACTGACATGTAGCCAGTCAAAATGTCTGGCCATCTATCTAGCTAGCCGTTGGAGATGAAAAATCATGCTTCTGCAAGTTAAAATAGCCAAAACACAGGTCATTTGCCTAGCTTGTAGGAGATCATCTTAGAGCATGTACAACAGTGCTAGAGAAATATTAGATACTTAAAAAGTGGTTTTTATATTTTTGCTAGGCAATTTTCAAGCACTTCTCCCAACAGTTTATGTATTCTTCCTCTATTGCTTAAAAAAATTAATATCTCCGCAGCCGAGAGAGAACGGATTCAAAAGAATACTCTACTGTGCAAAAAATAATAAATAAAGACAAGAAGAAGGTAGATACAGTGTCTATTTCCACATCAAAACCTTATTACATATCACCACAATATTGCTGTTACACCAAATAAAGTGCAACCCAATAATATATATATATAAAACGTACTTTTCCAATACCGCATGACAAACAATTTCACCCAAGTCGTGCAATTACCACCCTACAGAGCTGATAAGCCTTAATAACTCTCATGGGCAATTTGGACATTTGACACTCCAAATTATACTTCCCACACAAGTTAAAGTCACAAGCAAGCTGACATTAGCATTGTGTTTTTGTTGTGGAACACACTGGCTTAATGTTTTTCTTCTCTTTTTTTTGTATTGTACGTAATGTACGTAATGGGTCGCTGCATTCATACGGGTACCATGCTGTTATCGGGCAATTGCAATGCGATTTGTATTGTTGGATTGCATTTTACATTGTATATGAGCAATATTGTCATAATTTTTTTCTTAAGTCAATAACCAATCTTAAGTGTGTGGAACAAGCTGGCTTAATTAACCTTACTAACTTAAACGTGCTAAAGCTATTTTTGCTTAAGTCAATAGTTGCAGAATGGGTTTCGTTTTAATTTTGATATTTTTGGACAAGCTTTTGTGCATTTGGAAAGAAATCCAACGTCGTTTACGTAGTTTGCACATACAACCTTTTTTGGGCTGCTGGCACTTTTGTTCTTCAAATCCTAACAAGTGAATATTATATTTGCATATTTAATTTGATCTTTTCTTTTTTACCAGGCGCAACTGCAGCAGATGGTCCGTGGGCTCACAATTACTCTAATTTTACTGCTCCTACTAAGCCATGATATGTTTATCTCAATCAAAATATTTATTTGGTCTCCAAATACGTTGTGATTGGACCAAGCTTTTGCATCTCACTAGGAGGTCCGGAGTTCGAATTTTCCAGCCTGCATGTAGGGGCTTTTTTTTCTCTTTGTTTCTACCCTGTAACGGGCTTATTTCTTGTACTGGTTAAGTTGTTGGGTTTGATTGCCTCATGGGCTCTCACAATAGATTGACAAGAAAAGAAAAAAAAAAAAACAGAATAAAGCCTACGTACCATTCTACTATTTGAATCTCTCTGTGTTACTATTTGAATCTCTGTGTGTTAAGGGCATCTACAGTGGATCCTTAAAATGGCTCCTAGGTGAGACTCCTAAAATTTAACAAGTCATTTGATCAATTATGGTCTTCAATGGGCTCCCAATACAAGCCCCCAATGGTGGCTCCTAGGCATGACTCCTAATCCATTAGCTAAATCTAAGTAGCCTTGTAGCTAGCTCCAAGTGAGACCCAAGCCCTTTTAATCCTTTTTTTATGGGACCCACACTTCTTTTGATTACTTTCTTCACAAAATAGAAAAATTTCTTGCTAGTCCATTGAGTGCACGTATGCTCTCTATATTTAGCAAACTCTAGAGTGTAAAATGGACCCCAATTAGATTTATGTGTACACCTTAGGAGTCAACTTAGGAGCCATTTTTAGGGAGCCCACTGTGGATGCCGTAAGTCTAAACAATTTGCAACTCCATGTTTATACACTATCGACTGCATAAGATGGATCTGTAATGGAAACAATTTTGCAGTATTGGGGGGTTAATTTGTTGCTAATTGGAGTTAATTTCTTCGTGGGTGATTTGGATCTGGAGTTCTGAAGATTTTAGAACAGTTGGCCATTGGCTTTTTCGTATGAGATTGTCTATTAACATAGGGGAAATGCTACAATACACACCTCTATTTGGTGTGTATCATATGCACCCTTATAAAAGTTACGAATTGATTAATAAAAGTTACGATTTTTTTTATAAAAGTTACAAGATGCACCAAAATGTTATGAATCCTAGAATGTTACGAATCACATTGTTGAAAAGTTACGAAACACTAAAAATATTACAATTGCCAATAAGGTGGCACAATATAGACCATTGCCAATAAGTGCATATAGTACACACCTTTAATGAGTTGTATTGTAGCAATTCCCCATGTACGATTGCGTGTAAAATTGAGGGAATAGGGTCCTTTCGAATTTCGTAAATGAAAATTCAGGGACTTCTATATTCAACGTTTCTTCAATTACTCTTTTACCCCCACAAATGCAATCGTGGCCTCAGGTGGGCAATAACGACCTTCCCGAACATACCCAAACTAGCTGTCACTCCACTAGTAGTAGGAGATGCAAGGATTGCTATCTAAAATTGTTCGGCATCTATAATATCTATAATAAAATAATAACGATAATAATTATACACCGCACAAGATATTTTACCCATTTGCATCAAGCTCAAACTTCCTTCTTGGAGACGTGCACCCCCAGAAGCACACACTATAATAAGAGGTAGAAATTCTCGGGTAACATACTCGATCAAATGGGTAAATTTGTTCTCCGACTATAGATCTCATAGTCCCCGCTATAAACTGAAAATCCAAAACCCCAAGTGCTGAGGGAAAACCTTTTAGTTCGGCTATGGTTGTTTGAATAGTCTTTGATAATATTGTCTTGCTTTGATGAAAATCGAGACTCTCTTGATAAGTCTGGTCATCTTTTTCTTAATCAAGATGATCTTGATCAGGTCTTCTCTTTTCTTCGGAAGAGATCTTCTTTTCTTCTTCTTCTTCTGAATCGAGACGATCTTGATCAGTGTGGCCTTCTTCTTCTAATTTTTTAAATTTAAATGAGACCTTGCCTTTTCTTTTAGTTCTAACTCGAGACGATTGTCTTCTTCCATTTTTTTGAAGAGAAAATTTAGATAAGCCTTCTAACGCGCCTCTTGTTCTCTTAAGAGACAATCTACATAAGTCTTCTCCTTCTAATTCTTCGAAGGGACGAGCTAGATATAGATAAGCCCTCTCTTCTTCTAATCTACCAGACGATTTAGATAAGCTCTTACTTCTTCTTTTGAATTGAGTAGATCTTGCTACTAAGCCCTCTTCTCTTGTAATCGCAAGAGAACATCTAGATAAGCCGTAAAAGTCTTATCTAGTTCTATTACGAGAGGATCTAAATTAGGCCTCGCGTGGAAACGATTTCGATAAGCAGTTGCCTCTTCTACTGATACTGGATCGAAACAATCTTGATCAATCTTCTTTTCTTCTTCTAAATTTTTTCTATCTAGATAAGCCTTCTGTTGCTCTTTTAACTTATCATCTAAAATATCATCTAGATCGGTCTGGTCGTCTTCTAAGAGACGATCATCATCACCGGCATGCCGCCCACAGTCATCCCACCTAGGGTCCTCCTGGGCATCCCACCCCTCAGCATCACCACAATTCTCAAAATTCTCGGAGATTATTGTTCTTGTATCCCCCTGGATTTAATAGGTTTTTTGTAACCCAAAAATTGAAGGAAGAGAACCGTTGTAAAGAAATTAGCGAGTGTGGCGGTATGAACGGCACTTAATTAAATAAAGTGCAATTATTGTTACTTGATTGAGTCAGATAAGCAGAATTCTGATAAATCAATTTTTTTGCTTTGAATAAGAGTGCTTTGAAGTTCCAAAAACTGTGAAGAAAATAGGATACTTAGCAAAATTAACTACTACTAAGATGAAGAAAAATATTATCTTAAAAAATATTATGTTAAATGTAACAGAAAGATATAAGCATTGTCAAGTTGACCATATCATATATCTGATTAGAGAAAATCAAATAATATTGCTTCGAATCTAATTGCCATATAGAAAAATTAATAGACAGATTCAATATTTCGAATTTATGGATAGATTTCGTCGACTTTCATTTATTGATTCTTTCCAGGAGTGATTTATCCGTGATAAGAGAAAAAGAAGGGGGTTTCAATTCCATTTCGTCGACTTTCATTTATTGATTAATTCATTGTTAAGATATACCTATCTCTATCTCATATTAATCTAGGAAATTAACAAAGGATAAATCCGGTAAGAAGGATCAAGAAAGTAGTGAAATTTTTTCTCTAAAAAATAGCTTGAATCTATGATTCTAGAAAATAGCTTGAATCTGTCTTGAATTGGTAGGTGTACATGGATCAATCAAGTGAATTTCATTCTGACAAGAATAAAATCAAGTCAACAAAAGCAATTCATTGCATTTTCTATACTTGATAAGGAAATTCAATTTTTAAATTTCTAATTCAACAAGAATAAGCCACTAACTAACCACTATGAGTCTACTGCGTGTACGTATGTATATAATCGATGTACATAGATCTATTTTATCCACATAGTGACTCATTCAAGAATGAATTCAAATAGGGCCAAAGACATCGGTTCATGTCTGATAAAGGGCTTTGGCCCTTTTTTCATAAAACTCCAGTCATAATATTTATTTTACGAAGGGAGAATAGAAATATTATTAATATTTTTGAATAGAAAAGTAATCAATTGAGTAGAATAATAAGTTATTATTCTACTCAATGAGTATATTAACATGATACTATAGTATAGTAGTTCGAAAGTTGAAGATTTGTTCAGTAAATTCTAATTATCATCAATAAAATATTAAAGAAATCACCTCTTGAATCGACAAATATCCCTACTTTACATTATGCCAATCAAATTCATTGTAAATATTCGAAATCAACAAATAAAAAAAGTAAGTGGACCTGACGATTGAATAATGACTCTATCCACTATTCTGATATTCAAATTCGATACAGATGAAATTGGACCCATTGACCCCCTTTTTTGATCTATTTATGTTTTTACGGTAATGGAAGTCATTAGGCACTTATCGATTTTCGAACAATTTAATTTTTTGCACAGTTAAAAAGAATGGTAATTTAGAAAATGACAGTTTTGAATCAGAAAAATAATACTAAATCAATGGCTTTCATTTAAGGACCATAAGATAGTTTTTTTTTTTTTTTTTTTTTTATCGGTACCATAAGAGAGTTGGATCAAGTTTTTGGGTATTTCTTTAATATTTAAAAACAATGTCCACTACAAAGTCTAATTTGAACGCTTCAATGGCTAGAAAGCTTGTGTTTTGATCACGCCAATGGTAAATTACTTCAAATCTTCAAGTTGAGAGAAGTGAAGTAATGAAGCTTGAAAGGGGTTTGATCTTGAGAGAACTCCAAACAAATACTTCGAAAGAAGAGATTGAACTTGAAATCTTCAAGAGTCTTAATTTGTTCTTGATTTGTTGAATGATTTAAGTTAGAAACTTGTGAAGAAATCGGCACGCTAGCTGTGATTGTGCTTGATGATTCTCTGCAAGGTGTCAATTGTGAGATTTTGAGAAGAACATTGAGAGATAAAGAAGACTTGCCTGCGAGTACTTGAATTCTTGAAGAATGCTTGAGAGCTCTTGTGGGATGTCAAGCCAGAGGTCCTTTCTCTTCATGTGAGCCTCTATTTCTAACCTATACATAATAAGAGCCAAGAAGGGCCAGCACAAAATTGAGTTGGTGCGATCCGTTACTGTTCTTGTGGCTTGAGATACTGTTGTTGTGAATCTCTGCCTCCATGATACAGGTATAAGCCTCTCTTGAAGTCTTCTTCGCTGGAATTCCAATTCGAGCTCTAATTGCCTTAGATTTTACGTAATTGTCAGGTAATTAACTGTTATGATTCTGACTTATGAGTTTCTGTATATCAACCGTTTGCGTTTCAAATTCAAGTTGCGTGCTTTAGAGGTTGGATTCTTTGTTTGATTGAAGATTGGGCTGTATTTGGATCAAATTGGAACTATCAGGAAAATTTCTGATTATGAAGATAGATTTTTCATGGTTTGTTTCGAAATTCGGGTTGTGTGCATTTATTGTTGATTCTTAGTTTAGTTGTTTGCTTGATTGAAGAATGAGCTCAAATTGGAATACATGGTGATGTTTTGGTTATGAAGATAGAGTTTGGTGTTGATTCTTTATTCTTTGGCTGAGGAGGAGAACAAAATGGCAGACGAAACTGATATAAAGACACTTGAGTGCACGAATTTTGAGACAAGTCATACTCTTCATATACATCAACATATTTGACATTTATATAAAAAAAAAAAACTAATATTTTGACCGCAGTGAGAAGACGATATTTTTTAATGGAAACTTGGCCTAAATTTATATGCACATACCCTAATGTAATTTACAAACTACTCCAAACTTATTCATGTCATTTCAATAATGACCACATTTACATATTAGAATTGAATATTTCATTAATTATTTTAAGCTTTTCATTCCCACAGATCAATCACTATTTTTTAACAGGCCATCTTATAAACCAAACCATGACTTGCTGATACTGTCCAATATACACCACTTAATGGCACAGTAATCTTAATTCAACCAAAAAGTTCATCACCACAGGTCTTGCATAGTAACTAAATTTTATGCTGGTGTACCTAAAATCAAAGTGAGATTTCACAGGACTTTTGATGTAGTCCACAAATCATGGAACTCAGATGAAAGAAAAATACTATCAAGTGCCAAAAACTGAGTTCTTTAAGCTAAACTGATAACACCGAATAAAAAAAAAAAGCTACTCATAACAATATGAACACCGAATAAAAAAAGAAAGCTACTCATAACAATATGAATCACTTCCAGTGCAGAAGAGATAAATAAGGCTTTGATCATCACGGAAAGCAAATTATAATGGTTGTGTTTGGTTAGATGGTTTAGTTTAGTTTTGATGATGTCAGCAGCTGTAATGAGTGGAGAGAGATAGAGAGAGAAATAAGGGAAATGATGATGTCATCAAAACTAAAACTAAACAGGGAAACAAACAAGGCCAACATGACTTCTGCATAACCGAATAAAAATAATTAGCCAAACAGAGGAGCAAGCAATTGAATAATAAATTGACCTAACATCTATCTCCGTTCAATGAATGCAGGAACACTAAAAAAAAACATTTATTGTGACAAGAGAAGAAACCATATATTCATCTGAACTCTTAACTCTTAAGCTAGAGAAGAAAGGACCAGATATTACAGTCATTCTCCAACAGTATCTTCTCCACGAATACAATAATAGACAGAGAGATGAAAGGATGCTTCTACATTACACATCAAAGTCAGATCAAAAGCAAGCACGGCACACAAAACGTACATATGGTAGCTAAGGTGGCAACAATTGAACCTTGGTCAAATGCCCTTCTCAAGCTGCCAACTCCCCAGAAATGCTGGAAAGCCAAGTAACCCGCTATTACCAAAGAAAGAATGACACCTTCTTGTGTTCCCCTGCCATGAATGGTACGAAAGAAAAAGAGCATTAATTCAAAGACAATGAGCGAAAAAAAAGAAAAAAGAAAAAAAAGTCTCAGCCTAGGAAGCATGGATATGGGTATAGATATGGAGACAGAATATGGGTACAGTACCATACAGATACGTTGATACGGTTAAAATTAAAAAAAGTAAGATACGGATACGGCCCCTTGGACAAGATCATGTTTTTAATGATTTTTTCATTGTTTATCTAGGAAAATAAAACCACATGTAGGAGTTAATTCATTTTTGTTGTAACGATTGAACATTCATTACAAGATAAGTAATCAAAACAATATGATGGGATGTGGAAGCAACCAGCAACCAAGAATAACTCACTTCATCCCCTATTGGAGTTAACATAGGAGAACATCTAATTAAAAAACACAAGCAAAAATACCCCCAAAATTAGAACACTTCTAAAAATGGAGCCGCGCGTGTCCCTCACGTATCCAAGCCGTATCCTAAATTCAAGAAAATAAAACAAAAACTATTGGATTCTTATTTGGCATATTGGATACGGATCGGACACGTATCCACATCTGATACGTTTTTCATACGAGTATGAGACCTACTTTGACGTATCAGTGCTTATAGATATGAGCTCTCCAGTAATCAGCACTCAGCAGTCACGTACCTTAGGTTCATAAGCTGATAAGGTGCCACAATTACAAGTAGTAGCGCTACAAAAGGTAATTCCAGTTCACCTACGAACAAATAAACCAAAACAGGATCTGTTAGAATGTTTTCCCAGATCCAATCACTGCACAAATTATAAGACGGGGCATAATCACATTGAAATACACAACCAAAGCAATTATTTCATCATGTTCATAGCCTATTTCATTTCTTTACTTCCTTTTGCTCTTTGTAGCAAATGAAAATTACAGATTCCCATACAGGGCAAATTACAGAAACAACCTGAAATACTGGTGGAGGATGGGTTTTAGACTACAGGAAGAATTGCCCGATCGAAATAAGTTTTGATAAACCACAAAGAATCAATACATTGAGTCTCGAAAATAGGAAAAGGAGAATAGCTTAAGCACTCACTTAAACAAGACCCAACCAGAGGTCATGGCAATGGAACTACGGTTAGGTTAACCTTTTGGCAATGGGCCAAAAATATATATTAAGTTAACATCCCTGTGCAAATGTGACGAATTCCGCATGTGGGGAGACAAAACATATTGACTTATGCAAGGTGAAAAACAGGCACAACAGAATGCACATCCAAAGGTCATGGTAATGGAGCTACAATGAAGTTTCTCTCAGTTAGATTAACAATTGGTTTAATTGCCTGATTAAACCATAAGGAAAACAAACAATCAATCTGATAAATAGGACAGGGAGAATAGATTACCCACTCACTCGAACAAGATCCATTCAGAGTTTATGCTAATGTAGCTATGATGAAGTTTCTCTCTGTTGGCAAACCAATTCTTCCAAAAAAGATAGGTTTTGGGGCAATTGGCCAAGCATGTATATCAGGATAACACTCCCAGACAATTGGATCTTGGTTGGATGTTGCCCTTCTCTGATACTGTTATAGAGTAGGGTCTTTGTGGCAACGTTGGCTGACTCTCCATCCCAGGTCTTCCGTTAGCCTCTGATCTCTCAGTCGCCTCCATGTGAGATCAGGGCCACATTTGGGACTTGACCCAAATTGGTTTTCCTAGACATTCAAGCATTCCAGATTCCTGATCTTGGGTTAGATGTCTCCATATTCTAACACTCTTTTAAGTCTAGCTCATGAAGACCAAAATTTGATTTCATGAGAACATAAATTTGGCCCGGTGTTCGAAAAGAAGGTCTGGAAGGCCAAGCCTCGCTGCCTAGGTGCTAGAAGGCCCCTCGCCGACTAGCCCGAGTACTCGGCCTGGAAGCTAGAAGGTGCCCAGCCGCACTGGGAGCACCTAGCGAGTTTTAGAACCTTAATTTGCTAGGCCCCACATACTCAAT
Organism: Vaccinium vitis-idaea; assembly: GCA_963854785.1. Classification (NCBI taxonomy): domain Eukaryota; kingdom Viridiplantae; phylum Streptophyta; class Magnoliopsida; order Ericales; family Ericaceae; genus Vaccinium; species Vaccinium vitis-idaea. The sequence continues at coordinate 40,697,427 of OY978215.1, forward strand.
GAGAATTGGACTGCAGTCTTTTGCAAGCGTGACTAGGTTCTGCTAAAAGGGGAATAAAGAACCGTAACCCAAAACCGTTACTTTTTAGCAACCCACTTAAGTGCCCATTGGGCGCCTTGGGGCAGACTTTGATGGATGGTGGACTGGTTGGCCTCAAGAGGGCTTTCGGCAAAGGGAACTGTCTGGTCTTCACAAAATCCAAGACACAACTCAACACAAGCTGGAGTCAAGCCCAAATCAGTAAGGGGGCAGGGGGGGTGGCCATTCGGATTAAAATTTCACTTTGTTTAAGGCCCACTTGAACACCCATTGAATGGGGTCTCTATAACAATGCAATGAATTTTGTTATGGCAACGTCGAAAACGAAATAAGACTAAAAAAACAGCATGAATAAGGCTAAGAATACTAAAATAGATCACTTTGAAAACTTGTCGTTATTTGACTCGATGTGTTAGGCAATGATATCTTGGAGTGTAACAGAGAGATGAAGACCAGTCCGGTTCTTCATCCCTGTTACTGTCAAATACTCAGTCTAATCTATCAAGTCCATTACACACAAGCAAACCACAAGACCAAGATCTTGCTGCCACGGGAAATTGCAAACACCATCTAAGCTTAATTATATCGTGCCTAGTTTGAGATTTTTAAAATGTTAACTTATCTTTACGGTTGGTTCAAGTTGACCAACACTTGTTAACAACAGATATAAAATTCATTTAATAAAGATTTAAGTAGCCACAAACCATATCTATAAGGATCAGCTTCCAAAGCCTTCGGGCAAGTTCCTGTAATTTTCCCAAAAACACATAAACTCAAAGGAATACCTATATGGAGGTTGATTGCCGAGAATTGACCGAATTAAGCTAATAAAAATATGTAAATAAAGGGTACCGGACTACGCTCAGAAACATTGCCCAAGTGTACATTCCTATCATTGTGGTACCTAAATAACCTACCTGGAATAAAGAAGAAGAGACGAACAATAAGTGCCAAGAATGCAGTCCAAATACCATATTCACCCCTGCATGGCAAAATTAACAAGTTTTATGGTCATGGTCTGAAATTTTTTTGCTTGATTAATAAAAACAACAATTTTAAGGGAAATGAAGTACCTATAATTTATATATCGAAAAAGACAGAATAATGCTCAAAGGCTTACTTGATCCATGAAATGATGCTTGGAGGTGCTAGTAGAGCAAATAAAGGAACAAGAAAGGATTTGTGGATCGCAGTTCCCTTAGTAAGCATTAAGACCCTAGAGAGGAAATTGGATTTGCATCAGAGCATATTCCAAGGTAAAAAAGTAACTCTCAGAAAGAGACACCAACATTATTAAAAAAACTTGTAAGATAAATTGCACACAAACGAGCTATGTTACATGAATGCAGGTGCGAATATCAGAGACGGTTATATATCTAACCGTTGGACACCTCAGACCTAAAACAAGAGGATTTAGAGATCCGAATTTGGATATGGATAGGGGGATATGTGTCATAGACTCATAAGTATGTCACAATATCATAATATATTTTCTTACATGAAAGGGGAGGATATATCTTCCCTCCCCCCCTGCGGACCCTCTCTGTTTAGGCAAAAGAGAGGTGTCCAAAATATAGTTTGTGACAGTTCAAATGAAGTACAACTACAGATAAAGCAACGTGAAGAACACAAGAGATGCTTGCTGCCCCCTTATTCAGTTATGGGTGGATTGAGATCAACGTCATCAGCAAACATGGGAAATAAAATGAAAGGACACACAATGAAAGAAGAAAGAACAAAACCAACATAATATTAACTCCATCACCCCACAAAATCCAATTTCCCCAGTTTTGTTAGTTTCAGAAATCAGAACCACAAACGCTATCAAGAACAGCAAATTAACCAAAACCAATTCAATCGGATCAATGGGCCAACGTAACTTCAGATCTTTTCATCAATCTAAGCAATTTCGAATGTGTACATAAACTAAATTCCAAATTTCCTAACCAAAAACAAAGCAGCAAATTTATTCTCTACAAGAGACTCGGTTTTCCAAAATCACTATTTATTGTTTTTTAGATTTAATACCAACTATGACAAAGTCAAGCCTCCGAATCACTTTCATCATTCTAACACAGACAAAAATAATAATACCCCCGTCTAAAAAAAACTCAAAAGAATTGTCCGGTCCACAAAACGAGAACTTAAAATAATGCATATTTGTCGGGAAAAAATTCATAGTTTTTTGCCGCTTAATACTAAATATCATTATATCAATGAGTTTTTTCAATTTAGCAAAACAATGATATGTTATAATAAAAATGCATTTTTCTAAGTTTTCATTATGCAAACTGGGCGATCTTTTTGGGAAAAGGGGTAGAGTATTTTATTCTATGCTGCTCCTACGGCCCTATCAATCGAGAGAGAGAAGTAGAAATTCATATGATAAAAAAGTGAGGTAGTCCAAAATGAATGGAAACTTTCAATAAAAAAGGAATTCTTTCGTGTTCCGGATTTTTTTCCTTATCCTTATCCTTTTACGACCTTATCCTTTTACGACACGATGATCAAATCTCTGAGAGAGAGAGAGAGGTCCTTACGCAGTAGAAACAGTAGAGATCCACTGAAGGTTTGGAGGATAGAGAGGCGCAGAGTAACAAACCGCCCCAAATCCTCTCCTCTTGTTCTTCATCATCGTCTTCTCCCGATCACTCGAAGCTCTGCAAAAACATATGAGGTCTAAAACTTATAAATCAAAGATGAAACAGTGTAAAATTAATCGTAAAGTTGGAGGAATCATTTAAGCTTTGAATGAATATGTTGAATGTGTAGCCAAGGGTACCTGAGGAGGGGGTTGAAGAGGAAGGAGTTGGAGTGTTGAGTGAAACGGAGAAGCCTAGTCTCCGGTCTTAGAGAGAGCAATTGTTTATTGTGGACTGAAAGAGGCCGTGGCGAGGAGACAGAGAGAGTCATCAGCATCTTCACGTAACGTCTGTACTTTTTGGCCGGCGAAGAGAGGAGTGGCACAACCTCAAAAACTACTCGTTCAAGGAGTCGCGATGTCCCCTTTTTGGCAAATGGCGGTGACCCTCTGGCCATGTACCCATTTTATTATTAGTATTTGTAAGGGAGGCTAATGGGATGCCAATAATGCTACTCACACAGCAAGAGTGCACAGCAGCTGCACACCCAGAGCAAAAACGGTGCCGTTTTTCTTATTGAAAAAAAAAAAAAAAAAAAAAACCAAAATTCCAAAATCTGAAAACAAAACCCCTCCTCTCGGTACATACAAAGAACATGAGTGTGAGAAGAAGATGACGACCTCCACCACAGCACCTCGGCGGCGACCACTACCACCAGCAGCGGCCACCACCACCATCGCGTACTACACCGTCGAAGTAGACGCCTCCGTTTCCAGCGAAGAGGAGGCATCCAACGAGCTTTTTTTTTTTTTTTTTTTGGGGTAATTTAGTTTGAAATTAAAAGGGGTTAAGCGAATGTACAACCTACAAGGGGCATACCCCAGGGAGGAAAAAACAAAAATAAAGAAAGAAAAGAAAATTGCGTACTCCCCGACACAACCAGTCGGGGTGGGAAAATAGGATGTCCAGCACAACCCGCTGGGATAAGTATAATAAGCTTAAAGCAATTACACCGTGGTTCTAAACAAAATCCGAAATTGGTGTGATAGCAGGGCCCCACAAGGAGCCTTATGTCGGCAAAAATGAGTGTAATCCCATTCAGTGCATGAGAACAGCTGTCCCCGATTGTTGTCAAATTGTACCCACCAGTTCACTTTCCAATAAAGTAATACGGTGTAGTTGGCACGGATTGAACCAATAGTTTGAATATTTCAACGGAATAGAAGTGGAAAAATGAGTTAGATAAGTGGAAAAATGAGTTAGATCTATGTGTTTTAGAGGGTGTTTGGGAGCTAACTTTTCAACTTTTCATTTTTGGCTTTTTGGCTTTTTGGCTTTTTAGCTTTTTGGATTATGGCCAGAATGAGTTTTGAATCTGGGAAGAGTGTTTGGGAGAAATGTACAGAATACATTTTGCAAAAGTAGTAGTGTTTGGGAGAAAAATGATGAAAATGAGTTATGGGTTTTTTTTTACCATTTTGCCCTTGTTTATAAATTATGTTACAAAATATATATTTTTAAAAAATAAAGAGTGGCTCATGCTAATGAGCTGTGGTCCAGACAAAATTTTGTTCCAATCCATTACCACCTACCGACCCATACTTAAATTAAAAACAAAAAAAAAACCTCACATTACCAAACCCACGCACACAGATTGTTCCAATCCGTTGTCTATTAAAATAGTACAGTACTTCTTCTTCCTCTTCTACATTCCATCTCTCTCTCCCTTGTCTCAACACTGTGAAATCAACCAAAAACCCAAATCAACATTTTCCATGAACACAAATCAATTTTTTGCCATAAACACAAATCACTCTCTCTCCCGTACTTCAATTTGATGAACACAAATCAAAATCCACGCCAAACCCATTCACGCCCAAAATCCCATCTAGATTATTTTTATCTTCCACTTCTCCCATTTTTTTTTCCCGCAGAGATAATCTCCCATTTTTTTTTCCCGCAGAGATAAAATGAGAAGGGGTGTTTTTTGTTGCTCAGGTATACAGAGGGGTGAGGGGCAGGATTGGGAGGGAGGAATGATGGGAAAATGAAAAAGAGAAAGAGAAATGAAAAAGTACCTCAGGAGCTCTTTTTCACTTCTAGCTTAGAAACACAGAAATGGAAAACGAGTTCTGCCAGAATGAGTTCTGGGTGTTGGTGGCCAAACACCCAGAAATGAAAAATGAGAAACGGAAAAGGTGAAAAACCAGCGGCCAAACATTGACAAATGGGTTATGGAAAAACAATGGCCTAAAGCATTCAATGCATTTTCTTGCTTATAATTCCAGTTTGGAAAAACCATGGTCTGCTTCCAATGACTTCTTGTACGAATCGAAGCACTTCTTGTACGGAGCCTTCTTCTTGGTGACGCTTGGCGGTGGTGGTAGTGGTGGTGCCCGGGTGGTGGCTGGAGTTGGACTACGGGCTTCCAAGTTCTCTCACTGTCTCTCTTCTCTGTAAAGACTGAAAATTTGGAGGAAGAGGAAAAGAGGAAGAAGAGGCGAGCAACATTTTGATTCCGGAATTTGGGTTTTTTTTTTTTCTTTAAGCCAAACGACGTCGTTTGGCTGCTTGCTGTGCAGCAGCTGTGTGGGGCTGTTGTGTCTGTAGCAGCGTTCGATGGCTATGGCCATGTACCCATTTTAGCACCAAAAAATTATTAAAAAGTGATTAAAATCCAAGGTTAATTCTATTTGCAATTCCTCATTTACTAAATACTAGTCGTAAGCCGACGTGCTCAGTGGTGAAAGAGTGTTTAGTGATGAAAGGTCTTGTTTAGTTTTTTTTTATTTTTTTATCTACATATGGGAAACGACATTCATGTTAATAATGACAACAGAAGAGGATTTATAATTTGTGGTGATGAGATAGTAGTCATCTTGCATGTGGTGACATTCTTGAATGCTGGATACCAAGAGTGCATACAAAGTACGGGCAAGAAGAAGCCAGCTGATCTTAGAAGCTCAAAGCCATGCTGCATTGGAATGAAATTATCAAAGTCACATGGTAATACTGAAAGTTGAGATTTCTAAACTTGAAGATTTCCAATCACACAGGTAATAACAGGGGATTACCAATGCATGTTATTCAGAAGAATCAGAACTACAACATTCAAATAAAGCGATCACACAAACAAAGCCAGATTGCGCCTCCATCTTTCAAGTAGGCGGTCTGTTAATGTAGCTTACGCAAGAGATATCAAGAATTGGCATCAGATATCACCAAAAGTGGAATAAACCATAGACCATAGCTAGTTTTATAGCAACGCATCTTTTGTTTCTACCACGAAGTAGGTTGGTTTTGATGTGTCACAATATATAGCCACAACCCAATGATGAAATCATCTAGCTTGGCCAACTTTAGCACACAATTATAAAACTAAAGGCCAACATAACGGAGAGAGGTTGAACAAACAGAACAAGGACAGACCATTGTTTTTTTTTGTGGGTAATTTAGCTTGAAATAAAAAGAGGCTAAGCGAATGTACAGCCTACAAGGGGCATACCCCAGGAGGAAAGAAAGAAAAGAAACGAAAATGAAAGACTACACTAAATGTTTGCAAAAGGACTAACAATAATGCAACAAATGTTTCTCGCCCATCTAACAAAGAGGGAGGAAAAACAAATGACAAAAAATGAACTTGGAACTAATCTTTAGCTTCAAAAGAAAGGCAATTGAGAGCCTTGGACCACACGAACTAAGTCAACCCAGTTTTGGGTATTTGCTTGGACTGACCACATCTTCAAGAATTAACTGACCCATAGACCGACTCTTCGAACCATAACATGAACCAGCCTAAAGAGAGAGTAGATCTTGCTGCGTTTGAACGTGGGGGTCCACTGTTGATCAACCCACGAAAAAGGCAGATGGCTACGAGAACTTGCAAGACAATCCAAAACAAAGTAAAGCATGAAGTTGCAATCAGAGAGGACATAGAATCCCCTATCACTTGAACCCAAAAGTAATAGCATGGGACGTCTGTAACAACAAATGCTCCATAACATAAAAGAACATGTACAGGAGCTGCCAAAATATAACAATTCGTTGTAAAGGCTGCTGGAATCTGGGAATTTGCAGCACAATATCACCGAACAGAATGGATCAAATATGCTGCCAAAGAAATAGTTCTCTGCCCAGAACTATGCTGACCAAAACAAGTGATAAAAGAGCTGCCGGAATAGCAACCAGTGAAAACTGCAGTGCTACGAAAAACTGCTGGAGACAGAGAACTATGGAATAGCAACCTGTACTTGGCTTGGAACCACACCCAGCTACCTCAAGTAAATAAAACACAGCAGCTAGCTCAAATAACAGGTGATTCCATTTATACTCACCCCACTGCCCAGAAATGCAAACGAGGGCAGTGACAAATTACGTAAACCATCAGATGGACAGAGAAACACAGTAAAAATACACCTCCCCAAGATATGGTTCTCACCACCAAACTCCCTCGGAAAGGCAGACCATTGTTGAGGCAGATGGAAAGTAAGTAGATTCGACACATCCATGACTAAAACGCATAGTTACTAATTATACGAGCACATCCAAAAACACAAACGGGGTCATCACCAAGGAAGTTTTAGGACACAAAAATACAACAAGGACAAATAATATGCTTTTATTTGGAATGAATAGCTACAAATACTGTAGATTGCAATAAAAAAAAAAAGAAGACATTAGATATTCTAAAGATCTAACCAACATCTCCCGCATTTAGAAGGAAAGGCCCACCAAAATCGCTTGTTAGATTCCCATAATGAAGCTATCACCCCTTGTAATCCATCATTTCATGAAGACTAAACCCATATTAAGAGTAATCTTCATCTTTATCCAAGGCAGATGATAGAAAGCTCAAGATAAAGCTATCGATATCACCTTCAAGAACAGAATCTAGGTCTGAAACTTCATAGTTAGTTCGAAGATCCTTGACCATCCGGTAAGGCTGCAAAAAGATAAAGAGGCAATAAATAAGGTGGTTTTATGGTCCATTTTTGGTAATTGACAAACTAAACCTTGTGTTCGCTTTGCTTACATGGAGCACATATGCGCCTATTTGGTTGCCCCAACTAATTTCTGTGAGAGATTGTGTATGTTGTGCATTCATATGGGCTTGGCGAGCCATCTCAAAATGGCTTAAGCGTGCTTCAAGAATGCGTATGTTGTGCATTCATATGGGCCTGGCGAGCCATCTCAAGATGGTCTAAGTGTGTGCTTCAAGAACAGTCATTGCAGAAGCCGTATTTTGAGGTTGTGACTTGTTTTGCACAGAAAAATAGAATTATTAAGAAGACAAGTTCAAGGCATCATTTGGATAGAAGGATTTCAAAGAGAGGATTCCACAGCATTGCCAAATGAGAACAGATCAAATTAAGTTTGAGAGTTGACGTATGAACTTGAAGATAGAGTTTGGGAGCTTTATCATGATCAATTTGAAACGACTGCCCTGAGCCAAATTTATACTTCCAATTTTTCTCAACAATAAGAATTTGAAGAGAAAAAGAGAACTTACGATAGAGGAATTAAGTCAAAAAAGTTTTTTTCTTTTTGTCTTCTATGAAATTAATAAACACTTTTGCAAGAAGCTAATTTGGCATTAAATCTATCAATCTCCAGCTCCTAACTTTTAAGTTTCTAATTCTATAGACCTCGGATTTGCACCTAATGGTAAAAAGTATCAGTAAAAGGTTTGCACATGACAAATCCATTAAAAAATTCTCCATAGTACAATAAATATACAGCCCACAAATCATTTTGTTGAAAGTAAAAAATTCACTATCATACAACAAATATACATCACAGAAGCCGTTTCATTGAAATTTACCTTTTAAGTCGGATGCCATCCAATGCACCTCAACAGTCTCCACATTATTTGGTTCATCAAAATCTGCATCACCAAATAAAAATTGTCACCAACTCACTGCTAAAATGTCTAGTGGAGTACATGCCAAACCTAGTAGATCCTTCGAAAGACAACCAAAACGCTTATAACTACTAAGTTCCTAACACAGTTTTCTGAGCCTTATAGCCAATAATTTGGAACAGAAGTGTTGAATCAAAACAGAAGTCCCCAATATTCCTACGCCAATCAAAATAGAAACATCGAAAACGTAAATCCAAACCCTCTAAATGGAAAAATCTGCGTGAGCCCCTAAATTATTACCTTTCATAAGGTTGGGGAGAACTCATCTATGGTCAAATTCGTAGCAGGTTCAGTGCTAAGAAAGACCAAAGAACTGGTTCGCATGATGACACAACGTATGAAACATCGGTATACTGTGGCTTCTCTTCTTTCTACTAATTGTGCCTCCTATACCTTCAAACCATGGGCCCTCACACTCTACCATCAAGGAAAGGATCCGAAAGCACAATTCCTCCAATGCTAATACGTATCAGCTGTTGAAGGGAATGGCCAAAACCAAATGCAGGAGCAAGTTTGAAATTGCTGCAACAGATATATGGAATCAATAAGCTTCTATTAAGATCATTGTAAGCAACTGCCCGCATAGTACCCAGGTATGATAAAATGAAACTAATAGATATATCTTGTGAATTGATCAAAATAGAACGACCCAAAAATCTGAAAACATTAGAAATAACCAAGGTGGTAAACTGTGAATCAGATCCAGTGACAAAAATGCTGATTAATTGAATGTACCATTAACTACCCCCAAACTAAAGCCGCCAAGTTTAGTTGTCGACAATGAAATTGAGGAATAGAAAGACACTGAGAAACTATAACAGTAATACAAGGGGAATCGTTCACAAAAATCTCAAAACCATACAAATTCAGAAACCTAGGGAAGAAACAAGCTTTTTTAACACCAAAGATATCACAAAGCAGAGGAATTTCGGGTTTATACATGGGTGTCTCTGGTATCACACTATTCTGCAGCATCTGTCAATAACAATGACCTTTTCTAGTCGGTCTCTATCCTCTACCATCACAGCCAAATCAAATAACAAATTAAGCGTAAAAACCTATATGCGTATAAGTAGATAGCAATGAATATGTGTGCAAATTAAACTTCAGCACAAAGATTATCAATGAACAGAGCAACAAAGGAAATCAATCGAACCGAGCAACGAAGGAATTCGTCCTCTTTTCTTTTCCCTAAGAGAAAACCCAAACCAGAGAAAATGAACCGATTGAAAATATATGATACAAAAAGTTATATCACACTCTAGTTTTTGGAATTTGAAAAAAAGTCCAAAGGAATAATGTTCCAATTGGAAACTCAGAAGGAGGAGAGAAACAGTTGGAAAAGGAAGGAAGGGAACCATAAAATTCCTTACATAATTTCGTCCCTTGCAAGGCCAATTTCTGCCCTTGCAAGGCCAATTTCTAAAGTAAAATTTCCATATCGACTGAATGCTCTGTCAGTCTGCGACTGATGTCACAGTGCAGTGTTTGTTCCTAATTGACCTGTTAAGGTAGAATTATGGTCAAGACAAATATTGAATTAGCTTCTAAATTTAAAGGTCAGCTAAAGGGACCTAAACAAACAATCCAAAAACTTTTTCAAGGTATGAGAGAGTAGAAGAAGGGGGAAGAAGATTCAAAAGCAAGGCATATATTCACTTCATTATTTCAAACAATTGCAGCACAGGGAGGAGCAGAACCTTTGACTACATTTAGTCGAACACCATACAACTATATACTGCAGCACCTTTCAATTAAAGAAAGCTATAATCAATTCATGATACATATAGCACTATATAACATAGAGAGCATGAGATTGAAAAATACCTTAGCACACCATGAACACAAATCACTTTCAATCAACTCCTGCTTCCCCTCAGCAATTGAGCAAACGATGAAAAATCTAAACGAAAAAAGAAAACGAATATTACATGTAGGGAATTTTTTTTACCCAAACTAAGCAAGACAGATGGCGAAAGTGAAATCTTTCCAATACCTGCAAACACCTTTTATACGGCGCCGTTCAAACCAAGAAAATTGAAAGCCATAGATTCTGGAGCCACGTCTACAGGAACTGATCACATCAGCTACGTATTTTCATCATTTTCCCTAACTAAGTAATTTTCAACATTAGGATATTAAAGATTTAGGGGAATTTGACGAAAAAACTGAAGGAACAGCTTGTTTTTTATTACCTGAAGTTGGTATATATTATAGTTGTATAAGCCAATTCTTCGTGTTCATTGTTCGGTTCTGCTTTGGCCCAGAAGCTAGGATTTCATAGAGCTGTGTAAGATATTGGGTAAATAAAACTCAACGCAAAAAATGCCGAGAAAAACAAAATTGAAATGGAGAAGGAACGGCTAACCCCAAAAAGAATTTCAAACGCAAGCGATGAATTTGATATAGGTAGAAGAACCTTGTCTTAGTCAGGAAAATTGCTACTTTGAGATACCTGATGAGAAATGGAGAAACCAGAAAAAGTTGATCTCTCTCTCTCTCTCCCCCCTGATTTCTGAATCGTTAGTTAATATTGTTTAGATTTTCAGGGTTTAATCGTTGCTTCTCCGATTCTTCATGTTCATTGTTCGGTGTTGATTTGGCGTAGAAGTTAGGGTTTCGTTACACTTTCGTATATGTGTGTTAGATATTGGGTAAATAGGGCTTGATGCTACGATGAATAGATTATGAAATTAGGTTTTGATAATTTTCTTTCTCCGTAGCTTTTCTATGTTCATGAAGTGATTCTGTAGACCTAATATTTAGCCATTAGTATTACTATAATTGGCATTTCAGGGTTATTGTCTCCAACTTGTAGGCACATGTCAGAAGGATCAGCACCCATTCAATTTTGTAATCCTCTAACTATGATCCCTTGGATGATGCAGGAGTCAGAAGAGGAAACAGATCGAATTATGTCACAGCAGCAATTCGTGGAAGCATTCAAAAGATGGCCATTGGTGGAACTAAAGCAATAGAGAGAAGTACAGATGGTGCTACTGACAAGCAGGTTGGCAACAATGCTTTGTAGCCTTCATTTATATGCTATTGCATTCTGATGAAGTGCTAATATTGTGTTCTAATGCTTATTGCTTTGTTTTTGCATTTCCAGCAACCTCTTTACTTGAAATGTTTGGGTACAGTATATATATGTCACTCCATGAGACAAGCTTCTCTAAGTGCATTGCTTCGCGCACCAGAACCGATTGACCCATTACTATAAACTTCTTTTCCATTACTATAAACTTCTTTTCATTTACCAATGCTCCCCTGTGATTCCTTAAGACTAGAGCACCGAAGGCACCCAAACTCCTTCCATGACAATTGAACTTGATATTATCCTGATCTGCGGCATTCCATTTCACTGCTATTGAACTAGAAGGTATTAGGACACCTAGGGAGCTCGCAAAAGGTTTAATTATGAGGGAATGTAGCTTTTCCTATCCTTGCTTCACCTCCGTAATGATTATTAATTAATTTGTCTAATAATCAATTTCCTAAGTATACACTAAACTATGAAAGGATTTGCTATCTCTTTGCTAATTTCAATGTGCTGAGAAATAGTGGCAGCAGTTATACACCTAAATTCTGCAAATTTTCAAGGCATAACACCCGTTAATCTCATTATGAAATCCAAATGTATTGCTCACTCTACTGAAATCAACTACTTGCCAAGTGTTCAACTCAATGAACAGAAGCACCTTGAACTCATGCAGCAACACCACAGAAGAAACAAATCACAAAGACTAAACGCGTCACTAGGTATTATTCTGTCTAAATAGCAACGATCAAGACTCAGACTTCCTATTTTTGAACACTGATGTGTCCAATTTAGCTTTTTCAAATTGTCCTTACGTGCTTCATCTTCGAAAAACCTAAAGCTATTAAAGAAGAAACCAAAACATGCTAGCTTAACCAGAAATGCAATGTTGGTTACTTTGTTAAGACTACAATTTTCAATGCATTTTACTTAATGTAGGGCCATATATGAAGGACTGGTTCTCAAAATAATGATTTTGCAAGTGTAGTGTTTGATGTTCTGGCATCTGTTGAAAGATGGGATACCTTGGGCATCAAGGTTTTTAGCTTCCTGGTACTTATTTATTTTATTATGCTTTCCTCCCATCCCCTTTCCAATTTTCTGCTTTTCAACTTGGTTATGGCATTGTCAAGAATGAAAATTACATATCTTTGACAGGGTTGTGTTTTATTTGAAAGGGAATGGTGTTGAAACACTTTGTGTAGATACTGGACCTCCCCGCTCGACTGAATTGATGGAACATAAGTTGGAAAATATTTAAGAAAAAAAAAAAAAGGAATATTGGGTGAGTTTCGTATTATCATGGCCTTACATGATTATTGTTTTCTTATTTTTTTATTTTGAATTAAGGGACTGGCTGATATGATCGAGCAATGTACAAATGAACATAAGATCAACCGTTTATCTCTTGTGTCGAAGAACCAAGCTCGAAAGTTACAATGCAGTAATCGATTTTTTTAAGGGAATGTCTGGCATGCGTTTATTAATGAACATATACTAAAACCTGATCATATGTTCTTTAATCTCGGCATCAATATGCAGTTGCAGACTGTAATATTTTCTAAGGATCAAAGCGAGCGGACTTACCTTTACTGTTATTCAAGGAAAAAATGCAGCTTTTTCAAGACATGACTCTGAGTTTTAATCTCCACTCTTGCAAAAACCATAATCTCTGAAGTTTTTCTTAGTCCTTTTATTAGGGATCAATGTATGTGTAAGGTCGATATGGACTGCAATGGCACATATAATAACTGGAGTGATTGGGGCTGGAGTATTGTTCCTTGCATGCAGCACGGCTTAGCTAGGATGGGTGGCCGGTCGTCTTAACAATTTACAATTGTGATTTTTGCAGCCACCACCTTCTTTGCAAACCTTCTATGTGACTGCTACAAATCTCCGAACTTGAATATGGGCCCGGTAGAAATCAGTCCTACAGGGAAGCTGTCCATTTCTATTTAGGTCAGTGTTTTTTTCCTCCTTAAAGATCCTGCCTGCCGGTATCTCTTGAAAAGAATTATTGTATTCTACATAATTCAGTTGTCTTCGGTTATATAACATCGGTTATGTAGGAAACCAATCTTAAAATAAGGTGTGGTTTATGTTGTGCGTTGGTCAATCAATATGAAAATGAGTAGTCGCACAAAACCAGATTGCAGTATGCTTGCTTCTTTAATCAATTTATTTGATAGGCCTAACCCAAAAAAAAAAAAAATCTGAGGGAAAAAGAGGAGACTAATTGTGGAGTGTTTCTACAAGAGAGCTAATATGGAGGTGGAATCGCATATACTATTTCATCTTCTATCAGTGCAAGGTAGCTGTAAAAGTAAACAACACCACTGCCATCTGATTTTAGTACCTTTCTATTTGATTTATGGTATACATGAAATTCTTCTTCTTTATGTACCCTAGGAAGATAGCCCCTTAGGGGAATAGCGCTCATTACGACTACTTTCCTTGTGTTAGTGATACTGGAACTGGGAAAGCCTCGGGTATTTCATCAATTGTTTCAGCTTGAGTGAAAATTATTTGATTTATGTTGAAATGCTTTTTAAGTTCAATGAATCATATGCTTACCATTGGTTTGTGAGAACTTTTTTGTTTTGGTTTAGAGAGCACAGAAACATCTACCTAAACAAGCCACAACCCAACGTGGAGTATGCATAACAGTTAATTGGTTATGGGAATTTCCTTATTTAGATCTATCTTTTCTTCTTCATATATCTTTCGCCCTCATTGTATCATCATCTTGCAGCAGGTAGGTCGTTTCAAATGGCTTTGGGCTTGGTGTGTTTGACTTGAGGGATGGCAGTCTGGTACTCAGATTTTTCATAGGTTTTGGTTAGGCTATGTAAGGTTTTTTTTGTGGTTCATTGCATTTTTTTCTCTGAGTCTATTTTCTTGGATGTGTTGGTCAGTCAGTCGTGTCTGGTGTTCTTTACTTGATTCCATGGTTTTATTTTTGGGAGTCCAGTTGAGACAGTTGAGTCCCGGTGCTCATTAGAACCCAGTTTGATTCCAGTCGAGTTCAGGGTGTTTCAGGTCCTGCAATTACCATTCCTGTTGTTGTTACTTTGGAATGTATTGTACTATCCTGACACCAGAGGCTGCTGTTTTCCATTGCTGCTATTTTGGAATGTACCTTACTACGTTGACACTATATGTTGTTGTCTTCGTTGAACTTAGTGCAATGACACTTGTGAGGCAATCCAGGGTGTTCCAGGTTATGCAGTTCCCATCTTTGCTACTTCTATATTTGATATGAATTTAAGTGTGCTATCATCACATGCTGCAGTTTGATCTCGTTTGGCCAAAGTTATAGCAGTTTGGTTCTGAAATGCTGTTTGATCATAATTTAAAGTTGGTCATCAGATCTGCAGATTGGGGGAATTCATGCTGTAGATTATGGATGATATTTGGAAGACTTGTAGGCTTTTATATTTTGATGCTTTTTATCAGGTCTGAATATCAGACTTGTCCTTGGGTTTTTTTGTTGTATTATCTTGTTTTTCTCGGGCTTGGTTGATCTCTTGCCGACCATACTATCTCTAGGTCGAGTGGCAAATGAATGTTGCACTCTTCTTGTGATGGTTTTTGCTCACCCGTTTAATATGTTGCAACATTACATTTGATTAGTAAAATATTTTTTTTGCCGTCCAAAAAAAAAAATATATCCATGCATTACATATATATAGGAGTTTAGTGATGGGATGTTGGCAGCAAAAGTATTACACAAAATTTCTGAAAAGCATATCCGACCAAGTATACCAGATTTCTTCTTCCATGAGAGAGTTGCGTCTAAGAGAGCTATATTACCTTTTTTATCTGAAAGTTCACTAAGGAAGTCTTCCCTTGAGTTGTTACCCAGTCAGGTAAACGAGTGGTGCAGCGTCCTTACTTTTCTTCGTTCCTTCCCCCGCTAAACTCCCCTTGGGAGTTGGGACCCTATCTTTATTTCATTTACTACATTTTCTTCTTCTCTCTTTTTCAAGGAGACTGAGTCATCGGTTGTGCCATTTCCTACTTCCAGCTGAATGAGGGCCACACAGCCGTCAACCCTGCTTCAAGTGCTTTCTAAATCCAATCTCCTGGTCTTTCGTTCACTATTCAAATGTCTGGATGAGTAGAAACGTTAAAATTGTTGTGGTTTGCTGGATTTCATTTCGTGTACACTGCTCTAGGACCGAGAGAGGTACCCCAGGTCTTGATTTGCAGCCTTAAAAGGTGCCCTTTGTCTTGTTCGATTTTGTATTGCCTATCAAATAAACGATTTTTTTTCTTTCTCCTAAATAAGATTGATGCCAAGTCAGTGAGATCCAAATCAATGAGCACGTGGTCTCGTGCGTAGCATGAGGTGATAAAACTAGAAGCCCTGGCACCATTTTTGTCTGTCACTTTGGCTTTGAGGCTAGTCTGGTCAGCTTCTCGGGCAAATGAATGGGCAGGGGCAGGAGTGAAATACTAAAACGTATAAGGGCAACACTGTGGTTCGACGCCCTGGCTGGCAATCACGTTTCTTGCATTTTTTCATCTTCTGGCGTTCGGCGGTTTACTTTGGTTTCAAGGAAGGCAATCAATTTTTTCCAAGACAAAATCCCCCGAACCCCGGTCATTGTCCTGTGGCGCTGATTACCCAGGTTTGTCCTGAATTCTCGCTCGTCCAAATGGTTTTCCCTGAATTCTCACGCAAGGGTTTCCCCCTTTTCGTTTACCAGATTGCGTTCTCGAGAAGGAAGAAAGACTCTTTTTGGGAGGAAATTGGGGATAAAAGGTTTAGGGGAAGAACATAGAGCTGCCTTCGTTTCGGCGTTCTGAGATAGGTCAGTTTGTGTTCTTGTATCTCGTACTTTTTATCCTCAAATTTGTTTATTTTTCCGGATATTGCTTTCAAATGGGTATAGTTTCTGTCTTTTGATTTTCAATTTTGCTTTATGATTCGATCAGGTAAAGAACGAAGGAGGAGATCGATCTGGGGTGTTTTTGTTCGTGGTCTTTCAGAGGTAAATTTTCTTCTTACGACTTCATCATTTTAGGAGTGATTGATCCTGTCCTGCGTTCATAGTATTTCAGGATGATTGTTTACAATTCATTATAATGAAAGGAAGACAAGTTAGATTTTGGGAATTGTAGAAAGAAAAATCAGGAAAAAGTTAAATCAAGTTTGCTTCTAAAGAGAAAAGAGAGAAAAATTATGTGAGATGCGAGTATTAAAGGAAATGAGAAACGAATAAGGAAGAAGAAGAGAGAGATAATTCGTTTAGATTTTTGACCTTTGGATATGTTTGTGTCCATTTCCTCTGCTTTTCTATATCTCTTTTGTACTTTGTATTTCTTGTCAAAACATAGAAGATGCAAACCATCTATATGTTACTGATGGTGGATATGTTAGTAGAGTGTTTTATGAAAGTAACGTTGTTTTCGAAACAATTTAGGAATCTACCGTTGTTTTCAAACTATTTATAAAAATACCATTGTTTTGTACTTCTCATTTTGAACCTGAGATCTGTAACCACTTCTCAGTCTCAACCTTAGAAGTCTCCCAAAATTTCATCCGACGTGTCTCCGTCCAGCGTGGATGTTCGGCCAGCGTGTCCATATATATTTCTCATGTCTAAAATGAGAAGTCGGTTTTATTTGAGTTTCTCTAACTTGGAACATACTTCCTGTATACTAGTTGTCTACCATACATACTTTCCGTATACTTATTGTCTACCATACATACCATACATACTTCCCATTTCTAAAATGAGAAGTCACTATAATTTGTATTTAGAACACTTATTTTTGGGGAGTATTTTAAACAACCCATTTTGGACCTGAGAAGTTATTTTACACATCTCATGTTGGACCTGAGAAGTTTAATTAAAGATCTCATTGTCGACCTGAGAAGTTCAACTATCTGCCAAACATATTTTGTTGTATATTATCCAAGTACGTCTCATTTGGGACCTGAGAAGTATTTAAAGTATCTCTCATATTGGACTTGAGACTTTTAACCCTCATTTTTACAAATTTCAATCGTCTTATTTAGAGTTTGGGGTGGATAATATGCAAGTCTTTAAAAAAAAAATCTAAAATATTTGAAAATGTGATAAATATTTTGAAATCTTTTCAATACATACTACTATTTTCAAATGTCCGAAGATGTTTTGTACGTTTTATTTTCCCGTAGAGGAGCAATCAATATGTATCTCAACTCTACCACTTCGTTACTCAGACAAAATAAATGTAAAGTTTCTAAACAAGAAATAAAAAATGAGACCAAATATTTATTAAAAGAAAAACTCGTTATTTCTTTTTCGCTCTAGTAAAAATAAATAAATAAGTGTGGATTACATATTTAATTGGCATTTTTATGTGCTTCTTCCCATAGAGGAGCAAATGGAGATTGATGCTTGCTTAACTAAACCACAAAAAATAATAGTTGGAGTTAAATCTTCAAGTTGCATTTAATGAGACTGAAGAAGCAAAGAAATCAGTGTCCTCAGAGGGAAGCAGAAAGGAACATTGCAAATGCATCATTTGAGAAGGCAATGTTGGAGCTTCGACAAAGCTGTAATGTGCTTTTGTAGATGTAACTTTATAGTTAAGTGTGACATGAAATTGTTGAATACTTTGTAAATATAATATGTCGATCCTCTCTCTCCCTCTTTTCCTTTTCTCTTTGTCAAGAGTTATGGCTTGCTACAATATTATGTATATTCGCTACTAATTGTTCCTTTGTTAAGTGTTGGGCTCCTTATTTGTTAAATAAGTCTATCCGCCCCCCCCCCCCCCCCCTCCCATTTCTCTTGTTGAATCTATAAACAAGAAAACCAACAATGTTGCAATTGAACATAACAACAATACTTCATTACAGACAGAAACGAACCAAAAAATGAACAAATTACAAATCTAACAACAATACTCGATCAATACTTCATGAGGTTAATGGCCTTTGATGCATAAAACATGAAATCGTAGAGTTACATGAATTTTTTAAAAAAAACCACCACCCCAACTACCCTTTTAAAGTAACACTCAATCCAACATAGATTTTTCAATCACAGATTGAAGGTTTGTCAGTGTGATGTTCAAATATAGAGACTTTCGTGTAGGTCGAAATATAACAATCTCCTTCAGTATGATGCAGGTACCTACCTTAAGTATCCCTGGAAACAATTCTTCATCATATGCCTTCCAATGGATAGAGGCCCATACTGATGCTGTGGGATCCTATTTAAAAAAAAAATCCATTACATGCCGAAAGTATGTTTTGCACTTTAAAAAATATGGACAACTGGGTTACTGTAGACACCCCAATTTTGAACCCGAGATACGCTCGTGCATTTCCGATGATGAAATGGATCAATCATAATTACCTGGAACTTGTGAGAATGACTTGAGTTTGATCAAAATCAACCAAACACCACCCCAAACAACCAAAATAGCCCAAACCAACCCAATCATTGTTGAACCAAAGCCAAACCATCAATCTGCCACCAAGAACCTTGAGCGCTCAAGCTTGAGGCCTTGAGCGCTCAAACCCCTGAGAAGCACCTTGAGCGCTCAAGCCCATGGCTTTGAGCGCTCAACTCTGATCCAGTCAGCAACTTGCAGAGTATCTCATCATGAGATTTCCTGCATGGGAGCGTCTGGGGATGATTTTGTACGATCCTTATACGTACAATATACTCCACTAAGTTCTAAAATACACCTAAAACTACTCCTAAACTACAAACCCACTTCCTCTCTCTCCTCTCTTCCCTCCCACTCATTCTATAAAACCATCTAACATCCCTGGTTTTTAAGGAGAGGACTCTCATACACCAGCTCTGAATCCACCCAGAAAATCGATCTCCTCTCTCTCTCTCTACAAAACCACTCTTCCACCATCAAAATCATTGACAAAAATCATTCATCAAACCCAGAAATTCGGTTCTTGATCATCAACCAACCACACACATTGTCTAATTCATCCAGAATACAAGTCAAAACATCCACAATCCTCCATCCTCAAGCCCAAAAATCAAGTCTAAGTCATAATCACTCCAAAAGGTAGTTAAATATGTGAAGTGCTCACTGTTTTGATCCTTCTGAGGAAGGCTAGTGAGTTCAAGCAAGTCCAATATACTTGCATTGAACCCACAAAGGCCTAAAAGTTGTTCAAAATCCTTTTTAAAATCTGCAGCTTCAACAGGGGTTGAGCGCTCAAGCCTTAGGCCTTGAGCGCTCAAGCCCAATTCTGAGCAGTTTCTGTTTTGCTGAGTTTTGTGCTTTCCCTAGGTTTTGATCATTATTTAATAGTTAATTATGCTCATGTAATCAATAAAACAATTTACTTTACCTCAAAATCACATGCATGAGTGTAGATTAACATTTTATGAGGATTAAACATCAAAAACTTTTGAAAATCTTATGTTTGAGTGCAAAACAGAGACTGTTCAACCTCATAAATCTTCATTTCATGTATTCATGATCATTATTGAAGTATCAAAAGCTTGTTTAAAGGTCAAAAATCAAAGAGCCAGATTATGGCTTGAGCGCTCAATGTCATTGACTTAAGCGCTCAAGCTGTTCTTGGGCAGTTTGCTGATTGTTTGTTGTTCTGATGATAGACCGTGATTTAGTATATTAATTGTGTGCGTGAGTTATTGTCGTTGTGTTCAAGACCTGGATTCCTCCCTTATTCCTCCACATTCAAACATTTCTTTGTTAAATCATTGAAATTACACCCTTTTCATCTTTCTTTAAGAGATCGATCAGTTTACTCTTATCTGTTTCTCCTGGAAAACCCTTGATGAATGTTTGATCTCAAAAAGAAGTTGTTAAAAGTGTAATTTCACAGAGGCCAAGGATTGGTTTGAGCGCTCAATTCAGGAGCCTTGAGCGCTCAAACTGGTTGAAGAGGTTGAGCGCTCAACTTCATTGGTTTGAGCGCTCAATCCCTATTCTGGGATCCAGTTTGTGAAGCAGTTTAAATAGATATCATGTTCATAAAATTCCTGAAATTATTGTGTAGTTTCTGTAATTTATTATTTGTAAATATTTGTATCATTTCACTTTATTATCATCATCGTTTCTCATATAAATCATGTGCACAAGCATCCACTTTAGATTTACATTATGTATTTTCTTACTGTTTATGTGATTCCCATCCCCAATTCCCTGTTTATATGAATAAATTGAATTTCAAATATTTCTAAAATCCTACAAAATATCGAGTAGAGACCGGTTCACGGACCGGGCGAGAGGGGTGCCGTAAAACCCTTCCCCTCTCGTAACCAAACCCCCGAATGCGAGAAATCTTTGGTTCCGCCATGATCAGTGAAATCTTTTTCGAATGGGCAAATGAGTCATGTTTTTATCAGTTTCTCGGGTTCGGACCTTAAATCCGGGTGGCGACTCTAACAATCACAATCTTTTCGTACAATCCAGGTGGGCCGTCCACAGTTACCATGATTTACCTTCAACTCTAGCAATGGCTCTCCTAATTGGTTACGCACACATGATTTGACCAATGCCACAACCTAAACAATAATCAATGGTCAACTCACTAATCCCGAATTGAAAATTTTACCATAATTTCTATATTTAAAAAATATGGCGGGTACGACAACTCACGAGTGGGACTCGTTTTAGATTGCTCATTTTGTTCACAGTAGCCAAATCTGTGTATTTAGGATCTTGCAGGTACCCTTGGCGCACTACAGTTAGCCAAGCAGAGTTATCCACAAAATTAGTGTCCTCACTTTCAACCGTAAGGACTCGATGAAGGAATTCTTGTGTGTTCATGGTCTCCACACCCTCTCCAGCAGCTCTTTGTTCCATTGCCTCTTGAAGAAGACCAGCTGGCCCTGGAATTCTAGGTCGAAGATGTAGTCCTGAACTACTTTCTTCTTTGCCCTTCCCTTTCCATTTGGGGTCGCCTCTGTTTGCCATTGTAATAAACGTATCTCATCTCAATCAATCAAACTTCTTTTACAGTAGTCCTGAACTACTGTGACTCGCATCCGGTACTTGTTGTCGCTGCCCGAATTGTCTAAGTACCCTATCTGGTTGATGCCACTCAGCAACCGAAAACAGAGCAATGGAGCTACTGCCTACCACACCTCACTACCAACACGACAATAATCTGGAAGGGCTGCTACGACATCAGCCAAATACGGCTCCCAAACAACCTAGATTGATAATTAAAGTCAAACAATCTTCAAAAGAAGACAAAAAAAAAAACATTATTCGAAATAGAAAAGAAAATGACATTTCTCATTTTATTGTTTATGTAGAATTTGTAATCAGTATCTTGGTTATCATCCAGACTATTTCTATTTTTACAAGAAGGCAATTATATATAACTAACCTGCTCACTAGTCATTGTGTCGAAACTAAAACGGTATTGTCGTACCACATGAGTCGGAACTTGCACCACCGAAAATACATCATGCCAACTGCAAAATATTTATGTTCATCACGCAAATCATGTAAGAGTCATGTTCTGTACACAAATCAACAAAGATTGAATTTTTTTTTTTTGTTACTTTGATAATGATGTACTTTTACACTGTGCGTAGTCAGAGAGTTTAATAATGGTTCATACCGTGTAATTAGAGGACCCAATTGCACTGGAAGCTTGTTACATCGCAGTGGCTCAATGTAGGGAAACCTGTCCCATGCCGAAACTTGAAGGAGGATGAGGCAGCCCCCTATCTCATGTGCAGTCGGCACTGTGGCACGACACAAGTTCCCTATACAACCAACCTAGTGCTCCACTCCCCCAACTATACTGTCCCGCCTGGTCCAAATCCTCTAAGAGTGGCAAAAACATTAGGTGAAGGCACTTGGACGACTTGTCTGAAAAAATACTCGCTCCCATAAGCTGCAAAATATAAGCCCTTGCATATTTCCTTAGCGTTGCATCATCAGCGTTGTCTGGTAAATCTGGCAACTCCTTCTGAAGCCACCCCAAATTAAGCCTACCGCCTTGTAAATTTGAACCTATTATAGAATAACACACATTAATAAACAAGCCGAAATGTGAAAAAACTACTTCAATTATCTATTTTAATGCAATCTAACATACCAATAAACTTTAACTAACCAATCTCTAAGCACATTATTACATACCAGTGGGCTTCACCACAAGTAAACTATCGCACTCCTCAGGTGTGGACGGCCCACCGAGATTGCTCGAAAAAGATTGCGATTGTTAGAGTCGCCACCCGGATTTGAGGTCCGAACCCGAGAAACCGATAAAAATATGACTCGTTGCCCATAGAAAAAGATTTTACTAGTCCTGACGGAACCAAAGATTTCTCGGATTCGGGGGTTTGGTTACGAGAGGGGAAGGGTTTTACGGCACCCCTCTCGCCCGGTCCATGAACCGGTCTCTACTCAACATTTTGTGGGATTTTAAAAATGTTTGATATTTAATTTATTCACATAAATGGGGAATCGGGGACAGGAATCAGATAATAACAAAATATACAAGGGATGCGATTTTACAGTGGATGCTTGTGCACGCGATCTACATGGACGATGAACACGAAACTACAAATGTTCACAGAAGTAAATTACAACAGAAATCGTACAATAACCCAAGAAACTATGATCATGAGACTTATCATACTGTTTGCAATCTGGAACCCAGAATGGGGATTGAGCGCTCAAGGGTGATGACTTGAGCGCTCAACCCTCATCCCACCCACACATTTTCCTTGCTGGTTTTTAACATTTGATGATACTTTGAGACTTCAAACCACTACAGAAACATCGCACAAGCATCACCTCTCTTTAGAAATCACCAGAAAATGTTTAAAACAAACTTGCTTTAGAACCAGTTTGAGCGCTCAAGGCTCATGGATTGAGCGCTCAAACCAATTCTGCAAGAGAGAGGGGTTCAGATCACAAATGATACACTGATGACACCAACAAGGAATTAAATCATAAGTCATCATCAGATTTGCTGGAAAACTACAAATATACCAAGAACAGCTTGAGCGCTCAAAGATCTGACCTTGAGCGCTCAAACCATAACATGGCTTTCCAATTTTTGACCTTTAAACAGATTTCAATGCCTCCTCAAGATCACCAAAGGCATAAAATGAAGTTTCAAAAGGTTTGACATCCACAGTTTTACAGTTGAATATAAGTATTTTGAAGTTTTTGATGTTAGATCATTATAAAATGATTAATTTGCATTCATGCATGTAGTTTTGGTATGGAAATAAACTGTTTTGAAAGCTACATGAACGCAATTAACTTTTAGATAATGATCAAAACCAAAAGAAGGCTCAGAAGTTAGCAAAACAGAGGCTTGTTCAAAATTGGGCTTGAGCGCTCAAGGCCAGAGGCTTGAGCGCTCAAACCTGTTGTAACTGCAAATTTGAAAATGGTTTTTGAGCAACTTTCAGACCTTTGTGAGTTCAATGCAAGTATAGAGAACTTACTTGAACTCACTAGCCTTCCTCAGAAGGATCAAAACAGTGAGTTCATCACATGTTTTACTACCTTTTGGAAGATGTTTGTGATTTGAGCTTGATTCTGGGCTTTTAGAGGTTGATTATGGATGTTTTTGGCTTGTATTCTGGACGAATTGAACAATGTAGGTGGTTGATCGATGATCAAGGGTCGAATTTCTGGGTTTGATGAATGGTATTGTAGGTGGTTTTGATGGTAAATGAATGGTTTTGTAGAGAGAGAGAGAGAAGAGTGGTTTTCTGATAGAAACCCAAGGTGAGGAGTAGCAGAATTCGTCCTCAAAACCAGGGGTAGTGGGTGGCTTTTATAGAGTGAGTGGGAGAGAAGAGAGGAGAGAGAGGAAGTGGGTTTAGGTATTTGGGAGTATTTTTGGTGTATTTTTGGAGTTGGTGGAGTGTATTATACACATGGAGATCGTATAAGATCATTCACAGACGCTCCCATGCAGGAAATCTCATGATGAGATACTCTGCAAGTTGCTGACTGGACCGAAGTTGAGCGCTCAAAGCCGTGGGCTTGAGCGCTCAAGGTGCTCCTCAGGAATTTGAGCGCTCAAAGCCATGGGCTTGAGCGCTCAAGGCTATGGATGGTAGTTTGCTGGCTTGGCTTGATTTGGCAGTGTTTGGTTTGGTTTGGCACATTTTGATTGTTTGGGTGGTGTTTGGGTTGGTTTTGATCAAATTCAAGTCATTCTCACAAGTTCGAGGTAATTATGATTGATCCATTTCATCATCGGAGATGCACGAGCGTATCTCGGGTTCCAAAATTGGGGTGTCTACAGTTGCCCCTCTTGGATGAGACTCGATGCCATTGATTTGGTATGAGTAACGTCCAAGATATAGACAACCCAACTCGCTATCCGTAATACATCTCAAACTGCCAAAAGGAAACATTAAAAATCAATCGGTCGTGCCATTCAGGCTGCCTACGTACCCCATTGTAGGGATCAGACCGGCGTAGTTCCTGGGGGCATGTGCATTCAAACGCAATGGATTTTCCCGTCCCTCAACACGATTGATCAAAAAGTTTGGTCCCTCAGGACAAATGATACAACGCGAATCGACGAGCCTTCCCGGGTCGTGAAACGCCTTAGCAAATGAAGCAAATAATTGTGATTGTGATTGTGATTGTGATTGTGATTGTGATTGTGATTGTGATTGTGATTGGATTGTGATTGTGATTGTGATTGTGATTGGATTGTGATTGTGATTGTGATTGTGATTGTGATTGTGATTGTGTAGCTACCCTCTGAACAACGGGGAGGCTAAATTTAATGGGGCCAATCCCTTGAGCAACAAGATGACCAATGATAAGATGATTGTTTACTGAGCAACGAGACAATCGGTACGCTATTGATCAACAAAAAACTCAGATGATTAATGAGATTGACTTGGAACATGATTGCTAAACATGATTTTAGACGAGCACGTGGCCTTCAAAAATGATGATGTAAACGAGCACGTGGCCCTCAGACCGTAGTCAAAACACTT
This sequence comes from Vaccinium vitis-idaea, assembly GCA_963854785.1. Classification (NCBI taxonomy): domain Eukaryota; kingdom Viridiplantae; phylum Streptophyta; class Magnoliopsida; order Ericales; family Ericaceae; genus Vaccinium; species Vaccinium vitis-idaea. The sequence continues at coordinate 40,722,951 of OY978215.1, forward strand.
CGCGCATACGCTAACGCGAAAACATGATTGGTGAACTATGATTTAAACGAGCACGTGGCCCTCAGAAAATGATTTAAATGAGCATAAAGCTCTCAGACCGCAGTCAAAACACTTCGCGCATACGCTAACGCGAAAACATGATTGGTGAACTATGATTTAAACGAGCACGTGGCCCTCAGAAAATGATTTAAATGAGCATAAAGCTCTCAGACCGCAGTCAAAACACTTCGCGCATATGCTAACGCGAAAACATGATACACAACACATCTTGATTGATTAACATGGTCTAGCGCGACCAATTACCGAGATTTGGATCCTTGAATCTATACGTGTTTGATTGATTGGGACTAACAAGTCCAAAACACACTAACAAATCACAAGGAATGCCCAAAATGCCCCTGCAAAGCTTGCAAAAGAAGCCAAGAGTCATGCCAGGATTGGGTTTGAGCGCTCAGGGTCCCCCCTCTTGAGCGCTCAACCCTACCGGGGGTGAGATAGGGGACATAGACATCCCAAGGCCTCTAGCAGACTTCCCACGGCTTGCAGCACCGGTAAGAAACACTTCATTCTTTCAATTTGTGAATTATGAATGCCCAAATGTACTTGATGACTCAAATTTTGATGTGCTTGCAGGTTTCACATGAGGCGGTACAGACTTTGTATGAGCAGAATCGAGGACTGCGCGTCCTGATTCGCCGCCTCATAGCTGGAGAGGAGGTTACTATCCGCTGGGAGGGCGAGCCAGTACCTCCTGCTGCTCCTGGTCCGTCTCGACTGAGAGTCGCACCGGTATGCAATTTACCTTCCTTGTGCTTTCAATTTCTTGATTATACCATGTGCTGATTCTTTCCTTGTTTGCTTGATGATGCAGCCGCCCGTGATCAGAAAGAGGACTCACGACGGAGCTGGTGGTCCTGGAGACACGACTGTGCGGCTTGGGCGTTCAAAGCCCGCGGAGGTGAGGCCACGGAGATCGACCCGTCAGAGGGTGGAGGTAGCACCTGGGGGGATAGTTGAGACCACGAGCTCGAGCGACGATAGCGTTGATGACGCTAACTATCCCTCTTCCCGGCAGGAGCGACTGGAGCAGCGACAGGGGGACGAGACTGAGAGCTCAGACGAGACGATGGATGAGGCGGAGTAGTACATAGTAGATATAGAGTAGCTTAGAGTCTTGTTTTTTTGCTTTTTTATCTTTTCTTTTTGATTGGGCCTGCGTGCCCCAGTAGATAGATGGATTGGGCCTGCGTGCCCCAGTTGCGGATTTCTTTATTGGGCGTTGTGTGCCCCGCACAGATTTGATATTTTGACTTGCATGGATTTGATTCAGTTTATGCACATGATTTGTACTTTCATCGTTCGTTGTATTACTTGCTGTTTTGATGTACAAACGAACAACCTGTTGTAGAATGTACGCGATTTATCCACCAAACTCTTGAATTCAAACATCCGAGTATAAGGTCCTAAAATTCAACCTTTAAGAAAAGCTAACATGTTCGAGAATTTGGACGAAACATGATTATTTGAATTTATGTACAACTAGAAGATGTATTTACACGCCGCACAACTTGACACACTTCCCGCATATAAGCAACCAATAACAATCTATACAAAGTGACCTTCGAACGGAATTTGGTGTTCATAAGGCAAATTTGAAAGTAAAATGCTTCATGAGCCTCCTCGTATGTAATGAATTGCCATGCTACCACCTTGACCAAGTCAAAAATGACATAAATGCCCCTAGGATCGTGACCGTTCATCAAGAAGACTTCTAAAACCATTTTCGACATGGTAATGGCCGTCATTTCATTGCTTGAATAAGCCGTCGGAACCTCAAAACCTTGAATCTTTGAAGAATTGCCCCGGGAATTGTTCCGACAAGTCATAAATACCTTCCGACATGTGTTTCGATGACTGGATATGGCTAGCAAGGCTCGGAAATGGATTTGAACATTTGAATGGCCATTTTAAGCTTGTATCTCGTATCCGTACACGTATCGGCTTGATAACTCGGGGTACGAGACGTTCCGTTAAGTCACAAATGCTCATTGAAACTTGGCTTGGGTGTTAAATGAAGCTTAAGAAGCTTGGAAGAGGTTTCGGGCATCAAACGGGCAAAAATGCAGCTGCTGCTGTCTGCTGCAGTTTCTGCAGGCCTTGAGCGCTCAATTGGGATTGAGCGCTCAAGCTCACCACCTTGAGCGCTCAAGGTGGTCTGGGGGAAGTTGAGCGCTCAACTCTCTGGCCTTGAGCGCTCAATGCCTGTGCTGGGCTGGTTTGTGGTATTGCTTCCCAATGCATTTTTGGACTCTTTTGCATGGTTTCCTCTGCCCCAAATGTCTTGTTGCTCTGCTATAACACCTTTCAAGCTTTGAACATCACCTTCCCAAGGTCTTTTCACATTTTCCCCACAAATGCCATGCATTTCCAATGCACTTTCAAATTTTCCAACACAAATACTTTGAAAACATGCAATTGACCATCTTGAAAATGTAATCTTTGATTTCCAATGTTGCATGGCAAATTTGTAAGGTTCCTCACAAGTCCCCTATAAATACCATTCATGATCAAGCTTTTTCCCACACACCATTTCATCAATTCTTATTTCTTACTCCACATATTTCTTCATCAATCTTCTATTGTTTTTCCATGGCCACCCTTGACCCTTCCGTTATCAACGCTTGGGTTGCTAGCCTTGAAAACATCGATTGATTCAACTTTCGGGGTCTTGGCCTTAATGCCCTTCGCCACCTCCACACTTTTCCTATTCGCCAAGACATCTTACGTGCCGCCGTCCGCTGTTGGGATTCAGAGCTCCATGTGTTCCGCTTCGGCATGCAAGAACTTTGCCCGACCGTCGAAGAATTTCAAGCATATCTTGGCGGTAATGCTTTTGCTGATCCCGTCATACCGCCCATCCGTCAAAATTACGCCAACATTCTCAGCAGGAAGCTTGGTCTTGGGAATGGTGCTGCGCGCTTTTTGATTCGCAACGAGACTCTCAACATCCTCCGTCTTTTTGCGGATTACGGTCCAACAGGCGATCTTTTAGATTTTACCGTTCAGAACAGACGCATGTTTGCACTTTGCATGTGCCTCTTGGCATTATACTTGTTGGTCCCCGGTGATGGCCATCCCAGTTCTGCCATTGTCGGTGTTGCTGCTCAGATCGAACAGCGGCGGGATGTGGTTCCTTTGGTTTTGGCTGAAACAATCATGGGCTTGGATGCGGTTAAGGCTGGGAGAACAGATACATTTGCTGGGAGTCCGCTTTTGCTTCAGGTTTGGTTTATTTGGTTTGGATGCTTTGGGTTTTTGGGAATTTTTGGGGGATTTTTGGTTGTTTGGCTTTGGTTTTGACTTTGACTTTGGGTGTTTTGGTTTTGTAGTTATGGCTGTGTGACAAGGTTGGGCTTTTGAGGGAGCCGGCAGGTGATTGGGTTTACGAGCCCCGGACTTGGGTGAGTAGGCCATTTGTGCATGACGAGCCCGACGAAGATGAATGGGTCGACTTCTTCAGGTCATTGGAAGAGGATCACATCACTTGGAGGTGCCATTGGTTGCCTTTGCCAGATATGACGGCCAATCACATGGGAGACACCTGGGTGATTTTAGCGGGACTGCAAGGTTATGCATATTATTTTCCACAGCGTACTCTCCGTCAATACTGCATTCGCCAAGAAGTGGAGTATACAGTTCCTGCTACTTTCAGCCTTCCCACATTTAAACATTCCGTTCTTGAGCGCTATCGTACTTCTTGGAGACACAGGGTTGTTTGGGCTCCTGATCCTTACCCAACTATTCATTTGAATGGACACTACAGAGATTGGATGAGGATGCAGATGAGGGCCATACCCTGAAGAAATTAGCGCAACTTCCTTTCCGACTCACTAGGCTGTTTCCCAAAATAAATCGTGTTTGTTTTTTTTTTTTCTTTTTTTTTTTTTTAAGCTTTTATGCTCAGCTTATGTAATCGAAGAAGTGATTTGAATAAAATTGAACAATGAAGGGTTTCCCCCTCTTGGTTCATCTAGTTCCATATGCTATCTCCTTCGAATATCGCAAAACTGCGGGCCAACTCATCAGATTTAGACCGAACCCCAAGATAGGGTTGCCTACGTATCCCTTTTCAAGGAATCAGGTCATGGCGCAGTTCAGGGAAAGGTTCACTCGGGTATTAACACTCTCCTTTTTGTGCTCTAAGTTTTGCCTGGCACCGCCTTTTCAGGTTTTCGGTCCAGCGAGCTTCTTTTGAATTTTCGCCTTAAATTTTGCCTAGACTGCCCAGTGTGGGTTTTCAGACTAACAGGCTTGCTCTAATTTTTGCTTGGGTCGGTTCGCCCTTGCGATTTTCCGCCCAACGAGTATCTCTCAGGGGTAATATCGTTTGAGTTGGTCCAAGTTGACAAGATTGCTGAACTCGTTACCATCCAAATCAAGGATCACTGCTGCTCCACCGTCGAGGATAGTCTTGATGATGTATGGTCCTGCCCATTTTGGCCTGAATTTTTCCCGCGGATCGAATATCGGTGCCCGAATTTCTTTCACCACCATATCCCCTTCAATCAGATCCCTGGACTTCACCTTTTTGTTGAATGCGCGGGCAATTCTTCTCTGATATCCCTGAATGTGATACAATGCCCGCAACCTCCTTTCATCAAACAACATTAGCTCTGCGAACCTGTCGCTCAACCAATCGGCTTCGTTAATCTCACTTTCTATCATCACTCTCAGGGATGGTACTTCGAGCTCAATAGGAAGTACTGCTTCCATTCCATAAACCAGTGAATAGGGTGTTGCCCCTGTTGGAGTTCGGATCGAAGTGCGGTACCCCCATAATGCTAATGGTAGCTTCTCATGCCAATCCCTGGATGACTCGATGGTTTTCTCCAAGATGTTCTTGATTGACTTGTTTGCTGCTTCTACTGCCCCATTGGTTTGTGGTCTGTATACTGTTGACTTGTGAACCTGAACATTGAATTCCTCAAGCACTTCTGCTGCTCTTCCTTTGAAATGCACACCATTGTCTGACACGAAGGCATTAGGGACCCCATATCGGTAAATGATGTTTTGCTTAATGAAATGAGCCACTTGTACTGCGGTCAATGTAGCGTAAGAGGTCGACTCTACCCACTTCGTGAAATAATCAATTGCCACCAATATAAACTTGTGTCCGTTCGATGCTGGTGGCGTGATTTTCCCAATCACATCTATCCCCCATACTGAAAAAGGCCAAGGCGTTGCCATTGTATGAAGTTCAGATGGCGGCACATGCATGAGGTTAGCGTGGACCTGACACTTATGGCATCTCCGCACATACTGCACGCAATCTGTTTCCAAGGTTGACCAGAAATACCCCTGCCTCAGAATCTTCTTTGCCATCATTAATCCACTCATGTGAGGACCACAGATTCCTTCGTGAATTTCCTCCATCACCCTTTTCGTGTCATCACCATAGATGCACAACTTATGCATGCCACAATACGACCTTTTGTATAACCTTCCACCGCAGAGGATGTATTGTGAAGCTAACCTTTGTAATGCTATTCGATCTTTCTTGTTTGCTCCTTCTGGATATTCTCCTTTCTCAACCAAATTCCAGATATCATGGTACCAAGGCAGACCATCGTCAATTTCGCCAACATTCATCACATACTCGTATGCTGGCCTATTCCTTTGCTCAATCATGATTGGTCTCATTCTCACTCCCACGGGCAATTCTACCATGGATGCCAGGGTAGCAAGAGCGTCGGCAAACTGGTTCTTCATTCTCGGGATATGTGTAAAAGTAACTTGCTCGAATCGATGGATCAGGTCATCGAGGTCTTTGTGGTATGGTTTCAACTTTTCCTCTCGCACTTTCCAATCACCATTGGCTTGAGAAACTACCAGATTCGAATCTCCGACCACTTCCAACTTCTTAACCCCAATTTTGAAAGCAGCCTCCATTCCAACAATGCACGCTTCATATTCTGCTTGATTATTGGTAACTTCGAAATTCAATTTGAAAGATAGAGGAATGTGCGGCCCTTCTGGTGAGACCAATAGTATGCCGATCCCGAATCCTCTCTGATTTGCAGCTCCATCGAAGTACAATTTCCAAACATCCTCTGTTACTGTCATAACGTGTTCATCGGGAAATTGGAATTCCGTATCTTCTGGCCCTTCGATTGGGTGATCTGCCAGGAATTCTGCCACAGCCCTGCCTTTCACCGATTTTCGCGTTACATACTTGAGCTCAAACTCGGCCAATAAGAGCAACCACCGTGCCAACTTCCCAGTGAGTGCCGGTTTCTCGAACAGATATTTGAGGGGGTCCATCCGAGAAATCAACACTACCGAATAAGCTAACATGTAATGCCTAAGCTTTTTAGAGGCCCATACAAGAGCCCAACAAGTCTTCTCCAAATGGGTGTATCTTTCTTCGGCTCCAACCATTTTCTTACTTAAATAATACACTGTCTTCTCAATACCTGCTTCACCTTCCTGTGCCAACATGCAACCCATTGCAGACTGTGTTACTGATAAATACAGAATCAGCGGCTTTCCAGGTGTTGGCGGCATCAATACTGGGGGACTTTGAAGATACTGCCGAATTGATTCGAAGGCTTTTTGGCACCTGCCATCCCACTTGAACAGCACTTCTTTCTTGAGCAAATGAAACATCGGCTCGCAAGTTGAAGTCAACTTGGCGATGAATCTGCTGATGAACTGAATTTTCCCAAGAAAACTTCGAACCTCTTTTTCTGTCTTTGGTGGCTCCATTTCTAATATCGCTTTGATCTTCGTTGGATCAACTTCAATCCCTCGGGTAGTGATCATAAACCCCAACATTTTCCCTGCGGTGACCCCGAACGTGCACTTCTGCGGATTAAGACGCATCCGATACTTCCGTATCCTTTCAAAGAACTTGCGTAACGCCGGGAGATGTCCTTCCCTTTCCTTGGCTTTTACAATCATGTCATCCACATATACCTCAACTTCTCTATGCATCATATCATGCAACAAAGTTGTTGCAGCCCGTTGGTAAGTCGACCCCGCGTTTTTTAATCCAAACGGCATGACCCGATAACAGAACGTCCCCCATTCAGTGGTGAAGGTCGTTTTCTCTCGATCTTTTGGTGCCATCAAAATCTGATTGTATCCCGAAAAACCATCCATAAATGATAGCAGCGCGTGCCCTGCCGTGTTGTCTACCAATACATCAATGTGCGGTAAGGGAAAATCGTCTTTCGGACTGGCCTTGTTTAAATCCCTGAAATCTACACATACCCTGACTTTTCCATCTTTCTTGGGCACCGGCACTATATTTGCAACCCATTGTGGATATTCAGTTACCATCAAAAAGCCGGCATTGAATTGCTTGGTGACTTCCTCTTTGACTTTTTCAACCCAATCTGGCCTGATTTTTCTCAATTTCTGTTTTACCGGTTTTGCATCAGGATACAGGGGAATTCGATGTTGCACAATTTCAGGATCGATTCCGGGCATATCTGCGTGGGACCAAGCAAAGACATCTTCAAATTCTTTGAGTAAATCGACGAGTAATTCTTGTTCCTCAGTAGATAGCCCGGAACCGATTTGAACCATGCGAGGATTCTCCTCATCCCTCAATTTAACTGAAATAACTTCTTCTTTTATTGGCTGAGCATGCCTTTCATTTTCCCTTTCGATTAGAGACTTGAGTTCTTTGGGTATTTCTCCCTCGAACTCAGTCTCATCATTGTCAGGGTCAACACAATTTATTTCGGGAACAGCAAAGTAAGCGAAAATCACCATTTATTTCATTAACAAAGCCCTCTGGGGCACAGTACATGGCATCAGACTCAAACTCGAAATAGAAATGACGACGTGGAGGGCCAAGAGGCACAAACTCCGACTCACAGCCAAATTCAAACCCTGACTCGGACTTGAACTCTAACTTAGTGAACGCATTAGTAAATTTTACAACAGGAGTGAAAGTGCAATTCTTGTATTCACCGACTGCATCCACTATCAGCACACTGGGATCATCGAGGACCTCCTGTCCGAGCATCATCACAGCTGGCTCTTCTTCATCCTTACCTGTCAGACTAACCTCGTCGAACATTGACATCAAGACCCCACCATCCAAAGCCTCCATCCAATCTGCTTTAAGGTCTTTCACCAATTTCTCGACCTTTTCATGTTCATCTTCGCTGTCCCAAGCATCGTTAGCAAAGATTTCGAACCCAGGGTGCACGTTTCCATTTATTTCATTCACAAACGGCTCAGGCTGGCCGCGATAGGGTGCATTCGACCCTTCTTCAACAAAGCGAATCCGACGGTTTGCACTGCTACTCGCTCCATTGGTCCTTCCCCTTTGCATCTCTTTCAGTGTAGGTTCGTATCCCAACCCGAAACGGCCTCGCTGAGAAGGGAATTCTGGAAACTGAGCCACCCCCTGGTGAGTTCGTCCCAAGCCCGTGCCTGGCAGATAAGACATTCTTCTCATCATCTCAAGAGCTGTGGTGCTGATTGAAAAATCATCATCAATACGAAGCGTAAACACACCACCGGACGTATCGAAAGCAAAGCCCCCAAGCTGAACATCATTCTCATCATGCATAATTTCTAACAAGGGAGCATTGTCTTCAGCATGAGGGCGAATGCCTGTGTCTCCGTAGAGAGCAACTGTCCCACCTTCCAAACAAAGCAAAACCTTTTGATGCAAGGTGGATGGAACTGCCATGATATCAGATCGATGCATCCAAGGACGTCCCAACAACAAATTGAACGAAGCTGGGATCTCAAGCACATGAAACTCAACTGTTGATTTAAACCCCTCTGCAGCAATCTCCATTTCAACAGTCCCAAGCACATTGCGACGGGTGTTATCATAAGCCCGAACAGTGAGACTAGATGGCGTGAAATCCTTTGGTTTAAGTCCCAAACATAAAGCCGTTCGAAGAGGGCATACGTTGAGTGCTGACCCATTGTCTATTAATACAACCGGGATCCATTTCCCCATGCACTTCATGGTGACATGCAAAGGCTTATTGTGGTCAGTTCCCTCGAGTGGCAGGTCAGCTTCGGTAAAGGTTACAACATGTTTAGTCGGCTTAGTGGCAATGGTAGGCTTGGTGACAATGGCAGCCATCATGGCCTCAGGGGTGATATCAGGCGCAATTTCCATGCAAGATAATGTTTGAGCGAGCTTCTGACGATGCTCACTGGAGCTCATAAGCAATCCCCAAATGGTAAGAGCGGCTGGGGTTTTCTCAAGTTGTTTCTGGATGGGATTTTTTTCGTTGGTTGGTGGAGGCTTCGGACGAGGAACACGACTGTTGGCAGTAGAGGTAGCTTGGGATTGGTTGGTTGTTGGGTTAAAGAGATTTTGGAAATCAGCTGGGTTAGCGATCGGGTCACTAAGGTTGTTTGGTGTGGCTAGGTTATTTTGTGAAGTTGGGTTATTTTGTGGAGCTGGGTTGTTTTGTGGAGCTAGGTTGAATGGTAGCTGGTTTGTAGTATTTGGTGGTGGGTTGGAAGTGTTTCCGGTGAACCTCTGAGGTGGTTGATAAAACCGACCACTCCGAAGAAGATGAAGAACCGAGTCGATGTCATCCCCCCATAAATCAGTGTAGTCCGTGTAGAAATCGACAAGATCCCCTTCCGCCTTTCTCTTTCCCTTTGCAATACTGGCTCCTTCCAAACCCTTGGTAATTCCTTCCACAGTCGCTTCACTCCAAACATCTCCATTTTCCATGGCGGCCTCGTTAACAGCCCAAACCTCATTGTTTCCGACCCACAGCGGTGCTATGCCTTCATTCTGATTGGCCCACATATTTGCTACAACATTTTCTTCCATTTGCTGTCCCCAAACATCGGGTAGACCTCCATTTAAAACCATGATGTTGCAGTCCTCCGGGACTTGCACTCGGGGTACAGGAAGGTTTTCATCAACTATGTAGTCATAAGGTGTGAACTCTATCCCTTCCGTCATTCGATTTATTGCGTACTCACTCATCATGGAAAAATCAGGGCGTCCCTCCCATAGTGGTGGCATTGGAAAATATGCTTCTTCGAAGAACATGGGGAGTGTGGATCCATCCAGAGGGTCGTTAGGGTCCATGAGCTGCCATTCATTAGGTGTGGGGTCCCATTCATCTTCTTGTGCACCATCGGGTGCCCCATTCTCTTCTTGCCAATTTTGTCCTTGTCCTTCTTCCACAGGTTGTTGATCTTGTAGCATAGGCAAAGGTTCAAATAGGTTGGGAAGCGCAAATCCATCCAGTGGATCCTCAAACATCGGATCCCAAAGTAGGTTAATCATTGCACCAAACGGAAGTCCTTCATTAAGTTGTTCATTATGCGGCCAAACTTCTTCATTTGCCACATTGTTGGCCACCATCTGCTCATACTCCCGAGCTTCCATAGCCATTATCAAATCACCCCATTCTTGCCACACAGTGGGGTCCAAGTGGATGTCTAGAAAGCATACCTCGTGCTCAACAGGTATTGGCACAATGGGCTTGGGGTCTGTTTCGGGTAGGATGAACTGGCTTGGGTCAAACGGAGTGGATTTCAGGTCTTTTTGAGTGGAGCTAAAGGTAATTTGGCCTATATCGGCATTCCTTTTGTGGGTTGGCAGAGGGTTTGTAAGGATATTGGGCTTTTCAGTGGGATCTCGGATTTGTTTGTTGTCAATGAGATCTTGAATCTCATGATGCAGGCGCTGGCATCTTTCAGTGGGATGACCGGGTGTCTGGTGAAATATACAGAAGGCGTTTGGGTTATATGTTGGCGGGGGATTTTGTGGAGGTGGAGTTGGCTGAAGAGGTTTGATTTTTCCCTGTTGTACGAGTCGTTCGAAAACAACAGGTAAAGGTAGGGGAAGAGGGGTGAAGATACGCCGTCCTCTTTGATTTTGCGGCGGTTGAATAGATTGGATTGGTTGAGATAAGATGGCGTTTATGGGTTCGGCTTTATGGGATTGGTGATTCATGGTGTTGGATGAGGTACCGGCTGTGTAACTGGGGTTTGCATACAGGGAAGATGTGTTCCCAATGTAGTTTCGCTTTGGTTTGGGGAATGAGTCTCCTTTCTTTAGCATCCCGCTTTGTAGAGCTTCTTCAATCGACAGACCCATCTCAAAGTAGGTTTCAAAGTTATGTGCTTGGGCCATGACCATGTACTGAGCCAAATCAGGTTGAAGGTTCTTGGTTATGATGCGCATTTGGTCCTTATCACTGGGACGATCGGTCATTTGCGCAGCCTTCGCTCTCCATCTTTTCACAAAATCTGCGAAAGATTCCCTTTCCTTCATCTTGATGCTCTCAAGCTCTCGAGTGGTGACTTTAAGCTGAACATTATACTCATACTGCTTAATGAAAGCAGCCACCATCTCTTCCCAAGTTTGTCTCTTCGAAATGTCAAGGGATAGGAGCCACTGAAGTGCAGGCCCTGTGAGAGTTTCGTGAAACATCTGTGCCATGGCAGGCTCATCGACTTCTTGCAATGAGAGGGAGCTTACATATGCCTGAATATGTCCTCTCGGGTCCCCAGTCTCGTCAAACTTCTCGAAGTCTACATGCTTGAACCTCTTGGGAAGCTTTGCACCTGGGAAGATGCAGAGCTTGTTCATGTCAAAGCCGGTAATGGCTCGCTTTTCACTTTTAGCCACAGATTCTTCCAGCTTAAGTATTTTAGCTAGCATTTCAGCCAGCTGGGGATTTTCAGGGGGAGGAGACTGTTCCGGATGTTCATCATTGGGAATCTCCTGATCCCGAGCTTCATCATCATGTACTCGCTGCTGCGGTGGGGGAAGTCGACCCTGGATGTTTACCATAATCGCCATCAGTTGAGCGATTCGGGTATCATTTCGGACCCTCTCATCATGCATTTCCTTCCTCAGTCGTTCAAACTCATTTGGGGGATCTTGTCCCTGTTCTTCTGCCATACTTGTCTCAGCCTTTGGTGATAAAGATCTAGACAATCTTTGTCCAGGAGGTCGAGTCCAAACAGGTAAGGTCTTCTTCTTCTTTGCAGGCCCAATGATTCAAGAACTGATTATAAAGCAAAAACCGGACTCAGATGTGTACTCGATGTGTCTACTATGCACAAAATGAATGAACCATGAATGCTCACTATCGTCTCGCCACAACTTAACTCACGGAGTTAGTCTTATTTCTAGCCTTAGGAATTAGTCTACCGGTTTCGGAACTCACTTAGAATCGTTTGCACAGCAGATACACGGGTGGCCGTTCGGGCACGACCAACACCGGAGGTATCTCAAACTCCGTGGATTTTAAGTCTCCTAGACTACATGTACAATCTTAGGGTTAGTCTACCGGATCTGAATCTCACTTAAGATCATTGCACAGAAGATTTTCCAACACCCCGGGTAGACCATTACTCGGCAGGTTAAACTCCAAACTTTATTGGAATCAGAGCCAATCACTTTTCTTGATCATCCGAGACAAAGCAATTTGAATGTTGTAATCCAGATATCAATGATCTTAAGGCTAGTTCAAATCACGGTGGCCGTTCGGGCACGACCAACACTGGAGGTATCTCAAACTCCGTGGATTTTAAGTCTCCTAGACTAAAAATTGACAGTTTTGGAAGATTGCCTCAATCCTCAAGTTTTCTTTTTGAGTAATAAGTCCTTGATATCGGATGGTCGGATTTGGGAAATCCTGGTCCATACAACTTCCGACAATGATCTAAGATCAGATGCCTAAGGGCGATTGACCCTCCTCGGGCCAAGGTCCCTTAAACCTGTTTAGATCAGTGTTTAGGAATTCGATGATCCAAATTTTCCCATGTCCGGCCGTCCTAAAGGCTATCTCGCAAAAACAACGCGCACATGGAATGCACGATTCATCATCGGACTAAGGCAACCTTCTACTAACTGTAAAGGTATTAAAACCAAATGGGATATGTACACAGAAAACCTATACAAACGACGCTCGCAGTGACTATATACAATGCGAATGTATGAATGCAACATGGCATGGCGAGAAAAAGCGGTAACACATAGCATGTAACAAAATGGAGCACGTAAACCTAACACACAGGTGGATTGCTAAACGTGGGGTTCTATGGTTAATTATATGCAAATGCCGGTTTTGGTCACTGAGGGTACCCCGGACTCAAAATCAAAATCGTCTCCTACCGTTAAAAACGATAGTGACAATGTGATTTATCACGGTCGAGAGCTGCTGGGCATTTCGGGATTCCCTGTCACCGGCAAGCCGGGCAGGATTGCCAAAACACGCCAGCGGGGTTAAGAACAATGCAAATGCAATGCAAAAATTAAATTTCAAACATTTGAAAAATCCCACAAAATATTTTTCGAATTAAACCCGCTTTGATTAACACATATTTCAATAAAATTACATAAGTGTAACAAAAATTGCACAAGTGTAATTAAATAAAATATATATTAACCAATATCCCCAGCAGAGTCGCCAGCTTGTGGACGGCCCACCGAGATTGCTCGAAAAAGATTGCGATTGTTAGAGTCGCCACCCGGATTTGAGGTCCGAACCCGAGAAACCGATAAAAATATGACTCGTTGCCCATAGAAAAAGATTTTACTAGTCCTGACGGAACCAAAGATTTCTCGGATTCGGGGGTTTGGTTACGAGAGGGGAAGGGTTTTACATCACCCCTCTCGCCCGGTCCATGAACCGGTCTCTACTCAACATTTTGTGGGATTTTAAAAATATTTGATATTTAATTTATTCACATAAATGGGGAATCGGGGACAGGAATCAGATAATAACAAAATATACAAGGGATGCGATTTTACAGTGGATGCTTGTGCACGCGATCTACATGGACGATGAACACGAAACTACAAATGTTCACAGAAGTAAATTACAACAGAAATCGTACAATAACCCAAGAAACTATGATCATGAGACTTATCAAACTGTTTGCAATCTGGAACCCAGAATGGGGATTGAGCGCTCAAGGGTGATGACTTGAGCGCTCAACCCTCATCCCACCCACACATTTTCCTTGCTGGTTTTTAACATTTGATGATACTTTGAGACTTCAAACCACTACAGAAACATCGCACAAGCATCACCTCTCTTTAGAAATCACCAGAAAATGTTTAAAACAAACTTGCTTTAGAACCAGTTTGAGCGCTCAAGGCTCATGGATTGAGCGCTCAAACCAATTCTGCAAGAGAGAGGGGTTCAAATCACAAATGATACACTGATGACACCAACAAGGAATTAAATCATAAGTCATCATCAGATTTGCTGGAAAACTACAAATATACCAAGAACAGCTTGAGCGCTCAAAGATCTGACCTTGAGCGCTCAAACCATAACATGGCTTTCCAATTTTTGACCTTTAAACAGATTTCAATGCCTCCTCAAGATCACCAAAGGCATAAAATGAAGTTTCAAAAGGTTTGACAGCCACTGTTTTACAGTTGAATATAAGTATTTTGAAGTTTTTGATGTTAGATCATTATAAAATGATTAATTTGCATTCATGCATGTAGTTTTGGTATGGAAATAAACTGTTTTGAAAGCTACATGAACGCAATTAACTTTTAGATAATGATCAAAACCAAAAGAAGGCTCAGAAGTTAGCAAAACAGAGGCTTGTTCAAAACTGGGCTTTAGCGCTCAAGGCCAGAGGCTTGAGCGCTCAAACCTGTTGTAACTGCAAATTTGAAAATGGTTTTTGAGCAACTTTCAGACCTTTGTGAGTTCAATGCAAGTATAGAGAACTTACTTGAACTCACTAGCCTTCCTCAGAAGGATCAAAACAGTGAGTTCATCACATGTTTTACTACCTTTTGGAAGATGTTTGTGATTTGAGCTTGATTCTGGGCTTTTAGAGGTTGATTATGGATGTTTTTGGCTTGTATTCTGGACGAATTGAACAATGTAGGTGGTTGATCGATGATCAAGGGTCGAATTTCTGGGTTTGATGAATGGTATTGTAGGTGGTTTTGATGGTAAATGAATGGTTTTGTAGAGAGAGAGAGAAGAGTGGTTTTCTGATAGAAACCCAAGGTGAGGAGTAGCAGAATTCGTCCTCAAAACCAGGGGTAGTGGGTGGCTTTTATAGAGTGAGTGGGAGAGAAGAGAGGAGAGAGAGGAAGTGGGTTTAGGTATTTGAGAGTATTTTTGGTGTATTTTTGGAGTTGGTGGAGTGTATTATACACATGGAGATCGTATAAGATCATTCACAGACGCTCCCATGCAGGAAATCTCATGATGAGATACTCTGCAAGTTGCTGACTGGACCGAAGTTGAGCGCTCAAAGCCGTGGGCTTGAGCGCTCAAGGTGCTCCTCAGGAATTTGAGCGCTCAAAGCCATGGGCTTGAGCGCTCAAGGCTATGGATGGCAGTTTGCTGGCTTGGCTTGATTTGGCAGTGTTTGGTTTGGTTTGGCACATTTTGATTGTTTGGGTGGTGTTTGGGTTGGTTTTGATCAAATTCAAGTCATTCTCACAAGTTCGAGGTAATTATGATTGATCCATTTCATCATCGGAGATGCACGAGCGTATCTCGGGTTCCAAAATTGGGGTGTCTACATCAGGCCAATTATAGTCCATCATCCCCGTAATTGGCCTACCATCAACTCTCAACCCCAACTGGATGCTAACATCTTGTAGGGTAATCGTTGTCTCTCCTGTTGGCATGTGGAATGAGTGTGTCTCTGGTCGCCAACGCTCTACCAGTGCTGTAATAAGATGCCAATCTAGTTGTATAAAGGGGACCTTCATAAGCCCTGTAAAGCCCGCAGCCTCAATCAAAGGAAGTAAGCGTGAGTCAACTGCAACTCGACTAAGAGCTAACTCCCGGCGTCGACAAGTGAGAACCGCCGATTCTTCCAACCCCTATATTTTAACAAGGAAATAATTTAATAAATAATGACACTTAATAATAACCGAATTTATTATCTAAACCAAGGCATACATTTAAATCACACACGCGAGCTGACCGATGTGAAGGCTGTCGTGTCAAAACAGAGCCGTCAATAGGGCCAGGCTCCAATTCTACAAGCATTGTCATCTACACAACGTTCAGCTCATTCAATGTTAGAATATTAAAAAAAATCTCTTCAAACACATAAATGAAATACACGAAAGAGAAACCATATGATTGTTTGAAGTGGTTGCTAAAAAAGAATCAAGGAAAAATGCATTAGGAAAAATCCAACCGAACAAGGCCATCAATAGAAGTTATTGGGTTGGTTTCTTAGTGGTTTAATCCTAAGAAGTTATTAGGTTGGATCTGAACTCAAACATAAACTTAAATTGCATATATGGGTGCGTATTGAAAAAAACAGTATAGCTCCTAATTTTTTAGAAAGTATTAACACACCATACTTCAGATAACAAAAACAATACAAAATCAAATACATTAGTACTAAGACGTACTAATGAAACCCACCAATATGTAGTATTAACACATTTTGGGAGAAGTATGTACCCCAATCATGAACCCTAAATACCCTAACTCTAATCAGTATGTACCCCAATCTGAAACCCACCAGTATGTACCCCAATCTGTTGAGTGGAATGGTTTTCGACCGCAAACATCTTTTCAATATATGTTACTACCACTTTAGGGCCCGAAAAATTGAATTTCAGGAGTTCGGGTATGTTTAACATTTTAAGGACTTGTTTGAGAGCTCTATGTAATGTATAGAAGCAGGGGGCGTGGGCATATCTCGAAACAGTAATAAAGCCACCAGTGGACTGCATATCATTCAAAACACTGAAGAATTGGGATATCTCTAATGGATATTGCATTTAAGATGAGGCCCCAGTGCAGAAAATTTAATCTGAAGCAATTGAAAATATATATTGTGTAATGAAGATGCAATGACATTTTAATGCCCAGACAAGAGGTATGCATGTGTGCTATAGTGAATAAAACCTCTAAGGAAGTGCTTTAAAATTTCAAGCTGTGTGGCCAGGAAATATGGGAAGAGAAGAACACCCAATTCAAGTGAACGAGCAAAACATTTTCTTGTATTAAGAATCTTGCGTCCGCCATTGTGTGAAGAATCTTGCGTCTGCCATTGTGTGAATACATATAGTTTGACCTCCCGTATTAAGAATCTTGTGTCCGCCATTGTGTGAGACATTTTACAAGCATCTCAAAAGGGCCAGATTGGAATAACACTTGTATCTGAATGGGTTCTTCCTTATTCTAATTCCAAGCCAAATGAGGAAGCAGCTCAGCGCGGCTTGGATTTCACGTTTGGGTGGTGAGTAAATATTTCTAAAAAATTAGTTGGAACTATTTTTTAAGTATTTTTTTTTTTTTTGAAATTAAGTGGTACTTCAAACAGCCAATATATATTACTTCTCTGAGATCCCATGGATTTTATTTTCCCTTTTAATTTTTTTGTAAAAAACTCAAACTGTTATCTTAATTTGTATGTGTACATCACTTAATTAATTATATGGCTGTTTTTTGGGCAGGTTTATTCACCCATTAACCTAAGGCGACTACCCACAAACAATGCGTTCACTCGTCGGGAAAAGGCTACAGGAATTCACTCCGGAGCAAGTTTCGTTGGTGAAAGGGTCCATCGATTTCATCGGATTAAATTACTACATATATATCATTTACTTGAACTTCACCCAGCTAAATACCCCAATCGAAACCCTAAATACCCTAACTCTAATCACAAACCCTAACTCTAATCACAAACCCTAAAGAGATTTAGAGACAGAGACGTACTGAGAGAGAGAGAGACACGAAGTGCATGCGTACCTTGGTGGAAGAGAGAGGAGCAAGATCAGTGAGGAAGAAGCTCTCCGTTCGCTCCTCGTTCTTCTCTGCTTCAATCTTCCTGAGGACGCAAGTTTGAGAATGACGACTGTTTTCGTTGGAGAAGGGGAAAAAGGAAAGTTAAAATTACTTCTCAGGTTCAATATGAGTTGTATAAAATACTTCTCAGGTCCAATACGAGAAGTATGTTCTCAATTAGTACACCCGAAATCTCTTATACTTCTCAGGTACAAAATTCAAATAAAAACGACTTCTCATTTTGGAAATGAGAAGTATGTATGGACACGCTGGACAAACATACACGCTGGACAGGGACACGTCAGATGAAATTTTGGGAGACTTCTAAGGTTGAGACTAAGAAGTGGTTAAAGATCTCAGGTTCAAAATGAGAAGTACAAAACAACGGTATTTTTATGAATAGTTTGAAAACAACGGTAGATTTCTAAATTGTTTCGAAAACAACGGTATTTTGATAAAACACTCTATGTTAGTACCATTCATTCATATATGTATAAGTTCATTGCTTGTTGACATGCTTTATTTGTTTAAGTTCGATGAGATTCATGCACTGCAGATTGTTTTGATGAAGAATACTAGCAATAGCAAGAGAGTCATAGGACCATAAGGCTTGCATTAACCTTGTCATTTGTGTTGTCCAATGCTTCCGTTTCTCTCAAGAATTTCCCCAATTTTTCGCTTATTTTTCTTGTTTTTGTTTTTTGCAAGTTAGGAGTTTCTGAATTCTCTTTGGCCTATGAAGATCATTGGGTTAAAAAAATGAAGGATTTAAAAGCAGTTTTGGTGCCGTGAAAATAGTAAATTGCGGCCCGAATGTTTAGTGTTTCGGAGGAGGGATATATTAGAAATCGGGAATGTATTACTGATAAAATAGTAATCTGTCACTGTTCGTCAGCTAGGATTACTTGTCAATAGGATTATATGATTTTAGTTGAAGCAGTTTTGGTGAAAAGAGTAAATTGCGGCCTGAATTTTTAGTGTTTTGAATACAATGATCGGAGGAGGGATATACTAGAAATCTGGAATGTGTTACTGGTAAAATAGTAATCTGTCGCTGTTCGTCAGCTAGGATTACTTGTCAAATAGGATTATATGATTTTAGTTGAACGAATAAAACGAGGTTAAAATGCTCAGAAGCCTTTTCACCCTACTCAAGAAGAATGTGGAAAATTTCGAAGTTGGAAACATGTTGGAGTTGGAACTGGATGCTTCACTTACTCTCTTGAACATGTTGGAGTTGGAACTGGATTCTTCACTTACTCTCTTGAATGAGATTGTCCATATGGAGGTTCTGGAGGGTATGAAGCTCATGGTCCGGATAAGGGCACACTGTTGTCAGAACTGTTTTGAATAAGAAAGGAATCCCCTATAAACCTGGTTTTCTTTTTTCTTTTTTGTATTTCCTCTTTGTAATCCGGCACACTGTTGTCAGAACTGTTTTGAATAAGAAAGGAAATCCCCTATAAACCTGGTTTTCTTTTTTCTTTTTTGTATTTCCTCTTTGTAATCCGGCACACTGTTGTCAGAACTGTTTTGAATAAGAAAGGAAATCCCCTATAAACCTGGTTTTCTTTTTTCTTTTTTGTATTTCCTCTTTGTAATTTCGTTGATTTATCTGCCCACCTCATGAATCTTATGAAATTGCTACCCAGTTGCAACTTCACTTGGTTTGTCACCACTCACTTGTAGTAAACGGCGCGAAATTCTCTGCCAAAACACGTCTCTCTTGAGTTTTAGATAATATCTTCCTCAAGGTAGCGATTTTCTTCTTGTTATGTCCTTAGATTAGATTTGGATGTCACTTTCAATTTGTGACTAATCACAAGCAATTCTTTCAAGGATGCGACTACTGAACTCAAGTATTTTGGTGATTTCTAAGTACATAATTATTATTATTATTAGTATTAGTTAGTGATAATGTGGGCAGCTCCACTTCTTGGTTATGCAGTATATTCATGTGGTGGAGATGATATCATGTGACTTTGGCAAAGTATCTTTTTAGTATAATCCTGTCATCGTTAGTATTTTGCTCACCATTGGTCCAGTTAAACAAACGGCCATTTGGGATTAAAATGCCTTTTGTGCTTCATTCAGGAAATTGGAAGAGTTCAATTCAAATTTGTTGGATGCTCATTGTCATGTTTTAGTTAGTTATTTCTCTCAGTTGGAGTGATAACTGGAATTAATCTTAGTGGACAGGCAATTAGTGAAGCAGGTGGTGATGATCTCGGTGTATGGTGTCAACTTACATTGGTGCTCATGATCAGATCAAGAGAAGGTTGAAGGAACGCTTATAATCCTCGGAAACACCAGAGGATATGGTTCTGCAAAGAGATAGCTATGATAATCTACTCCTGGAGAGTCGAACATGTGACTCTTTTAGGTGATACTTGGCAGTTGGCACTCATGAAATATGAGGGAAAATGATAGAAATCATTGTGTAAACAGTTCTTTTCTGAAAGATGATCATGCTGGTGATCTTTTGTAGAGTAGGAAATTTGACAGAAAAATGTAATAATGTGGTTAATTTTGGAACATGCGTCCACTTAAATTTTTGCATTGCCAATTGCCATAGCCTTATTGGACTGCTCATTTTGTTTGTATGATTGTTACCAACTTAGACTTGGGCTTGACAAAATAACTAAAAATGGAGCTGATGCTTGCTTGTCAAATGAAGTTGCCTCGGCTCTGAAAAGGTATGTAAGGTGAAAGTTGAGAGTTATAAATGCCGCTCAGTAAAATTACATTTTCTGATTTTCGGGTCACTAAGTCCAACTTTTCCTTTTTCGATTTTGAAACCTCCTTGAGAATGAGGAGACATATAAAGTTGACATTGAATGATCTTATGAAGTCTGGAGTCTGGTCTTTATGTTATTGAAGTACATGTTTGCCTGAAAAGTAAATGACATCTCTAATTATTTTCCCATGTGTTATTTTTCCTTTTTGATTGTTTTGCCTGAGACTCACTTACTAGGCAATGCTGTCCAAATGCAACAGTATTTCCCAATTTCTGTTTACTTCCATGGGTAGATACGAGGACAAAACAATGTTCCGCATCCGCTTAGTTCACGCAATGAGCCAAATGGCATAAAAAATGCTTGCCGATTACCAACCTTACATGGATTTTGGATGTGGTCCAGTACTGTTTGTAAGTTTTGCTACCTGCTTCAATCCATATCCTTTTCTTTCAATATTCATTCGTTAATGGGCTATCCTCTTATCGTTGTTGTTCGCATTGTCACAGCATTTATCAACTTGGGGGATAAGGCATCCTGCAATTTCCATTGCACGCGTATTTTTGCAAATATATTTTCCGCAATACACAAGTTGGATGATAGCAGGCCATGGGTAAGCGGAGAAAAGATTTCGGTGCTAATAACATCAACATTTGGAGTGTCATTGTCTAAGGACACATTCCATAGAACTTGGACCTTTTTTTCCTGAAGGAAATGCACTGTAATACATCATTGGGTAGGTGGCACCCTATACAACTAATTGTTTCCCAAAACTACTTCAACCAAAAATCCATAGAACTAGAATAAGACTTAAGTCCTCCAATTTTTGTTCCAAAGGCTCGATGTAAGACAAATGAAACCACCCTGCACCCTCCTGGCTTTCTTCGCCTCCTTCACATGACACCCACAATCCCGATGTTCATGAAGTCGAAGAAATAAGGCTGGCATACTTGGACCAAACCCACATTCCATCAAGATGATTCCTGAATTCCTTGGCTAAGTCTTCTAGAATGAATCGGTTTGAGGAATGTTTGTGCATCAGCATTAGCATTTTGGTTGCCTACATACACACTGATCGCACATCTCTTTTTGTGCTTGTGTATCTTCCCACTTTATTTTTTTTTTTTGCTCAGTATATCTTCCCTCTTGCTTGTCATGACTAATACCTCATATAACTTCGTAAGCAAGCCTACATGATCCTAAGGAGTGTACCTGTCAAGTATATAAAGTTGGAGTGCAAGTCAAGTGCTTGAAGCTATGTAGCATGGACACAAACACGAGAATTCTAAAAAAATGAACACAGACACGACGGGGACATGGCAAAAATAAATAAATAACTATCCGTATAAAGGGGCCGGTTTCGCTAACACTTATTTTGCACTCCCTTTTTTTTTTTTTTGGGGGGGGGGGTGTCCCAATGTGATGTTCCGAACCGTTGATCTAGTTTAAATGAGTAAATAGGGGGCCCTACAAAAATTAGCTCAATCGGATATCGGTAAAAGCTTGATCCAAATACTTTTGTGGAAACTGTGACAGTAAATGGTGTTTTCAAAACTGTTTTGATCAAGCCCTTACCAATATCCGATTGAGCTAATTTTTTGCAGGGCCCCCATTTTACTCATTTAAACAAGATCAACGGTTTGGAACGTCATAGTGGGACTCAGAAATGTGAGGTGTTTAAAAGAGTGCACAAAATAAGTGTTAGCGGAACCGGCCCCCTATGTAAATATATCATATATGCATCCAGTAAGAGTGATACACACAGTGGCGGAGATATATACAAGAACGTGCACACCCATATATATATAGATTTATATATACACACGTGTGCGCACACATATACGCACTTACATATATGCAATGAGAGAGAGAGTGGCGGAGGGAGAGAGAGAACACGTGAGTGTATATGTGGGACACGTGTGTCCATGCTGTGTCTTCCTCTAGAAGATAATAAATTTAAGGAACACACCATGTGGAGTGTCCAATACGTGTCCCAGTGTCCAATACACGCACACGGCGACCTCTACGAGTGTCCGTGCTTAATAGGCTCGGAGGTTCTGAGTTTGGGCTTATGAGCAGCATCAACACTCCTTAATGTTATCCAACTCATTAACTCATTTATACTATCTATAGCAAAAGAAAAAGGTAAAGCAAATCATGTATGGGTGCAAATTAAAGAATGGGCTCTATATCCTTTGATTCCTTTCTGACTCAAGTCGTTTTGTGCTACCAGTAAAATGGTCAATTTCAGCCTGGAACTTGGTCAACACTCCTTAATTGTATTCTCTTCTGTGCTCTCTTTTTATTTTTCATTCTAACCTAAGAATTCTTAGATTGGTCATGTTGCTCTCCATGCAGATTGTGGTGAAAGGGAAGATCAAAACCATTAAGCAACATTGGCATCGTACTATTGGGCTGGATACCGAGTCATAAAAATGTTGCCCCAGATTCGTTGTGTTGGAGATTGAATAAAACAAAGTGTAAACACGTTGAAGAACATTAACATTACGCATAATACTTGATATATATATAATGAGTGCTCAAAAGAACTTCATATATGTTCATGTAAATTCACTAGCATGTGATTGCAAAATTGTTTATAGCTGTTAAAGCTGGGGTGTTTGAAAAATGGAAAATGATATCATGAAGGCCCAATTTTTATGCCGACTGCTATGCGCGCTGATGTGCACAAGTGATGTGGCTTGCCCACGTCATCAAGCTTAGTTATTACATTTGGGTAAGGAACTCAGCAAGAATTGATTTGTTGTTTCCAGAAGTTATTTTTTATGGGAAATACTGTATATTAATTGTACAGCGGGTAAAATACTATGAATATATTTCGTACTCACGTTTACTGTGGCTACATTAGATGATGCAGAGATTTCTTCTGATATCAACTTTACATTGGTTTTGCTCCTTTGTTTCAGGCCCTATGTACAACTGTTTCTTTACTTGCTATCGTGCTTCTAGGAGAACTGTTATTTTTCCACATGATTCTGATACGAAAGTTCGGTTCATTTGAGGCTCTCTTGCTTTCTCTTATGTGTGTGTGTGTGAGTGCATGGTTGTAGAATCAAAATCTTTCTTGCTGCAAGGTATCACAACATATGAGTATGTTGTTGCGATGAGGGCACAGAGCGAACCTCCTGGACCCTCGGTAGTTGGAGAAGATCAGCATAGTTTGCTTTCTTCACCAAGAAGTTCTGCTATGCCTGATATTAGTGGAAAAAGCTCTGTCAAATGGGCCTACATTATGGACCACCAGGTACTGCAACGTATAGTGTGAGGCTCATATGTTCTCTGAGAAGCACAAACATTTCAAGAGAGGGCATTGTAGGCCGTACAAATGCTAACTCTGTCACTTCTCAAGCACATCCGTTGAAATGGTTGAATAAAGATAAAATTACAAAATCCTTAAGTCAGTTGCTTTGGAATGGGCTCTAAACATTTATGTCTGATCGCAACACAATGAGCACGCGGTGACGTGCAACGCACGTCGGCTCACACTAGTATAGACTAAAGGAGAGAGATGCTAAGTATGGCACGATCTTGAAAGAATATATATCTTTATTGGTTTCATTTTCTTTAGGAGAAGATAATTGATTCTTTTTTTTTTTTTTTTTTAAGGAAACAATCCCAAATCAACAATATAAATAAAATGATATTACTGCTATTCTTTCTTTCTTTTTTAAGAAAAATCCTAAAAGCCCGCATGTTTGGGCTGACCCACTTTCTCGGTCCATTTGGCTATTTAAGTTAGTCCACCTTATTTTGACCTTCACCGCATTTCATATGGACTGAGTCTAGATATTTGATGGACCCAATATTTATTTGAAGGTTCGATCATCTTTGACTTTAATTAATCTTGATTATTTATTTGTCTTAATTAATTTTGGACGGTGATTAAGAGGGTGTTCCACTAACAAAAAACAGTTTTTTCCAAAAATTGAGACAGATCATTCTCTCACAATACATCACATAAAAAATCGTGAAAAGCCAGTTTATTAAAAAAACCACCTTACTGGAACACCCTGTAATACCCCAGGTTTGGGGGTAGATGATGTTTACTCCCACATTGGTTGTTTACATGAGTTGTCTTGGATATATAACAAACCATGTGGGCTACTACTAGTACCTTGGGCTTAAGCATTTTGGGTCATGTGGTGTGGCTTGTGGATCAAATCAAGGTACTGGGGCGTTACAAATGGTATCAGAGCCCCGCCCTGGTCCAAGTGGTGGTAGGATGCGCTCTGCCACCACGGACAACAGGGGAGGTTGCTGGGACTATGCAACGAGGACGTTGCATCCCTAAGGGGGGAAGATCGTAATACCCCAGGTTTGAGGGTAGATGGTATTTAGTCCCACATTGGTTGTTTACATGAGTGGTCTTAGGTATATAACAAACCATGTGGGCTACTACTAGTACCTTGGGCTTAAGAATTTTGGTCCATGTGGTGTGGCTTATGGATCAAATCAAGGTACTGGGCTAGTGGTCTACATGGGGAGTTACACACCCCCTAAGCTATGCCCAAATTTTAGTGTCTACAGTGTTGTTACGAGGTAGGCGATCGAGCAAAAATAGATGGGTGCCACGTGGTTGGTCAATACCTCGATCGATCACCTTAATGTTGTATGTGTGCGACTGTGCCGCATGGCATAACCAGATAGATGCCACGTGGTCGGGCATGCCTCGAGCCCCTTGTCATTGTACATTGTACGTCCATGTCACGTAGCAAGATCAAATTGGTGTCACGAGACCGAATCTTCTCGTACCTGGACGTTCTGTAAGAATATCACACTGTATGCCCGGGCTGGGCAACCCGTCCAGTTACTGATGGGCCTTGGTGATTTGGTTGATTGAGCCCGCGCCTCGTAGGGTTTGGTTGCCTTACCCGAATGGTCGACCCACTATCTGTGTCACGCCCTCACATTTAATAATCCAAATATAGATAAAATCCACGTGGGACAAGTCAACAGTCCTACATTTACCCTTTGAATAGTCAAAGTCAAAATAGATACATTCTCACAATAAGTAGTCAACGATTTCTAACTACGGGTACCCATAACCCAAAAACATAAGTATCAAGTTTAAGAGTTACTATATTAACCAAATAGTCAAAGATTAACAAATAGAAGTTACAAAACCATCTTTCAAAAATATGAAGCAAAGATGAAAAAATAACTTCTTGCTCGATGAAATACAATGCTATGCATCCACACTTCATGCTTCCATCCATCTCATGGTCCTTGCCGAGTACCTGAAAAATGATAGGTTGAGCTCACTAGCCTAGTAAGAAAACTATTCTACTAATGCTAGGTGTATAAACATGATCCGTGCATGACAGATGAAGTGTAATTAATGAGAGAGACCATGTGTGTGATTGGAAGGAACAAACGAATGAAACTCGACCACCAAGTACCCAAATCTCCCAAAAATGAACCCAAGTATCCCAAATGTGTCTGTGTGTCCCTAACGTATCCCAAAACAAAGGCAAGTGTCCATCAAAAGCCCAAGTATTCAGCAATTTCTCAATATCTCATGTCAAAAGTCAATTTTCGCTAAAAAAAACACCAAGATTAACCCAAACATGCCATTTTCCAACATTACACGAGAAAACCTTCATTAATCTTAACAGGGAAGTATTCCTCTGTCGGATTTCGTGGGCTCCGTGCACCCCTGCCAGATTTCGTGGGCTCCGTGCACCCCTGCCGGATTTCGTGGGCTCCGTGCACCCATGGCTAGGGACACCAAATGGTGACCCTAGTATTCTCATTATGAAATTTTATCATCTCAAAACATTTTGTTATTAAAAAAAAAAACTTCCATAAGTCTCATTTGTTCCAAAAGTTCACCATTTTCGTCAAAATGTGTCACCCGACGTGTTTCCAATACATAAGACCATGGGATTTTTTTAATTCACGTGTCATAAGATTGGTTTAGGCCAAAAATTGGAAATGTCTAGCAACTAATGGACATGGAGGGAGGGTAAAACAAACAACAATAGCATCAAACAACAACCCAATCTATTGATCACAAACCCAAATTGAGCAAAACCCACTTAGGAGAGAAAAACATGATTTTGAGGAAATTGAAGAACAAGAGCAAGATATATGCCACATCACATAAATAGAACTAGAGGGAGCAGAATTTGTTCTCCTACCAAGATGGATTTTGAGCAAAACCCTAGAATACCCAAGTGATTTTTGACCCCAAACTCCAAGAACAACCTCTACCCAAGCTCCACTATGCATTCAAAAGAGAAGATCAAGTAAAAAACGAGTTACAAAGGTGAGGTTTTACTCACAATCAAAGAGAGAGAGAGGGAAAAACGTGGGTGAAGCAAGAACAAGACCCAAATAAAAAGTTCTTACCTCGTTGAGTGCAAAATCCGAAATACAAGGGAGAT